>OY723392.1:35452541-35544045 GCA_963210295.1 Ophion ellenae
GAAATATGTACAAACATCAATGAAAATCGAAAACAGTCGAGGTGAAGTCGAACGAAAGTAATGAAAATTCGAAATTGAATGAAAATTGAAGATTGAATAAAGGTCCGACAATTAAATGAGAGTCAGAAATGAAATAAAATTCAGTAATCAAATGAAAAATACTCGTAGATTTGAAATTAAAATTAATAATTTGGATAGAAATAAAAATCTGCATTAAAAAAATAAGATTTTCGATGAGAAATGCCAATACCTCGAAATAAAAACACCACCACAACTTTAAAAAAAATACTCACATTTCAAAATCAAATAAAAATGATAAATTCCACGAGAATGAAAAACTAAATGCAAAAATGGTCACAATTAAGAGGACCAAAAGGAAATCCACTGCACTGTTCTCAAAAATATAAAATCAATCAAAAAGTACGACACCTTTACAATTGTCCTAAATAATTCCGCAAAAAATAAAAATGCGTTGATTTGCCATGCCATAGAAATACATTTTTTTTTTTCAAAGATGCGAGCCATTTTCTACATACGTCGCTTTGACCATATCTACGTATAGTTGACTTTTGCTCACCGATGACTCCAGTTTCCTCTGTTGCCTCGAATGTCTGTCTCTCTCCCTCTCTCGCACTTTTTCTTTTTTTCTCTCGCAGCGATAACTCGAATTCTCAGAGCAGCGAAAACCCGATACGAGGGTCCTCCGCCCGCTCTCGTTTTTTCCATTTGAATCTTTGTGTATCGTACGGACATATATATATATATAAATATATATATAGATATTATATATATATATATATATATATATATATATATATATATATATATATATATATATATATATATATACACACATATATATACATATATACACACACACACACACACACACACACACACACACATATATATATATATATATATATATATATATATATATATATATAATATATATATATATAGAGAGAGAGAGAGAGAGAGAGAGAGAGAGAGAGAGAGCGATAGTCGCGCCTCCAACATCGGAGGGGAGACCGACAAACGGCAGATAAACGAAAATTAAAGCGGCGGTCGACTCGGAATCTCCCTGCGGGGAGAGGCGTTTCGTCTCTCGTTCGGTTTTGTCCTCGGCAATTTTCGGTCCCTGGTGCAATTCCGACCACCGCATCAGTGAATCAAAGAATCTTGGAGCCATGCCGCATCATCGCTCGGGGATTTTCACTCCCCGAAATCGAATTTTTATGCTCTAACGAGAAATAATACTGACGCATACTTATATTTATAAGTATTATAGTCTTTTATGAAATATAGAAGAGTGATAAATATATTGGCTCATCGCATATATAAAGCGTTTTTTTAATTGCATTTTTCGTCACGGACAAGTGAATTTTGGAAGGAGGGAAGAAAGTCTACGAGGTGGAAGAGTATTGTAGAAAATAAAGGAGAGTATATTTTAGATTGAAAAAGATTTTCGTTTTCTTAATTTTGAAAAATGAAAGTGTTAAAGAATTGCATTATTTATGGGATGAGCTAATACTACTCTTGCTCACGTAGATGCTTAATATTTATTATTATGGCTTTTTATGAAATATAGAAGAAGAATAAATATATTGGGTCATCCCGTAAATAATGGGTTTCTATCAATTGCATTTTTAGTCACGGACAAGTGAATTCTGGAAGAAGCGAGGATAGTCTACGACGATGAAGAGCATTGTAGAAAATGAAGGAGAGTATATTGTAGGTTAAAAAAGAATTTAATTTTCTTAATTTTGAAAAATGAAAGTATTAAAGAATTGTGTTATTTATGTGACGAGCTAATATTACTCGTGCTCATGTAGATGCTCTGTAGATGCTCTATATTTGTAATCAATATAGTCTCTTGTGAAATATAGAAGAAGAATAAATATACTGGGTCATCCCATGAGTAAAGGGTTTTTATCAATTGGATTTTTCGTCACGGACACGTGAATTTTGAAAGGAGGAAAGAAAGTGTACCAGGTGGAGGGGAATTGTAGAATATGAAGAAGAGTGTATTTTAGATTAAAAAATAATCGTTTGTCTTCATTTTCAAAAATAAAAGGATGAAAAACCCCAGGTTTTATGGGATGACCCAATACTACTCTTGCTCATGTAAATGCGCAAGAGTAGTAAAATGCGCAAAAAAGAGGGATTTTCGTAATTTTTAAAATAAAAAACCGTGTGCAGGTATCCAATTGTGTTTTTTTTTTTACATTTATGGATATGATTTTTATTATCGTTTTCAATGTTTGTATCGACAATTTTTTTGTAAATGTGTTAGATACAATAGTTTGTGCAGAGCGCTGTTAGAAGAACGTCCTTCTAGGTAAAAAATCAAGCGCATTTATTTTTTGCATGAAATTATCTAGTGCTTGGACAAAAGATCCAAAAATATCGATTTTTGAAAAAATGGCTGATCTCCAAAGTGAAAGTATCGATTTTTGGTGGAAAAAACCCCTTTATTTTCGTTGAAAAAAAAAGAATCCCTCGAAAAAAAATCCTTCGTTCAAGCACTGTTTTTGATATTTAAGTTGAGCTTGTAAATTTAGAGTTGATAGGTGCAGTGATTTTGAGATATCGTGGGTGCTGATTATGAAAAAGTTATTTGGAGAAAAACGCATTCCGAGTTCGCCGGTTTGCGGGACCTACTTCACGGGATCATAACTCCCTCAATTTCTAGCGGATGGACTTAAAATTTGTAGAGAATATTTTCGCAATGATATATTTTGAGAATTCATTGATAACTAAAAATAATATTTTCGAAAAGGGCGCAAGCCCTCAAAATTCATAAATTTTGAACTTTCGCTCGTTGTATGAAAATACAAATAGATGTGTGTGAAAATCAACCGACGTAGGGTATACTTTGGAACTCAGGAAATAGAAATAGAACATAAATGAGGAGCTGGCCAACAGAACCGGACTTGTCCATGAATTGCTTTTTTACAGGAGAGGTCAAAAGCCAAAATAGCCAAACAGAGATGAGTCAGAATTTTCAGCTTTAATATATGACGGCTCTATCAAAATGTAAGCCTGGACCTGGCTTCATTTTGATAAAAACACTAACCATCATGCGTTTTATTTTTATTTCTGACAAGTCTGGTTTTGAATCAGAATGGTTGACAGCTCCGCTTTTGAATGAAAATCTTATGGACATATCCCGTTATGAAATAAAACAGATTCTTCGAATTCAATATAATTTTTTTTCTTTATTATCAATTCAACAATCCTCCACAAACTTTGCCATGTCGGGCTCACAACAGTAGCGTCCGATGTCATCATCGTCATCACTGTGGTCATTTGTTACTAATTTTTCATCCAACCAGTCATGAACAAGTCCGTTTCTGCTTGAAAAGGCAGTTTTTCACAAATTTTAAGGTGTTTAGAGCCGGATTTTATGCAAAATATTTTGGGTGCTAATAAAGGTGTGCTTGAGGAACAGAAAAAAATTGACGTAATGTGGAGAAGTTCGGTTTTGTTCGCCAGCTCCTCAAATGTAAAAAAAACACTACAGAAGTGCGATGTTAGGAACCATCACCTCAAACGTGATAGCCCTTCGGTTGGAAGAGGTCAGTACCGATTCCTCCAGACATGCACACACGCACCAACTTTCCCTCGGTGCATCTCGTAGCTTTTCGGCAGATCTTGCCCTCCGCGCCTCCTTCGACTTCTTATTTGATCCCTCCTCCCCCTCACCCTTCCTCCCTCCCACAACCATCGTATTTTTACAGCACGAAAAAAAGAACCGCAACCACCGCGCCTTCCATTGACTTGCCTTCAGATCGCCCTCCACCGTCTCGATCCTTCTTCCTCTCGCTATGCGAGAACAGTCTGACGTAAAACGTCGCCACTCCGCGGAGATGCTGTACGGTTTTTCGTCGTTCTCTTCTCGATAGACTTTTCACCGTATTTTCTCGACATTGGAAACGGCGTTCTCTCAAGGTGCTTAGGCTGGATTTTTTATTCGGCACAGCTTTATTGCACAGTATAGATTTTCCGCTGGTTGTTACATTTTCTTTCAATTTTTTGTTTGATTGTAATTGTTCGTCTCCACGACACGAACGGTCGATAATTTTCGACAATTTCAATGGAATGCGCGTAAGGCGATTTTGCTGCGGGAACGAAAGTGTCCGCTTCGTGCGTCCCTCTTTTTCATTCGTTGTGTTCACAACGAATTCACAATATTCTCCTGTATATCATTAGCAAAGCTCGTCCTTTTCGTATTTTCCTTCGAAAATACAGAAAGGACGACGTGATAAAGGTTATCGTTTTCGTTGCTTTAAGCCGGACCATCTGCTTTTTCGGTTTCGGGGATTTAGGAGCTTTATCTTGATGTTGTGATCGTGGAGGAACTTGTCGCAGCCGTGAGTAATGGAACGGAAACAATATCTCCAGAGCTCTTTCCTTTCTCTCTTTTTCTCTCCCTCCCTCTCTCTCTCTCTCTCTCTCTCTCACACACACACACACACACACACTCTCTCTCTCCCACTCATCGTCTTCCTTTCGTCCTTTTTGGGCTACGATATTGGGCGGGAAAAATTCGCCTCCGAGTTTTATACCGTGTGATCCTCCTGATCTCAGTGCCCCCCTCCCCCACCCGCTTCATCAGAATATAAGACGATCTAAACGTATTCCTTTTCGTAATACCGACAATCTACTGAATAAATATACAAAGTAAAGCGTTCGCACGTGTGTGCCCCTCGTTTGAAATACGCAGGAGGCTAAATACATTACTTCCGTCTTGACGTCCATACTTATTTTCGGTGGTGTAATGAATGGAGAAAATGTAAATGCGGGTCCGCGATGTGGTGAAGTACATTTTTTCGGTAAAGGTTTGAGGTGGGACAAATAGCACTTTTTTGGAAGATAGAGAAAAGAAAGAGAGAGAGTGAGTTAGAGAGTGAGTGAGTGAGTGAGTGAGTGAGTGAGTGAGTGGATGAGTGAGTGAGTGAGTGAGTGAGTGGATGAGTGAGTGAGTGAGTGGATGAGTGAGTGAGTGAGTGGATGAGTGAGTGAGTGAGTGAGTGCGTGAGTGCGTGCGTGCGTGAGTGCGTGAGTGAGTGAGTGAGTGAGTGAGTGAGTGAGTGAGTGAGTGAGTGAGTGAGTGGATGAGTGAGTGAGTGAGTGAGTGGATGAGTGAGTGAGTGCGTGAGTGCGTGAGTGAGTGAGTGAGTGCGTGAGTGCGTGAGTGAGTGAGTGAGTGAGTGAGTGAGTGAGTGAGTGAGTGAGTGCGTGAGTGAGTGAGTGAGTGAGTGAGTGAGTGAGTGAGTGAGTGAGTGAGTGAGTGAGTGAGTGAGTGAGTGAGTGAGTGAGTGAGTGAGTGAGTGAGTGAGTGAGTGAGTGAGTGAGTGAGTGAGTGAGTGAGTGAGTGAGTGAGTGAGTGAATGAGTGAGTGAGTGCGTGAGTGAGTGAGTGAGTGAGTGAGTGAGTGAGTGAGTGAGTGACTGAGTGAGTGAGTGAGTGAGTGAATGAGTGAGTGAGTGCGTGAGTGAGTGAGTGAGTGAGTGAGTGAGTGAGTGAGTGAGTGAGTGAGTGAGTGAGTGAGTGAGCGAGTGAGTGAGAGAGAGAGAGAGAGAGAGAGAGAGAGAGAGAGAGAGAGAGAGAGAGAGAGAGAGAGAGAGAGAGAGAGAGAGATTTACAACCACTCGATTATAACCTCGCATTTTTACTCCGCTCCGTACAGTAGTCCCATTGTCAATATTTTAAAGAAATGATGCTGCTGCAGAATGGTCCTGACGTCAACGTCAGACTGCATCAAGTCCCTGGCGAGAGTGCGCGCCCATCGAAAAGTTCGTCCAAGTCCAGCGGGGAGAGACAGAGAGATTAGGGAGCGACCAAGACCGAGAGGAAGACAGAAAGTGAGATAGACGACGAGAGAGATGAAGATCAAGATGACGATGGGAACGTCATCCTCCACCGGGACTCCGAGCATCGCACACCCTAAAGCCCATCTCACATTTCCAACTTATTATCCCGGATCACTTTCGATCCGTTAGTCTTGCCGGCCAGGCTGCGGGGAGTTGAAATTTGCCTTTTCGAGTTTTGACGGGGGTCCGGTTCGGCTTTTCGGATATAAACATTCTCCTATATATATATATATATACACCCGTGCATGTGTGCGCTACGAATAAAAAAGGCCGCAGGGTCTCAGCGTCCCTGAGCCCTCGTCGGAGATTCATTTTTCAAGGGACCTAAGGACCTGTTGCTGCCTCCAACTCCCTCTCGGCTCTCCCTTCTCTTCGCTCTTCTTCGTCTCTCATTCTTGCTCTCAGGGCTGTCCAAAACAAAACACAAGCTGGAGAACATGCGTGGTCGAGCTAGCCAGGCTTCTTGGCACTTGACTCTCGCATTTGATCCCATTCTCTCTGTCTTTCTTAAGGGGGAAGGGGCCTTTAGGCGCGAAGACAATTTGTCGATTTTCATGATTTTTTTTTTAAACAAAAGATTTCTTCAACATTTTGGAGTTTTAGGGTATGTTTTATTACCACTTTTGGCTGTTACATGGTATTTTTTATTTTTATTAATCTTCAAAAATGGCGGAGGTGTGGCACGGTCTTTTAAACTGCATTTTAAAATCTGGCGTGACGTATACAGTTGAACCTCGATTACCCGAATCAATTGAAACTGAAAATAGTTCGGATGATAGGATGGCAATAAAGGCATCCCCACCTCCCTTAAGGTTATTTTCTACGGCGATCTTTTTGCTCAGTTCGGGCTCTCTGTTTCTTAGGTTTCTGGATTTTTCTCGCTTTAGCTTGTATTTTCGTGACTCTGGGTTTACGGCGTTTTTTGTTGTTTTTTTGAGGCCTTTAGTCGCTTCGAAGCTGCTCCGTTGCTGCCGCCCGTGGCATCGACTGTACATCACTCTCCCGGTAGACGTCCGACACTCGAGGAAAAAGAGCGGGTAGACGAGATGTGGAATAGCGGAGCGCGGGAGTGCGAGGGGGAGAGGGAAGGGGGAGAGACGGCAAAAAGATCGTAAATTGTGAAGGGCATCGGAGTTCGTGAGAAAAAGGAGGGAAAATATAAAAAAAATTCAACAAAAATAAAAGAAATGGTACAAGAAACGTTTTAAATTTAATAATGTGTATATGTGTGTAACTGACACTGATGGATGAGCGGTCGAGGTCCGGCTAAGGCGGCCCTTCGAGTTATTACATTTGTGGGGCTCACCGAAAAATGAGACTTTTTTGAGAATTTTTTTGAAAATAATAAATAAAGTCATCAAAATGAGGTTTGTTCTACGTATTGACGTATAGAAAAAAAATTGTTGATAAATACAATACACAACGGCGGTTCGGTAGTAGATAAACCAAGAGCTTTTTTATTTAGGCCCTCCGTGGGAGAACGCACTATTTGTGTAGATCACCACCGAGAACAAGAAAAATCGTTTTTTCCATCAGTTTTGCTGGAAAAGTACACACGAATATTGTAAAAAAATGTGTTTTTTTTTTCACAAAATGGCATGATTTACGTTTTTTTTTAAATAGCATGATTTTCATTTTTTTCGTAAAATGGCATGATTTACTTATTTTTCGCAAAATGGCACGATTTACATTTTTTTTCACATTATAGCATGATGTATATTTTTTTCGCAAAATGGCATGATTTACATTTTTTTTCGCAAAATGGCATGATGTACATTTTTTTTTCGCAAAATGGCATGACTAAAATTTTTTTTCGCGGAAGTACATTTTTTTTCGGTGAAATACATTTTTTTGCCGAAAAATCGGCCTTCATCTGTTTATATAAACGAGAATTGTTGATGAATCGTAAAAATCGTAAGTACTTCTTTAGAAAATCTATCGAAGAGGCTACAGTTCACATTTTAAGTTAATTGAATGAAAAATGCCCGAATTATGAGTTTTCTCGATTTAAAAAACGTGGCTTTGAGAAGAACGCTTTTGAAGTTTCAAAACTGATTTAGGAGCTATCCACACGGCGGAATTGAAGCTCCCATTTGAATGAGAGCTGCGTGTACCTACCGAGGCATTTTGACAGTAAGTCTTCAGTTGTTAGGTCGTTGTATGTTTTTTGTACGACTGGACTAAACGACTCCAATTGCTACTTACACCGTCTACGCTGTTTCGTGCATTTCAAAGCGCGCGGAGGCGCTTTGGAAAATAAGCTCTAAAAATGATTAAACATTTTTTTTCACGTATAATTCCTTTGGTATATCATTTTTGTAATTTTTGAACTCTTTCACGCCATCGAAAGAAAAAAACTGGCAACATTTCTTTCTTCTCAGATGTAACACCTTAAAGAAGGACACCACTGTGACGGGCCGAATAAAGTTCGACTTTTCCGAATTTTTTTTCTGTCAACCAGATTAAGGGGCTATACCAGTGTGAACGCTGAAAATTTGGGTGATTTTCGGGAATTTTTGGGAAGAACTTAAACAAACTCAATTAAATGTTTCGAAAAATTAAGAATATATTTGGCTATATTTGACCTATATGACATAATTTTCCCATAGAAAAATATTGAAATCCAAGCGACATATGGGCCGCCTTCGGAGGCGCCAAAAAAAAAGTTCCTCCACTGCTGACATGATTGTCAGCCTGTACAATAGCGTAGGATTTTCGAAAAATATCAAAATCTAACGAAATGGCGTAGTTATGAAAAAAGTCTGTTTTCTTGCCTATAAAACGGTCGTTTTTTTCAATGCCAAATCGTCAATTTTCATCCAATCGAAAATATCCTACGTCATTGCAGAGTAAATATATTCAAGAGTACTCAGTTCAAATTTCAAGTCAATCGGATAATTGCTCTTTTAGTTACAATGCCAGCAAATTTGAAAAATCTAATTTCGAGAAAAACGCGTTTAAAGATTTAACTATCGATTTCCGCAAGATAAAATGCTACAGATATAAATGATATAAATGATAATTATATTCTTGAAAGTATAAACTCTCGAAAAAGGCAAAAAAAATCGTGACACTTTAAAAACCAGTGTGGCACTTAAAAAAAATGTTTAAAGTGTCACACTCGGACAGCCCCTTGATTATTTGGGATTAGGAAAAAAAGTATGTTATTGAGCATACATTGAACTTATTGCCTGTACATTTTTTATATAAAAGATGAAAAATCAACAACGTCATTGACGTATAATAGAGCCTATGTATGAATTGACAATGGTTGGTCTGAAAAATAAATATGTTTTATAATCTACATAAATGTAGTTCTCGTTGAGCGTAGTCGTTTTTCGAAAAAAGCTCAAAATAGCAGGAATTAAAAATACGCCTAATTTTGGCGAAATTTTTACTTATATTCGGAGGCTTAAAAAATACGAAATAAAAAGGAAAAACGGCTACATGCAACGATAGCTACTGTAATGATGGAAATTTGGTTTTTTTGAAAGTTTTCGTAAACGTCAATCGTTGCGATACCTGCTCTCACTGAAACGTCGGTAACTTTGGCAATTTTTTTAACTTGACATTTTTTTCACATATTTTCAAATATGTATACTTTGAGAAAATGCAAAAAATCGATTTTTTTACACGTCCCAGTGATGTCCCATCTCAAGCAGCGTTGTGCATGGCCGATACTCGGAGCGGTGACCGCTTAGCTGTGCAGCAGTTGGCGCAACAACGAATTATCCGGCAATACGATGTGAGTTGCGACCTTAATTTTTGTTTTCACTTCACCGACGTATACTGTGCTGGTATTTTCTGTGAACCTCGCGGACGACGATCTTTATCCTGGCAAGAAAAAAAATCGCACCGTCAAAACAACGCCCACAAATTCGGGAACAAAATTGCTTCGTAATGGTCCGCGCACATCTTATCCGTCCTCTCGTGGTTGCCCTTTTGAGAAAACTCAAGAGGGAGAGGGAGTGAGAGAGAGAGAAGGAGAGAGAGAGAAAGAAGAAAGGATAGGTTAGGGAAGAGTCTCATCTAATATCTGTAAAAAGCTATGTTAATGACAATGGAAAAATATGAAAAATCGGAAAAATATACAGGCCACAGGATGCACAGACATAAATAATTTTGGAACGAGATAAAATTTATAACTTATATAATTTATATAAAGATTAAATTTATAACTAAAAAAATTCCCCTTCTCTGTCTCGCTTTATCGCAAGAGAACTTTTTTTCTCATTTTTAGTCGGATATGTAGGAAAACAGCATTTTGGCAGAAAGAATAGCGCTAGCGACAGTTTTGCGGTGGACTGTGCAGCTCTTTCTCTTGTCTTTTCTCTGTACGATTTTTTTTGTAGAGGAAATTACTATAAAACAATTATTTTTGTGTAAATATTCGAAAAATGATAAATAAACGGCGAAAATTTTTCATTAACAACTTTATTACAATTTATGAAACAAATGTATTGACTTATGATAAAACTTGCGCATTCATTCTATCTCCCTCTTTTCCTCCCTCTCCTGCTCACTCTCTCTCTCTAACACTAACAATTATTTTTGCTATTGAATAGATTTAGTCGTTCTTTTTGTTTCTTTCTGAACTACTGTTAAAATTAAATAAAATACATTTTGAAGAAAATTTATAATGACATTTTTAATTTAAATAAAAAAAACTGAATTAAATTAAATAATAAAAAAATATCGTTAATGTTACTAGTCATAGTTTTAAGACAATGGTTGTAGAATTATATGTATGAACATATGGTTTCTAAGCGTTTGTATTGCATTTCTATGCATGGTGCTCTTAGAAAGCTGAAACGAATAAACGAATAACGAAATAAACAAACGTTCTCTCTCTCTCTCTCTCTCTCTCTCTCTCTCTCTCTCTCTCTCTTTCTCTCTGTCTCTCTCTTTTTCTCTTAATTCATTATTATATGTTTTTTATCGTCCCATTATTTTTCTGTAGTTATTGAGAGTTTAATAAACAATCTAAACTAATTTCAAATCATTGAACAATTTTCACAAAATCTATTGAGACTGTACAGCACGCCTCCGAAAAGTTTTTCTCTTTTCCTATTTCTCTCTCACTCTGCTCTGTCTCATTCTCTTTTTTCCCCCTCTCTCATTTTTCCACACTCTCTCTCTCTCTCGCCCTCTCTCTCCGAATCTTTTGTGCAGGGCTGTACCACGCCGAGTTGTTTACATTTTAACCGACGGCGACGTTGCCAAGTCTGCGGACCTGTTGCTCGCGCCCGCGAGTTCTCTTTGCCGAGAGATCGTTGGTCATTAATTAACTCCGCGTCGGATGACGAGGCCTCCCTCCCTCCCGCCGCGCCCCCTCCCCGTCATGCGGGCGTTTACTCCGCGCTCTCGCTCGGACATGGCGTGCCGAATTAATTCGTATCTCGTGACTTTTTTTTTGTCTCTCAAGCCTCCGGCATCAACGTAGCCACGGAGCAATAATGGGATGATCGAAAACCTTGCGTTGGGAATTTGCGTAGGACTCTATGCCAGCCCTCTTGAAAGGGCGTTAATTAGGAAAAATGCTCAAGTTAAGTGAAATTAACACACACACACACACACACACACACACACACACACACACACACACACACACACACACACACACACACACACATATATATATATATATATATATATATATATATATATATATATATATTAGTTTCACTTAATTTCAGCATTTTTCAAAAAAAAATAGTATTCCTTTTTGGAGTAAAAACATAGGAGTAAACATAGGAAGTACATAGTATTTCTTTTTGGAGTAAAAAAGCGACTATTTTTTTCGCCAAATGAATTTTTTGAATATTTTGAATATATATATATATATATATATATATATATATATATATATATATATATATATATATATATATATATATATATATATATATATATATATATATATATATATATATATATATATATATATATATATATATATATATATATATATGAACACACGTGTGTGTGTGTGTGTGTGCGTGCGTGTGTAATATTCCTTTTTGGAGTAAAAATGCGACTATTGTTCTCGGAGTATCGGACGTACTTTCGAATAGTAAGAACATTTGTCAGTCGGGAGAACGAATAGTTGTTTAATAATATAGGGTATATATATGTACGATAAATTTTGTCAACCACATGCAATAAACGTTTTATTTGTCAAATATATATATATATATATATATATATATATATATACACACACACACATATATACATTCATATACATATACATATAAAAGTGAAAAAAGTAAGAAATAATAACAAGTTCATTGCGTATGGTTCATATATGTACATACAGGGTGTCCTGTAATGAATGGATAATCCTGCAACTGTCGATAGATCAGATAATGTCTACTATATGGTGGAATTTCAGTTTAGTAAAAGTCCCACGGTTTTAGAGATAAGAATCATCTGCTTTCGGTTTTTCTCATGCCATTTCTACACATGATAACTCTTTTTGGCCCGGTTTTTGGAAAAATACTCTTGATTATTTGTTTTATCTAGAAAAGTCTTCTTTTTAACCTTAAATGTTAAGGAAACTTTACGAAAAAAGATTTTATGCAGAATTTTTGTACAAACCAATTCGAACATCTGACTTTGACTGCGGTTTCAAAAAAATGTACTACGCATATCGTGGCAATTATTTTAAAAAGTTGGCTAGTTATTGTCGATCAATATCATTTATAGAAATGGAAGGCGAAAAACCAAAGGCAGATGATTTTTTTTTTAAATAACATAAAGCCCCAAATTTCGAAAACCGTGAGATCTTTACTAAATTGAAATTCCAGCATGTAATAAAACATGATCTGACCCATCGACAGTTGCAGGACTATCCATTTATAACAGGATACCATTTATATGTTCGTTTATTATAAATATTGTGAATAAAAACATTATGGCGTGTAATATACCCACACATCCATATATAAATATATATGTACGTGTGTATGTATGTATGTAAAAGCTTAAATATAAATGTGTATATATATATATATATATATATATATATATATATATATATATATATATATATATATATATATCTGGGAAATGAAATGTGTATTGCTTGTGATTGACAAAATTTATCGTCAGGGTTACAGCACGGTTCGCACTTACATTTTTGGGACCATCGATCTTTTTTCCGAAGTTTCGATGCATTTTTTGGATCTTTTATACAATTCGAATTTCGGTTGGTTTTTGAGACATAGTAAGACATTTAGAGGCGCAAGGATAATTCAGTCGTAAAAAAATTAGCGATCAATGAGATCTGCTCCAATTAGCAGTGCCAAATTATCGTATAATATTCAAAAGTTGAAGAATATTTATTATAAAAAAATTATATTTATACCGATTATTTTGTAATACCGAAATCTTACAGTAATAAGTGAACCTATTTATCATCTATAATTTATTGTGCTTATTATCTATGGTAAATTTGTCCTAAAAGTGTATGTTAATCGATAAACTATTTATGTACCATTAGCACAAACTTTTATCTAAAATCATTGAAAGATTTCGATCACGTGACCTACGTATGGAGAAACCTGGAGAAGTTTTTTCTCCTTTATAAATTTGGTTTTCATAATAGGCTTAGCTTTTTAAAATACACGTCAGTTGAGTTTTTTTTTCTCGTCGTTTTCCGTCTGGTCTCACGACTCTCGATCTTTTTACGCTTCTGAATGGTGGCCAGCCGTATCTCTGGAATATTCCATCAATCTCCCGACCTATGATCGTCCCTAAGCTCCGATAGCGTCGAAATATCGTCGAGTCCCGTCGGACAATTCCTACACCAAGGACGCAACCGGAGACGAAATAATATACTGTTTAAATATTTGCCACGCCACAGCAACGTCTAATAATCGTTATCGCAATTCCTTACGAAAACTCACCTATCGCGCTACCGATAAAAATATATCTCATCACGCACGTTTCGTCAGACGATCCGCGAAGCCTCAAATTTCACAATTATTAGTCCCGTATGTATTCGATCTTTTTTTTGGCTCGCACAAAATATTTTCGAATTTTAGTTGTTTTTTTTTTAATTTACTGTCGAAATGACAAAAACATTTTTCGTAGTGATTTCTTTTTGGAGTAAAAAATTCAATTATTTTTTGTCCGGAGTATCGGAAGTATTTTTCGGAGCAGGAAATTTTTGAATATTGAGAATATTTGCCACTCGGGAGGACGAATAATTGTTTAATAATATCGGATTTTGAGGCGCGTCTCGAAGATTTTTTTCGTCGCAGATCCGGTTCGTCCGTCGCTGATTCAGGTTTTGATGCGAAATGGAAGGAAAAAAAATGAAATAATTCTCCTCTTTTTTTCCCGTCTTGTTCCTTCGCTCGAACCCTGTTTAGCAGAGTCACCGCAACTTCCTTTCGAAGACGAGTCCCCGAGCTGTAATAAGGAAAATCATATATTTCGCGGTAGCACCGAGTATGCAACGGGTGTACGATCGGCAAGTGTCATGAGAAGACCCCACTCGAGTACAGCACTCGAATATAAATGACAAATAAAATATCGGCTATCAAATTATTGTAGTTTTTGGTGTTTCGTTTTCGTCAATATACCTTCGTACCAATATTTATTTTTTACAAATAATATTTTTAATATTAAAACAATTATGATTGGTAATATTAATAATAATTTCATAATTATCTTTGTAATATTTATTTGTTGCGGGCAAAGTTCCGGTGAATTTGGAATTTTGTGTACCTATGTATTTTCACCCGCAGATCACGAATATGATAGTAAAAATACCCGCTAATTTGATTTTCAACGTCAACATTCACAAAAACTGATTTTTCAAAAGTTTTTCTATTTTATTGTAATAAATGTTGATCTTAGAGAAAAATGTTCCCCACAAAAGTTGTAGCCTATAAAAAGATTAATTTTTTATGTTCTCTGCAAGTTTCGTCTAAAACCAATCTGTTTCGAGAAAAATGGGATAATGCTCCAAAAAGTACATTTTCCTAAACTCTTCTAGTTTCCGTATTCCCTACTCACGCACTTTACCGCAACACAACAGACAAACCCAAACAACACACAACGCAAAAAAACTCCAACCTTCTCGCGGTAAAGTGCGTAAGTAGAAAATATCGAAACTAATGGAGTTTAGCAAGATGTACTTATTGGAGCATTATCCCATTTTTCTCGAAACAGAATGGTTTTAGACAAAAAGTGTATGGAACATAAAAGATCAATCTTTTTATAGGCTACAACTTTTGTGAGAAATATTTTCCTCTAGGATCAACATTTATTGAAATAAAGTTGTAAAACTTGTAAACAATCAGTTCTTGTGACTTTTGACCTTAAAAATCAAATTTGCGGGTATTTTCAATCTCACATTCGTAATCAGCGGTTCAAAATACACGGACACACGAAATTCCAAATTAATCTGAGGTATGTCCTCTTCGGAACTACATCCGTTTTTTTTGCAAATGACTACTGATACATAATTTTATGAGCAAAATCGCCAAAAACTTTCCCTTCAGATCGAATCTTTATTTATATGTTTCATTTTTCATGGAAAACTTCTCCATATCTCGTTATTATTATCGTGGTCAGACAATTTTTCCACGAATGCTCCGGGTATAAATATTCGGAGTAAAAAAATCATACACGCGTATATGGCGTCCGGTTGGTCAGGTATAACGGGTGGGACCGCGGTAATAAGATAAGCGAGGAGCAAGGAGGAAGGTGAAGCTCAAGCGTTTTGTGTCGTGACTGTGTGTGGGCTCTAGTTTGCATCCACGTGATAAGGACTTATCGTATCCGGCTCCCCTTACGCAAACGTTGTCACTTTGAGCCTGAACCTTCGTGGTCGTATACAATTCATTTTTTACGATATGTGTATATAGTTAGATACTTATATATATATATATATACATATATATATAAATATATATATATATATATATATATATATATATATATATATATATATATATATATATATATATATATATATATATATATATATATATATATATATATATATATGCGTGTGTGTGTGTGTGTGTGTGTGTGTGTACATATATGTGCACAATTCCAAATATAAATGTGCATAGCTGCAAATATAACAAATCTGCATATATAAATATATAGATATGGGGTGTATCCAGTTCAAATGTTGAAATGGCAAAAACGTGGGGAAATGAAATTGTGACAATTAATAAATTTGTAATATTCGTAAAAACTGGGGAATGAATTTATTAATGTTGATATATTTGTAAACATTTGGGAAATAAATGAATTCAAATGAATAAATTGGTAAAATTAGCAAAGCTTGGGGAATGAATGTAATTAAATAAATAAATTAGTTAAATTTGTAAAAAATTGGAAACGAGTTTGTAAAAGGTTGAAAAAATACCGAAATAAATATATGAAAGCTAATAAATTTGTGAACTTTGTAAAAATTACGAATATAAATGTATAAAAATTCATAAGTTGATGTAAATAAAAATTACATTTATGTAAACACCCTTCAAAAGGGTAAAGGTACAAGGAATACTATATTCGCTACTATCACATTAAAATCAACAAATCAGTAAAATTTGTAAAAGTGGGGAAAAAACATTGTAAAATTTGTAAAAATTACGAAATAAGTACGTGAAAATGAATCAATTAGTTAAATTTGTGAGAATTCGTAAATAAACATATCAAAATCAATAAATGAGTAAAATTTGTAAAAATTCGGAAATAAATTTGAAAAATAAAATAAATAAAAATCTATAGACGTTTACAAAGCAGCATTAATTCCTTCCTACCGTCGTGTGGACGGGTCAGTTTCGTGTCGCGTATTGTTCGGTGGCTTTCGAAAGAGTGTCTGCACCATGAAAAAAAAGAAAACAATATACGCATATATATGACAATACCGCGTGAACAAACAAAAGATACAGTCGTATAAATAAACAGAAATATCGCCTGGTCAGCTGGCGCGTTTGTTCGTGTATTTGCGATAACGCTATCGGTATGTGCGAAATTCGAACTGACGTCGCGTTGTCACAGTCAAATTTCTCTGAACTTTCGCCGATCGTGCGTGCGGGCACAATAAAAATCATTGAAAGTTTTCGAACCCAAAAACACGCGGGCTATTCTACGATATCCCGAGGGGGGCAGAATTGGCGGGGGGGGGGGGGGTGGATGATTCATTGTTGTGTGGGTGGGTGTGCATGTAAGTACTCGCAAAAACGAATAAAAATTATTTTACTTGTGAAATCGTTCCGTTTTTTTTTTTTTCGTAGCCTTTCGCAATAATTTGAGTCGAAACTCACGTGGGATTGCGCGATTGACGTATGGGCGCAGAATTATGGGGCACGTGATACCGTGAACAATGGGAAAGCGAATTTCATTGTTGCAATACGCGTCGAAAGGTGATTTTGAGAACATTTGACTTCGAGGACCGTCCTCAAAGTAGCCAATTGTCCCCATACTCAACGTTACGTAAATCCCAATGTCCTCAAAATCACCTCCGGATAAACGTGAGCATATTCACACAAAGGTCGTTTCAAGGATTCAGCCTGTCCCCAGAATCAACGATACGTAGGTTGAAAATTTCCGGACCGTCCTCGAAACAGCCGGATGTGCCGGTAGACTCGAAATGTCCTTTCCCCTTGTAGATATGAGTCTGCGAAAAAAAAAATCGACGTACTGTACTCGCACTGGCCGTACCGTGCCCCGGTCATGGTTGGCTAAGGTCCTTCAGAAATGGGTGAACAGGACACGAGCTGTACATACGCGGAGTTGTTACGTGGGAAAAAAAGAAGGATAGATCTGCAACGAGTATATATACACACGTTGTTAATGTCCCGGCTAGGCCCCTTGTGTGTTGTACTCGTCTATGTTTTTCATGCTCGTGTTCTTTTTTATTTTTAAATTTTTTTTTTCTTTTTTCCGTCTCATCCCGGTGACGTTGCGCGAATGAGACACGCCGAATCAAACGCGTATAATCCATTAAGACCTGCTACGAGCAAGCCTCTTCCAGACATTATTATACGCGCGTATCCGTCTCTCGGCGATATTCCACGGGGATAATCTTAACGACGCGTCCCAGCAACAACGCGAATTTACTATCTTTAGGATCTCACGAGGATATCGTTTGAAATGTCAGATGTATTTTTATTTCCATTCTGTGGGATCATCCATTCAAGCAATTGAGTATAATATGTATATGTATATATATATATATATATATATATATATATATATATATATAAAGGAAAATAAAATAATGAAAAAATGTAATCTTTAAATATAGTCATTTATTTAATATATTTATACGAGGTATTGCAAGTATTTTCGAACGGTCTGAAAGCCTGACCTTCTCCAATCTTTTTCAAAGTTGGTGATGTTTTTTTATCATATATTTTGAGTACGTGGCATTTTTTTTCACATTTTAATGTGCTCGCTGACTCGCCTAACTCGGGGACAAGATTTTACACGTTATAAAATTTCAGACGATCGTATCGCAGTGATTTTTTCGTCGTACCAAAAAATGTCCTCTACAAAAAAAGATGCGTTTTTCCATTAACTATTTTAAAGAAAAAAATTCGAAATTTTCCAAGTATTACAACACTGAAAAAAAAGAAAAATCTTTCATTTTTTTATTTGTTGACCCCAATGACTAGGTGGATCCTGCTGAAATTTACAATGAATTTTCTTTTATTGGTGTAAAACAACATGTGTAAGTTTCATTCTGGGCTGGGCTTACGTTCAGTTAATATCGTCGTGTTAAATTCAATGGGAAATTGTTTTCGTTGAATAACTCGGCGATTTACAATTTTTAAGTAAAAAGGGTGATGACTAAACTTGTAGGAAATCGAGAGCTTTACAACTTTAGTTGTTACAGCTTTTTCTCTACCATCGATATTTTTCGAATTAAACCCGAATAAAGGGGCTATTGCATTATCTCGTTTATTTTTACCTTGAGGGCATAAACAAACATGAACAAACTTGTAGAGACTGCAATTTTGGACAATTTTTGTTCCTACCTTTTTTTCCTAGAATCAATGTTTAAGGTCGTACGCCAATATATATATATATATATATATATATATATATATATATATATATATATATATATAACAAATTACTTTATTTAAAGATGACATTTTTTTATTATTTTATTTTCTAAATACAGAAAATAAAATGAAGAAAAAAAGTAATTTTAAGTCAATTAATATAATTAGTCTATAAAGTGATTTTTAAATAATTTTTTCAATAAAGTTATTGTAAATAACGAAAATTATTGATTGTTTATAATTTTATAGATAAATGAAGCTTTATCAGAATGTAGGATATTTTTATTTGTTCGTCGGAGTTCGATATTTGGAAAACTTTTGATTTCTTACATTTAAATCCAATCGGTGAAAATAACGCCACGGAAAAAATGTCATCCTCGAAGTCAACAAAATGTAACTTTTCAATAAAGTAATTTGAAATAATTGAAAAACTAAATTTTCAATGCATTTCCAGTGAAGTAATATAATAGAATATAATTCAAAATAATATGGTTCGCACAAAATCGGATGATATTGAATTAAATTGAACACGAAGTATATATCGAACGTTAATTAATTGATTTATTAAGAGCTACGTTCAGGCTGACTAGGGTACTTCCATTAATGAAAAAATATGCCGATACACCGGCACAATTTGTCACTTGATTCGGTTGCTATTCGCATTTCCATTTCTAAAAAAATCGAGTCTTTAGGCGAGGAAAAAGGCTGATTTTCGTGTTTTTCTTTTTAAGGGGAATATTTCTTTACCATTTTTCAGACTTAGGGTATGTTTTATTACTACTAATTGCTGTTACATGGTATTTATATTTTATCAGTCGTTAAAAATGGTGGAGGTATGGCACGGTCTTCTAAATGGGT
The DNA here is from genome assembly GCA_963210295.1 of Ophion ellenae. Lineage (NCBI taxonomy): Eukaryota > Metazoa > Arthropoda > Insecta > Hymenoptera > Ichneumonidae > Ophion > Ophion ellenae. The sequence goes on from OY723392.1 coordinate 35,472,322, forward strand.
TGCTCTAAATGTTGTCTGACTGCGTGACACTTAGCGTCAGCGGGATTGCTCTGAAAAAAAAACCAATGACAATTGTCCGTTCGTTAACACTCATACGCAGAATATGAACTAAGAAAAAGTGAGAAACGTTGGAAATCGATGAAATGGTACGCTTTGAAACAAAAAAAATGAATTTTCCGAAAAAATAGCTACTATTTGCAATAAAAAATACTTTATTTTTTACCGTTCGAAAACAGTTAGGTTCATGTTTTAGACAATAAGGTTACAAAGATTGATATCAAATTTCATGAGAATCGGTCGATTGGTTTTTCAGGTATACGTCACGCCAGTTTTGAAAATGCAGTTTCGAAGACCGCGCAAACCTCCGCCATTTTTAACGTTTTTAGAAATAAAAAAATATCATGTAACATCGACAAACAGTGATAAAACATTTCCTAAGTCTCAACAATGGTGACGAATTCTTTCCTTCAAAAAAAAAAATCATGAAAATCAGCAAATTTTTTCCTCACCTAAAGGTATCTCCCCCCTTAATAAATTGCGATGTGTATACAGGAGCTTCGCGATGAAGAAACTCCGTGGTCGGTTTAAATTCTCACATAACGGCTCAATCTTTTCTGTGCTGCGAATCGCGAACAATGGTAACTATGGATCTAATCGTGCAGTCTCGATCTCGAGGTCCCCCACGTTGAACAACTAACGATTCAGAATAAATCCCGCCGTATACTTGCGCTTTATTTTAGGCGAGAATAAAGAAAAATTGCGAAAAACAACCACGTTGGACAATTCCAGGATTGTTGGATAACGCGGCGTTACGATAGTACGATATTGCTCGCGGTTTTTGCCACGGCTAGGAAAATGAATGAACGGCGAGAATGCCGCGCAAGATTTTCACAATCTTCACGAGTGAGCGCCCGCACTGTCCCAATATCTCCAGATCAGCCGGAATTTAACGTCTTGCACTATTTTATTTTCCGTTCTTCCTCTTCTTCCATTTTTGTTGTTGTATTCCTCTCGTTTTCCGTGACGAGGGAGTCAGTCGAGCATTGAAAAAATCGCTATGGTGGCCTCGCGATTGCATCGTCATTGCCGGCGTTGCTCTATTGCTGCATTTACGAGACACGTCTATCCGAGAAACTCGAGTACGAGTCCTTTCAGGCTTAATCGATTGATTTGCCATTCTCAACCCGATTTTTATTTTTTATGTTTGATACATTTTAGTCATATTTATTTATTTCCTGAATTTCAATTATTTATTTTAAATTATTGATTTATTAGTAGTAGTTTTATCTACGTACAATGATGAAACTACTACTAATAAATGAATGAAACTACGACTAATGAATCTACGACTACTAACTACTACTAATGAAACTAACAACACTGCCACTTTAAAATCTGCTACTAATATGTTTTATTAGTAGTAGATTTAAAAGTGGTAGTGTTGGTAGTAATTTTATCGTTATATTACTATATTGGTAGTAATTTTATTATCGTATACACCTTTAGGGTAAACACCCTAAAGGTGTATACCTACAATAATAAAACAACTACTGATAAATCTACGACTAATAAAACTACTACTGCTGAATCTACTACTAATGTATTGTATTGTACTACTAATAAAACTAATAACACTACTACTAATAAATCTACTACTAATAAATCTGAGTTTCAATGATTTATTTCCAAATATTGATTCATGAGTAGTAGATTTATTACTCTAGGTATACACCTTTAGGGTAAACACTCTTAAGGTGTTTACCTTAGGTGTTTACCTAGGTATACACCTTTAGGGTAAACACCCTTAAGGTGTATACCTACAATAATAAAACTACGACTAATAAACCTACGACTACTAACTACTACTAATAAATCTACTACTAATGAAACTAACAACACTACCACTTATAAATCTACTATTAATAAAACAATATTGGTAGTAGTTTTATTATCGTAGGTATACACCTTTAGGATAAACAGCCTAAAGGTGTATACCTACAATAATAAAACAACTACTGACAAATCTACGACTAATAAAACTACTACTGCTGAATCTACTACTATTGTATTGTATTGTACTACTAATAAAACTAATAACACTACTATTAATAAAACTAATAAAACTACTACTAATAAATCTGAGTTTCAATGATTTATTTCCAAATATTGATTTATGAGTAGTAGATTTATTATTCTAGGTATACACTTTTAGGGTAAACACCCTGAAGATGTTTACCTCGAATAATAAAACCACTACTAATAAATCAATATTTGGAAATAAATAATTGAAACTCAGGAAATAAATAATTATGAATAAAACATATATATAAAATTATGAAATAATTTGTTGTGTAAACACACAACAGATCCCTCCTCCCCTACATATACGTTTCATCTTGGAATATTTTCTTATTTCCAAACTCTACTGTCGTTTTGCTTTCCGTTTCCTATCGCATTTGTTTCCTCATTTAGAATGTTTCCAATTAGTTTTGCGAATTGCACAAGGAGGGAGATACCTTTAAGCGAGGAAAAAAATGCCTGATTTTGATGATTTTTTTTTCAAAGAAAAGATTTATTCTCCATGTTTGAGACTTAGGACATGTTTCATTACTATATTTGGCTGGGACATGGTATTTTTTATTTGTTGATCTTGAAAAATAGCGGAGGTATGGCACGGACTTCTAAACGGGTTGCGGCGGATGTTGTCAGACGGCGTGACACGCAGCGTCGCAGCAATTAATCTGAAAAAATACCACCGAAGGTTTTTCTTTTATTAACACTCATACGCAGAATATGAACCAAGAAAAAGTGAGAAATGTTGAAAATCGATAAAATCGTACGGTTTGAAACAAAAAGATTGAATTTTTCCGAAATATATGCTACATTTTGCAATAAAAAATATTTTGTTTTAATTTTCAAAAACATTTAGGATCATGTTTTAGACAAAAAGGTTAGAAATATTTACACCAAATTTCATCAGAATCGGTCGATTAGTTTTTTTAGCTATACGTCATGCCAGTTTTGAAAATGCAGTTTAGAAGACCGGGCCACACCTCTGCAATTTTTAAAGATTAATCAAAATAAAAAAATACCACGTTACTCCGATTTCGATGAAATGTGACATGCTTGTAGAATGCGTAAAAATAGGCGACACGTATTTTTTTTATCTCTGCGGAACCCGATTTTTAAGGGTTCAAACGCACCCTCGAAAATATGGGGGTTTTCGTTTTTCGTCGATAACGTTATTGTTCTCATCTCCAATGTATAGTACACGAAAAAATAAACATTGTTGCAATTTGAAATTTTTCATATCTCGTTCCGTTAAAACGTTATCGACGAAAAATACCTCAATTCTCGAGGGTGCGTTTTAACCCTTAAAATCGGGTTCCGCAGATATAAAAAAAATCGTGTCGCTTATTTTTACCCTTTCTACAAACATGCCAAATTTAATCGAAATCGAAGAGATTGACCTCGCAACCTTTCCTTGTTAGTCTCAAAAATGGTGAAGAAATCTTTCCTATTAAAAAAAAAATCATGAAAATCAGCAAATTTTTTCTTCGCCTAAAGGTATATACACGGTTCTCCACAGGCTCCATTTTCAGCCCCATCTGCATCTTCCTATTGATTCGTTCTCCCTCTTCGTCTCTCATCCATTTTTCCAGGCTTCTTCTCTTTCTTTTTTAATTTCCTCCTTGGCTTTTTTGCACGAACATATATGCACTAGGTTTGTTTTTTTTTACAAACCCTGGACTTATTATCACCATACCCTTTATTTCCTTCTTTCTCCAAATTTCCACATCTTAATCTCCCCCAAGTTTCTTTTATTTCTCCTGTTCTATTTAAATCCTTCCAATACTTTTTTATATCTATGCGATTCTACCTGCTTTTGTATTGAGAGCAATACGTCGATTTGTCAATTTTGTTCCAACCTGTTGGATTTCTTGGTCGACTTTTGTTTTTACATCCCTTTCCATTATTCTTTCCATTTTCCCTCTATTGCCGTTTGCTATCGCTCTCCAAATGTTTCCCTTCCCTACTTCCTCCATTGCATTTTTTACTTTCCCTCCCCATTTTGTTTGGTTCCCATTTAGCACTCCTCTCGCCTCCTCTTTGAGGCATTTCTTCCTCAACCTTTCTGCCCCCATCTTCATTATCTCTATTAAGAGGTTATATACAGTCAGGAGGCTCAAAAAGATCGATTTTTCGAGAATTTTTCTTGAGAAGACCTTTAAATCTATTAACGTTAAAATTTGTACACATTTTCTGGTAACTTTTAACTGTATTAAAAAAAAATATTTGTAAAAATAATTATTTTGTAAGCGGCTATAGCTGATCTCCGGGAGCACCTCTGAAAAAAGGCGTCTTGCGGTGAGCACGATATCTCTGGACTGAATCATGAAAAAACGAAAAATATTTCGTTGATATAATGGATTATCTTGTAAGTGATCGAAGGAATAATCAATATAATAATTTCTGACAAAATGGCGGCTTCGCAAAAAAAATCGATTTTTGACAAAAAATTAGACCTCAAATTATTTATAAAATGGAAAATATTTATCGACGAGAAAAAACCTTTGATTAATTAATAAAAAATATACTTGAAAAGATTGTGTTAAAATTTGAGACTGATCGGTTTGGTCGTTTTCGAAAAATCTTGCTCACCGACTTTAAAAACACCGTTTTGAGAAAAGATGGGACCAGTGTGAGCGCTGAAAATTTTGGTAATTTTCGGGAGTTTTTTGGAAGAAAAGTACTCAATTAAAGGTTTTGTAAAATTAAGAATATATTTGGCTATATTTGAAATGGTCGTTTTTTCAATGCCAAATCGTCAATTTTCATCCAATCGAAAAAATCCTACGTCATTGTAGAGTAAATATATTCAAGAGTACTCAGTTCAAATTTCAAGACAATCGCATAATTGCTCTTTTAGCTGCAATGTTAGCAAATTCGAAAAATCTCATTTCGGGAAAAAACGCGTTTAAAGATTTAACTATCGATTTTTGCAAGATAAAATGATATTGATATAAATGATAATGTTATTTTTGAAAGCATAAACTGTCGAAAAAGGCAAAAAGAATCGATTTTTTAAAGTGTCACACTGATATAGCCCCTTAAAGTTTCGAAAGCACTTTTGAACGCTATGACACGTCATTAGAAATGTGCGTGTAACTTCGAGAATATTCGCCGGATTGCCAAGAAATTTTCTGTATGTGTACTTAAATATATGTACATTACGAAATTTAAAAAAAATCGATTTTGTGAAAATTTCAAGTGTATGTAACCCCTTAAATAAATGACTCATAATAATTTATTTATTCCCTGATACCCTTTCGGGTTTTCACCTATTACCATCCATCAGTCTCGGTATACTTTATTTATATTTTTCTTTTCATATATCACCGTTTTTCCATTTTAAATTTGACCAGTATCAATTTCTTCACACTTTTATTCATTCAATTCCATCCACAACGAATGAAAATTCACGCGTTAATAAGAATTGCGAAAGATATTGAAACTGCGTCCGTTTTCAAAAATATTTTGCAATTCCTTTCGTTCCATTGATGCCCCATAAATTCAGCTTTTGCAAAATAATTATCGCCATTGTTATTATTTTTCTTCATCGTTCATTTATGTATAACGATCGAGCCACTTTTCTCTGCAATATCCATACACGGTATGTGTGGATTCAACGACGATCATGACGACGTTCCGTCAACGATTCAGCCTCGAACGCCCCATATGTGATGACGTGCATCGTAGAATGCAAATTGTTCACGCTCGTACAAGTAACGTATACAATAATACGAACGATGCACAATAAAAACTATCAATTTACTAATCTATTTTATACACGAGCTCGTGTGTATGAACAGACCACTCGTGTATGGACTGTGTACCAGTTTTATAATGGAATTGTGAGCCATTGAAAGAACAAGGACAAATTGACAATCTACGTTTGATTATCTGTATATAAGCATCACAATAATTATCAAAATAAACATGATAATAGACAGGTGAAAAATAAATAACAAAATAACAAAATTAAGATTTTATCTAGAATCTCGTAATAATAATAATGAGAATGATAATTAACACTCACATATATATACACATATATAATGTATAAATAATAAATATATAAAATAAAATATGAAATATATTTGAAAAATAATAAAATATATAAATTATATATATAATATTATATATATATATATATATATATATATATATATATATATATATATATATATATATATAATTTATATATTTTATTATTTTTCAAATATATTTCATATTTTATTTTATATATTTATTATTTATATATTACATATATATATATATATATATATATATATATAAGGGAAGAAGTAAGAGCAGGTAAAAATGGTGAGCCGTATGGAATCAAAATGTAATGGAGCTCGAAAGAAAAATGAAAAGAGGCAGAAAAATTTTAATTGTACCAGAAATTCAATACGACTGGTGCAAAATCGACCCGTCAATATACTACAAGGACTAGAAACATAGGAAAACAAGTATACACATGGAAAAATATTGGAAGGCTAAGATGATCAGCGGAGAATTAACAACAACAAAAACGTGGGCAAGAATAAGATGTGGAAATGTCAGAAAATATGGAAAAAAAGGATATGTAGACGCAAAATGTAGAATAGGCAACAGTTAAATTGAAAATTTGAAAAATAGTTGCGAGTGTACGGAAGCTAAGGGAATACTAAACCAAGAAATATTAAATAAAATGGAGCAATGATTGAAAATGAGCAGGAGACTCGGAATTCACCGGAAAATAGAATTGCAACTGAAAATGCAACCGGCAAAGCAAATATGCAATTACATCAGGCGATTTGAGAAATTAGCAACTAGGATCGATATAAGAAAAGCAACGTAAAATAATTTATGGAAAAGAAAGGGCATTTATGTAAACACCCTTAAAACGGGGACACAAGGAATGAAATACTACTACTACTATTATTGACTTCCAATTAAAATCTTTATTTCCTAGTTTGTAATCTGTTTTTTGCTGCTCTATATTTATTATTATTTTTAAATAATTATTTTTAAATTTTATTTTTCGATAAAATTCCTTATTTCAATTAAATAAAATTCAATACATTTTTTAAAAGTTGAATTTCAAATATATTTTATTTTAAATTAAATAAAATTATTATGTACGGTTGAATTTAATATAATATCCAATTTTAGATATTCAATACTCATACACACACACATGTATATACACACATCTACATTTTCGATGATGATGATGACAATAATAACAAGAAAAAAAAGAAAAAAAAATTCGTTGCACTCCAACGACGCAAACTTCGTCGTCATCTTACATTCACCCTAACCACATATTTCCATAACAAGTACCCAAATTCTATCGCCTTTGGGCTTCCACAGGGTCTATTTCTCCCTCGAGCAACGTCAATTTACACGCTTTTGTCGCCATGAAAATGCGTATTTGTATCTCGCTCCTAAATGACGCCATTATCCGAGGCGGACAAAAGGGAAAGTATGAATACCATATATTCCCGAAAAACGCCGGGAAGTTTCGGGGGACGATCCGAAAATATGGAAATTTTAATATTTGGAAATTTCATACCGCGCGGTGAAAAATTCGAAAGTCAAAAGTATCGTTTACCCCGTCTCGAAAGTGACAATGGAACTTGAGGCCCCCCCTTTTTCCTATTCTTACACCTCTGGGTGCACTTTTCCGCTGTCTCTCTCACTTTCGACAGTATTTTTCGACCACCCCCCCCCTCGCTCTCTATTTGTCTGCGTACCTGCCTTTCTCTCTCTCTCCCTCTCTTTCTCTTGGATATATATTTCGTGGACAATAGAGTGCAACCTCCGACTCGTTATTTCATCCCATTGTCCCCTACGAAATTTTCCCCATTCACCTGTGTACCACGAGAAAAAGAGCAGACGATTCGCAAGGTGCGCTATTGTGCTGCCCCTTCTGTCAGTCAACGAAATAGAGGGAGAGAGAGAGAGAGAGAGAAAGAGAGGGAGAGAGAGAGAGAGAGAGAGAGAGAGAGAGAGAGAACGCAAGGAGGGGTCTTCCCAAGTTTTTCTTTTTTTCCCCCACTGTGCAAAAGGGTCCATGTCCCCGGGTCTCATTCCCCTCCCCCTCCCCTTCTCTAATAACATTACACCTGCGCTGGATCTCAAATTTCTAACCAGCTCTTTTTTATATCTACCTGTCCTCGTCCCCCTCCCTCCTAATCCGCTATAGAAACCATGACTGTTGGTTCCTTTCTCTCTCTTTTCCCTCCTTTGCTCAATCGTCCCCCGAAATTTTCGAGTCACATACGTCCTGCTACTTGGACTAACGCTCAGTTCGAAATATATATACATTTTTTAGCTTGAAATATATTTGTGACTGGGTTTATTTGAATAGAGAAGAATTTGATATTTTTTCTTATCGTATACAGTAATATCGTATACAGGTTTTGTGCCGGAGAATATTAAACAATTGGACATGATTATTATTGTTGCAAATTCAGATGGAAGTGTGTTGCGAATGAAACGTAAAAACGTAGCGTGATTGGTGTAATCCGATGATCTACTGGTTTTGTCATTTCAGCTCGTAGGCAGGATTACGAGAATGACGAATGCATAGACATGTAAATATATATATATATATATATATGTTTATTTACAAAATTGAGATTTTATCAGGATCAAACAACACGATGGCCACGCGAAATAAAATATATTCGAGATATACAAGATGAGCTATAATTTATGTACATCATATATCTTCACGGCATAATTATATATATATATATTCACACACATCGAAGAGAAATTATATGAAAACATTTCTCCAGCCCGATAAAGAATTTCGAAAACTTGAAACCCAAACATATTAGTATCGTTCCGCAATAATTAACTAAAATTCCGTATCTGCTTACCAAAAAATTACATTTGAGTAATGGACACTTCGAAAAATTGTTTTTTTTTCTTCACCTTTATCATTCATCAGGTCGATTTAGGACGAAAATCCACTGCGTGGGTAAAAGTCGTTTTTAAAAAATAATTTTCTCAGAGTATACGTATGCATGAAAATGTGAAAAAAACGTTCAAGATAAAATATTAAAAATTGACCAAGTTACAGACGATTTAGTGAGAGCAGGTAGCGCAACGGATTACGTGTAATAAAACGTTCAATCGTGTTTTTCTCGAAACCACTTTTCTCGACCTGGCCGGAATCATAAATCTAGCTATAATTGTCGCTTTTTTTATTAAAAAAAAAACCATTTCCGTAATTGCAGTAGCTATAGTTGTACGGAGCCGTTTCCTTAATTTTTAGAATTTAGTATTTTCTAAGCGAAAACAAGTAAAAATTTCGCCAAAATGAAACTTTTTTATTAGAACGCCTGCCCCATTTTGTAATTTTTTTTCGAGTTGACTGCGTACGGGAATTAACCCTTCGAGTGCACACTGGGTCGTTTTGACGTACGTATTTAGTATTTTTCAACGTATTTTTCAACGTATGCCCCATTTTGAACGAATGTTTTGGCATTTAATTTTCGTTTTCGTCATAGAATCATTTTAGGGCCATAAAGTATGGATAATTTAGTACAAAAAACGTCTGTACAAAAAAAAAAACAAAAATGCACATTTACCGGAATACAACGATTTGCAAAACGCCTTGAGTCAGATGGACCCAAGATGCACTTATAGGTTGGCGACGGAGGTGTGCACTCGAAAGGTTAAATTTACATTATACCTCAATAGAGTTGCTAATTTTTAATTTTTCAAAATAAAAATCCACACGACATAAGTTTCATGTATGCTTATTAACATACCTTTTTTTCCAAATTCCAAATAAATCATCCAGAAGACAAAAAAATCGAAAAAACTACCTTTTTTCGGCCCATCACAGTCCTCCATAAAAAGAGACAACTTTCAACCATCAATTCCGTCGTTTTTTACAATGTATTTTCATTACATTTTTTGCCCTTGATTTTGTTTCTTACTCTGTCTTGTTTTTATTACATTCTATTTTATTCCGGTATATTTAACATCTTGAATAGCGAGATGGAAAAATCACGCGGAACAACAATAATGGGAGACCTGAAAAAAAACGCAATGAGACCCAATGACGTTTTTCTGAGTGACTCGTAACTCCCGCACTTTTTCTGAGCACACACGGACGCTTTGATGGAAGCGAGTCCAGATATGTAATGTACGCATTGACATACTTATATATACATATATGTATACGTCCAAGATCGCACGGGTACAATCGACTTTACAACTGAATATGACCATGAAGATAATTTCCGGTAGCATGGCTCTAGAAACCCGCGCTCGGAATGAATAATTTCTTTTCGTTGTGAATGGCACCGAGATCGTGAATTCTTGAATTCTTTTTTCATTCTGGCAACCTATTTTTTTTGTTTTTTTTTTTCATTGACAGATCTTATCATCGCGATTGTGTTGGACAAAAGTTTTTAGGCTCGTCTCGTGGATCCCATTTTTTTCTAGGTTTTTTTTCGATCAGTGTTTCGATAAATATAAATTTATTTATTTATAGGCAGTATTACGATATCTGTGGCACCTAATTCTGACCACGCAATCTTCATATTTGACCTAAAATAAGACCTTTCTCAAGCTCAATTCGACCCTTAAGGGGGTCGAAATCCGAAATTCCACCCTTAAGGGGGTGAATCGGGGAATCTGAACGAATTGAAATTCGACCCTTAAGGGGGTGAAACGGGGGTTTTAAACTTGATATGAAACACCTTTTTTTGACAGATTTGCTTGAAACTTGGTATACCTAAATATAATCCAAAACAAATAATTAAACATGTGTTTGTTTGGTGTATTAGTTGCAACCCAATCAAACCCAAACAAACACAGTTAAGGGGTTAAAACTCCTATTGACTTTCCGTACACACCGAACAGCGAGGAAAATATGTAGTGTTATATATAAAATAAATTTGGTCAGTTTAAAACAAATCTGGTAAAAAAATATGTTGATCCGCTTCCGTTTAACCCCCTTAAAGGTTAAATTTTGGAAATTGCTGAAATACATGTTTAATTATTTGTATTTTAGTGTATTTCTGCCCAGTTATAAGCCTGACAAAATATATGTTATCTCACACAATCTTTAAAACCCCTGTTTCACCCGCTTAAGGGTCGAATTTTAGGAAATGCTGAAATACGTGTTTGATTATTTGTATTGTAGAGTATTTATGCCAAGTTTCAAGCAAGTCTGACAAAAAAATGATGCCTCACACAAACGTTAAAACCCTTGTTTCACCCCCTTAAAGATCGAATTTTAGGAAATGCTGAAATACGTGTTCGATTATTTGTATTGTAGAGTATTTATACCAAGTTTCAAGCACGTCTGACAAAAAAATATGTTGTCTCATGCAAATTTTAAAACCCCTGTTTCGAATTTCGATTTTCACTACTCTCGAAAAAAGTCTTATTTTGGGTCAAATATGAAGGCTGCGTGATCAGAATTAAGGGCCACAGATGTCGTGACATCTCCTATGTATATTTAAGAATACACAAAAACAAGAAATAAAAAAATTATCAATATATAGCCGGGCCCGCATTTGGCGTGTGACAGCGATCTCTCTCTGTCTCGCTCTCTGCTACGAACACTCGGCGAAGCAATTTGACGACGAGGAGGCTGGAGAGCTGAAAAAAAACGCCTCCGGGGGCTGCGCTCAACATTTTTACCGACCCCATGCCGTAGCAGCAAGTGCGCCACCCGTTGAACTATCAAAGGAGCTGAGCCGGAGAACACGTTCCGGACGACGAGGCCTTCCCGCGCCACACGAGGTTTGACAACTTTTCTGGCCAAGGAAATATTTCATGGTCTCGAAGGGCACGTCGCTGGAAACTCGACCACTAGGGAAGGCTGGTGCCACGAATCTGTTTTTTTCATGTGTTTTTGGGTTTGTTTGGACTATTTGGTAATAACAAATTATTAAAGACGTTTTTTTTTCGTTGAAAATCGTATTGTTTTTTCTACAGCTTGTCATTTTCTTTATTTAAAAAATTTCGACAAAGGATTCGGTCATACGAAAGTTCAATTATTATACTAAAAGTACATTTTTTTTTCTTCTCGGATCAGTCTAGTTGCCAGCGCCACCTTCATCATGCAGTAGCGGCGACACTTTGTGAAAATAATAATAACTCCATTGTTTATTAATTTTTTTCAATGAAACAAAAACTCAAACTCGGCAATACTACGTATTAATGGTATGTAAAATTCCGCCCTTGTCATCTCAATACTCTCATCAGAAAAAAATCTTTAATTTGGACTTTATTTTTTTTCGTATGTGTACATAAACTCATGATTATTTTTATACATACTTACCATTTGTTGTTATCACCTCATTATTATTACTAACTATAATAACTAATTACTATAACTAACCATTCTTCAAAATAACGTTTATTTCTACTAAAAGTACATTTTTAAATTTTCATGTAAGACCACCCAGTGGCTATTTCCACCTACGCCGATCGGCCATGCAGCAGCGGTTGCACTTTGTGCAAATAATAATAACTCCATTTATCAATTTTCAGTTGATCAGTTTATCATTTTTTTTTCAATGAAAAAAACCTCAAACGTTTCAAGACTACGTATTAATAGTGTGTAAAATTTCGACCTCGTCATCCCAATACTCTCGGCAGAAAAAAACATTGAATGTCGACCTTTTTTTTTATCGTACGTGCACAAGACATTCACAAACTCATTAATTTACTTTTATTTTTACATATCTACAATTTATTGTTATCACCTAATTCTAATTATTATTATTATTACTATAACTATTCTTGTAAATGACATTGATTTCTACCAAAAGTACATTTTTTAATTTTGGATTCGGCATCACCCTAGTTGCTAGAGCTACCTGCACCGATTGCGTTATTTAAATAATAACAACTCCATTGCATATCAATATTTTTCTATGAAAAAAAACTAAAACTCGGCAAGACTATATATCGATTATGTGTAAAATCCCGATTTTGTCATCCCAATACTCTCATCTGAAAAAAGTATTGAACATCGACCTTTTTTTTTTCATATGTGTACAAGACATTCATAAACTCATTAATTTACTTTTTTGACATATCTACAATTTATTTTTATCATCTAATTATTATTGATACTATAACTATTTTTGAAAATAACATTTATTTCTACAAAAAGTAAATTTTAAATCGTTTCAATTGAGGCAATGCAGCAGCGGCTTCACGTTGTTTAAATAATAATAACTCCATTGTTTACCAATATTATTCAACGAAAAAAAAACTCAAACTCGGCAAGACTATGTATGAATTCTGTGTAAAATCCCGACCCCCTCAACGAAATACTCTCGTCAGAAAAAAATATCGAAAATTCACCGGTTCTTCGTGCTCCAAGCCTGAACAGACCCATCAACACAATTCCATTGCCACTCCAATTTCACATACACGGACATCGAAAATTCGTAGATATCATCTCGGCCTTGAATTCTAATCCTGCCAGCTAAACCACCGAAGAAATCCATCTACCGACAAACCCAACAATTTCGAAACATTAATACGATAATTATTGTTTATCCCGCTCGTTATCTCGTTTGCGAAACGCCAAGCGACCATAATCGCGCCCAATACGCTTCGTCGATTCGAATAAAAGCGACGAGAAAAATCAACCGCGCGATCTTTCCAAGTTGCCAAGTGCGTTCCGTGTGTCCTGCCCCGAACATCCGGTTGTTCGGCCGATTCGCAGGAGAATTTTCCACGATATATCTGACCGCGGTAACGGATTCACCACGCGCGCGCTCGCGATTTATTTATTCCATGGCCTTCGAGGACTCGCTTGTTTCGTTACGCGCCGATACACTGCGAGTCTACACACGAAAGATACTCCATGATATCTGCTCGTAATATGGGGGTACCAAGGCCCATATCTCTAGCAACGTGAAATCCGCGAGTACGTACATACGTGTGTGTATATATATATATACACACATACATACATACATATATACATACATACATACATACATACATATATACATACATACATACATACATATATACATACATACATACATACATATATACATACATACATACATACATATATACATACATACATACATACATATATACATACATACATACACACATATATATTAGGGTGTGCGGAAAAAAATCTATATTTAAATGCAATGCGCCATTGGAAATAATTTTTTTTTGAGCTCTCCTTCGAGGATTCTCCATTTTTTACCTTAATTCACCTTTTTTGGTGGATGCAACCGAAAAAAAAAGTATAGATTTTTTTCCGCACACCCTAATATATATGTATGTATGTATGTGTGTGTGTGTGTGTATAGATATATATATATATATATATATATATATATATATATATATATATATATATATATAGGGTGTCCTGTTACGAATGGATAATCCTGCAACTGTCGATAGGTCAGATCATGTCCTACTATATGCTGGAGTTTCGGTTTAGTAAAAGTCCGACGGTTTTCGAGATAAAAATCATCTGCTTTTGGTTTTTCGCATGCCATTTCTACAAATGATAACTATTTTTGACCCGGTTAAAAAAAAAATATTCTTGATTATTTGTTTTGTCTAGAAAAGTCTTCTTTTTAACCTCAAATGTTGACGAAAAACCATAAGCAGATGACTGTTTTCGGAAAATGACATAAAGCCCAAAATGATCCTTTCAAAACAGGACACTCTGTAGGTATATCAATATCACGTGCAAGACTTTGTGCGACAAATTTTTTTTTTAATTTAAAATCACTTTTTTTTGGATAAATTCAGTACAAATAAAAAATAAACCGTTTCAGGCCTGTCGAAACCGAATTGGAACTCACAAAATCATTAATAGCATTATTGGACATTAAAATGATAAAGATCGTTTTAAAAAAATATGATTAATTCGATAAAAATAGATGGGCAAATGGACCCACGATGAGATTAGTTGAAAAAATCATAGAATGGGTCACTCTATTTCAGAGAATTCTTTGAAAAAATTTTAAAATGCCAATCCCCTTTAAAAACTTTAGTTTTCATTTTAGAAGCAAAAAACGTTGACATTGATAAATGAACATTTTTTTCATATTTTTTAAGGAAAGTATGCTTCGAAATGAAAAAGATTATATAGTGTCCTTTGTCGATATCTCAAATAGTTCAGGAGTTATGAGTGTTTAAACGTTTCCAAAACTTTTGAAATATAAATTTTTTGGAAAATTATAACTCCTAAAAGAGTAGAGATAAAAATTCAAACACTGGTGTGGATATTGCTTTCATGGGGTACAATTTTACAAAAAAAAAATCAGGAAAACCATAAATGGTTGGAGTCACGGGCTAGCGGAAATGGCGTGGAATATCCCATATATATACATACAGACACATAATTGCAATATTTCAAGCATATATTCGATCACTATACACGAGGTGCTCGTTTTGTCGAACTACCAAATCATCCGTCCAATTCGTGTCCACTTCCAAAATGATATTTCGACCCAACCGGAGGTCGAAAATTGTTTATTCGGGCTAATTACGATAATTCAAACGTTCAGATTATTCCACGGATCGTTTCGGTGGTCCAGGTCAATTCCAGGCTCCCTTGGACCGTTATGGATGATGTGCTATCGCGTAAGTTGCGATCTTGAGCGGAAAAAAAAAACGTGAGATTCGTGAAACAGTCGGGAGCTGTCAAGGGGCTCCGCTGTCCATTCGTGCATGTATGGGACCCAACGATGGGTCAGCATCTCCTGACACGATGCAGCTCTGGCACTTCGAGGAACCCGAGTGGGTCCCGACATTTTTGGAGTAGGTTTTCCAGTGATTTGGGGTCGAGAAACGAGAGAGGCGAAGGAAGAAAAAAAAAGAGAGAGAGAGAGAGAGAGAGAGGGAGAGAGAGAGAGAGAGAGAGAGAGAGAGAGAGAGAGAGAAGTCCTCGACTACTTAGCTGAGGGTCGAGACATTTCCCGAACACGAGACGCGGTTGGGTCTCCCGTTGGTTTCAACGCTATGGGAACCCCTTAAATGACGGAAAAACGCCACAGCTTCGGTCGAGAGTCGAAGAGACAAAAAAGATACTTCGGAGATAGGAGCCAGGGGTTTGTCTTTTAGCAGGTCAAAAACCATTTCGAGATCGAAAAAGCATACATATATTGAAGGAGACGCCATTCGGATGACATTCGACTCCGAGGACCGTTCTCATCGTAGCCTGTTGTCATCATAAGTAACGCCTTATATACCTTTCGATGGTCGGAGAACAAGGCTTTTTTTTGAATTTTTTTTTCTACAATAATTAATAATCTAAATGAGGATTAGAAGATTTGTTTTATATATCTGTAGGTACTTGCATTATTTTATTATTTTTCAAAACAAAAAAAAATTTAATGGCGGCCGAGTAGCCGGTAGAAAGAGAACGTCTTTTTTCGAGGCCCTCCACGGGCAGACTCGGTGAAAATGCGTAAGAGCATCTTGAACAAAAAAAAATTATAACCTACATCAGGTTTGCCGGCGGAGTACACCCTATTGTTACAGAATATTGATTTTTGGGGATTTGGCACCATTTTGAGAAAAAAAAGTTGCATTTTTGATGAAAAAAGTACCTTAATTTGTTTGTTAAAATCGTAATTAATAATCGATCGTAAAAATCGTGTCTATGTCGCTAGAAAACCGATCGAAGAAGCTACAGGTGACATTTGAATTCAATCGTTAAAATTCAAAGATAGTGGGTTTTAATGGTTCATGAAAAAAATCGCAAAATAGCGGAAGAAACTAGCTGTTACATGGAATTATGGTTATGGTTTGACGTGTGGTGCTGCTATATAGCGCCCGGCCGACTGTTAGAACCTGCAGCTCATTCAATTTCAGGAATATTTGAATGCAATTTTCAAGGAATATAGCTGAAAGGTACTATCGAATAAATCTATTTTTGGAAAATGCTAATTTTTACTCACCTTGGTAGATGTACCCTTGGGTGGCACAAATTTGAGCTCTATTTTTTTCCTTCTTGTCACCATCCAAATATATTTAAAAAAAAAATTGCCGCGTAAGCTGCGAGCTGTCAAAAAATATTTGGAGCTCGCTCAAGCCTCCCAAAAATTCAAATTTGCATTTAAAAATCGATTTTTTTTTCGTCCACTTTTCACCCATGAATTTTACGCTTTATAATTTTTTGATTAACCTCGCCAAAGCTCTAGCCGGCCAACGAACATTTTAGCTGTCGCTCAAGAGTTTCGAAACTTCCAATTTCCGTCAATTTTTTTTTATTCTTCTCACTCACAAATTTGGCGCTTTGTAAAATGTTCAAAACAATTAATCCTTCTAAGCTGTACTCTGTGACAAGCCACGCCATAATACAATAATACATAATAATACATATCGTCTAATTGGTGTTTGTTACAAATTTTTATAATAAATTATTCAGAAAATGTAACACTTCGCTGTTTATTTTGTTTTTATGCTACAAGGAATTATAGTGCATGCGAAATTTATTTTTCGGCGGAAATCCTGAATTTCGAAAGCCTTGAGCGACCACTAAATATACATCGGCCAGCTAGAGCTTGCACGAGGTTAATTTGAAAATTATAGAGCGTAAAAGTCACGGGTGAGAAGCGGATGAAAAGAAAAATCGATTTTTTAAGGGGGGATTGTCTTTTTTTTTCGCAAAATTTACCGCTTTTTGGGAATTTTTTTGTGAAGAAAGTATACAACGGAAAACTTGTGAAACTTGGCATATAGTTTTATTGATCTGTTTACTACATACAAAAAAATTTTTAAACAATTTCATCCAAAAATCCGCCTCCCAACCCCCTCGACGCGCGATGGTCCTTTTTTGATGGTGTGCACGATTACAGCCTTCACGTTCATCCTGCAACAAAAACCCAAAAAGCATTTTACTTTAGACACATATAGCTATCGTTCGATGAAGGGAAAAAAAATTGACGATTTGATGACGTTTTGAACTTGAAGTATCGATTTTTCGAAAAAAATTGATCGATTTTTTGTTATAAATAAAAAACTATTAAACGTATTGCTTTTTTGCTTCATCAAACGATAAAAGGATGTCAGCTGAGCATTCTGTCCAAATTTGAAGGCAATCGGTTGAATAGTTTTTGAGAAATCGTGCACACCATCAAAAAAGGACCATCGCGCGTCGAGGGGGGTGGGAGGCGGATTTTTTGATGAAATTGTTTAAAAATTTGTTTGTATGTAGTAAACAGATCAATAAAACTATATGCCAAGTTTCACAAGTTTTCCGTTGTATACTTTCTTCACAAAAAAATTCCCAAAAAGCGGTAAATTTTGGGAAAAAAAGACAATCCCCCCTTAATGAAAATTCGAATTTTTGGGAGACTTAAGCGACCTCGAAATATTTTTTGATCGCTCGCAGCTTCCGCGAACATTTTTTTCTCTTTAGAGAAGACAATTGGATATTGAGGAAAAGGAAAAAAATAGAGGTCAACCTTGTGCCATCCTAATGTAGCCCCTTAAGTTTTTATTTATTTTCACCTTCAAATTTCGATCCTTTATTCCTACCGTTCCCAAATTGAAAAACAAAGAGAAGACGAACAAAATGGCGTATAAAAAATAAAAAAACAAAAACTAAATCGTATCGTCGACCGAATCTTGATTGGCCAATTATAGTCGTACTGTCGGCTGTGAATGGCGCGCAAATTACGATCGACACATTTACATGTGCACGCGTTGAGACAATTTTCGCGAGTCTCTTCACTCTCATAAGCGTTTATCGACGCGCGATATTTTTTTAAAGATATATTTTTATATGATTCCCAGGTTGGATTAGATTGTCGCGTTTACAAGTGGCTTTCATATACTCGGGGATTAAAAACGTCGCGCGAGCGCGGAAGAGACGAAATCTTATCTGACAGCGCGACACAACATTTGGCGCGTTGGAGGAAAAACATAATATCTGTTTCGTGATATCGCGCGATTTTTTTCGCGATCTTATCGTTCCTTGTTTTGCCGCCCCCCCCGCCCCCCGACCACTCGCCGAGAATCTGGCGAGGCTGTGATTAATTTGACATTCGATTCGACAGGAGTTGCGAAAAATTGCGCGTCTCTTTGCGCCGGTGAACTCACGTTATCCGCCGATAATTCTGTTTCGTACGATATACAGGGTATTTGGCGTATGGACCGACACATTTTTAAGGGATTGGGGGGGGGGGGGTAATTTGCAATTTTTTCACCCTTGGACCCGATGTCTTAAGCGTCACGGTAATTGAGATATGATCTTTTTCTCATTTTTGTTTAATTACGCGAAATTTCACCTTTGAATCGTCATAACTTTTTTATTTGTGTCTGTAGTAGCACGAATTAAGTTTTGTTGTATTGTACAATGTATGTTTATTATAAATAAATCATTATTTGATACAATTGGTTTCGAGAAAACGACTCTTGAGCTTCCAGTCTTAAGGCATCTGGCCATCATGTAATTTTTTTGTTTTTGTTTTTTTTCATTTTTTAATTAATTTTTTTAATAAACCCTGAACTGTTAAGAACAATTTAAGCCATAGTGCGTATTGAAAAAGGCAAAATTGACCAAGTTACAGTTATTTTTCGGCAAGAAGGTTGATACATTTTTTGAACTGGTACTATCGAAATATCGTAAACTATCGGTCCGATTGCTTTCAAATTTTAACACAATACTTTTAGATACATTATCTAAAATGTCACGTAGGATTTTTGCGATAACTTGATTAGTTTTTGTTTTATTATTGTTTTTGCTCGAAAAATTACGGTGAAAAATACAATTTTTTTTCTTCGGCTCACCATAATGTTTTTAATGGTCGAAAAACAAACCGCAAATTTCGATAATAATACAAATTTCGATAATAATTATCATATATGTGAAATGCATGCCATTAATTGAAAATATATGTTGCATATATGTGCCAAATTCTAATTTTCGTAACGTTTTTACATATGAGATGTATATGCGTGGTATTACTGTATATCAATGTATCATATATCAATGATATATGTAGCATTTACCCTGCATATATACCACATATATTTAGCATATATGTTGCATACACACTGCGTACATACCACATATATACTGCATAAATGGTACATATATGCCACATATATACAGATATGCGTAGCATATCTGTATATAGTGTTTATATGTAATAGCGTACTTTAACTGTAAGTTAAGTTTTTTTAAATTTAATTTTTAAGTTTTATTAAGTTTAACTGTAATAGTGTTTATACACAGCATATATTTTTTGTCAGGAATATGTATAAAAAATGTATGCGTCATATATGACGCATAAATGACACATATATGAGTCATATATGACGCATGCATTTTTGATATATTTTTCTGACAAAAAAATAGATTGAAAATATATCGAAAATATATGCGTCGTATATGCCTCATATATGCATCATATATAGTGTTTATACGTAGCATATATGTTTTGGTCAGAAAAATATATCGAAAATATATGGGTCATATATGCGTCATATATTTGGTGCATATATACTGAATATATACGTATTATTCTATTTTTCGTCACTATATATGTGACCGATATATATATATATATATATATGTAGCATATATTTTCTGCATATACTTCACATCCATAAATTTCCATGGGGGTACTCACGAATGAGCTGTGTGAGTAGTGATAGTGTTGTGTGAGGAGCACCTAGTAATGCATTAAACATGAAAATTTAATGCATTCGAAATGCATTAAAAATTTTTTTATGTATTTATGTAACCCAAACAACCTTTAACCGCGTTTTTCTCGAAACAACGTTTTTCGACGGCTTGTTGATTAAATCTTCGAAACTACTGAACCGATCCTTATGAAAATTTAACCACATATTCTTTACAACAATAGCTATATCACGGATTTTTTGAATTTTCATATTTACTATTTTCCTTGCCAAAAACGGTGAAAAACACGTTTTTTTTTTCGAAAAATGTCTGCCATTTTGTTATTTTTGCATATATAAAAAATCGTACGATATGCGCTCTAGCCATCGACATACTGAATCTAAAACCGTTTGATTTTTTTATTTCGGACGATCCATCTCCGAGATTTCATCAACAGCGCAGACCTACAATTTTTTTAGGACATTTTTTTAACTACCATTTTCGTCTATAAAGAGTGACTTTAAAAAAAAATTGTGTATTTCGAAAGTGTATTGATTAAGTGTAACAACTTTTATCTATAATATAAACCTATTGAAGAATTCACGAAAAGAGCCCTTTTTAGCGTCTAAAGTGAGAAGACCCCTTGAAATGTCAGGTCATTTTGAGACACCCTTTATTTCGATCATACGTACGTGCGTTCCCTTTGAACACATTGGTCTCTGTCGCCACCTACGCACGTTTGTTGTTCGCTGCTGTTACGTCATCGAGACGAAAAAAAAAACAAAACAAATAACAGTAATTCCACCCGCCTCCGGGACATGGCGTGCCGGTATTACCATAATCTACTGCGGTATTATTGCCAATGGTAATGGGAGCGTACTTACTTTTCCGAGAGACGATGAGCGCTCGGAGCGTAAGACGATTGGAATTAACGTTCCGACGATTCGACAAGCGATGTATTCTTTTACGGTAGCGATGTGTTCTTTTGTTATATCGTAACGATATTCATCTATGAATAAATTGTATGTTGAATATTTTATTATTGAGGGAGGATACCACGGCGGCGGGCTGAAAAAGGGCGTTTTTCTTTTTTTTTTGGCTGCTGGATTATTTATTTGGGTTTTGGAAAAAAGGTATGTTATTAAGCATAATTAAATTATATTAAGCATAAAAAAGATATGTTATTAAACTTGATTCGGGTAAATATTTATTTGAAAAAAGATCCAAATTAATCAACGTTATTCAGGTCTAATAGAGCTTCTGTGTAGGAAATTTGGTCCAATGGCCGGATCGACAACCTGACAATGGTTGATCTGAAAAATAAAAAAGTTTTATAATTTATATAAATGTAGTTCTCGTTTTACGTAGCCGTTTCTCGATAAAGAAATTTCACAAAACGGCAGTCGTTGAAAAAACGTTTATTTTTTGCGAATTCTTGCTTATATTCGGGGGCTTAAAAAATATGGGGTTGAAGTTTGCATTTTTGCAATGCAACGAAAAGTCTTTTCAATTTCTTATTTTCATTATAATTCGAAATCATGTTTTGCGGATTCAGGTTGTAGATCGGTAAATAAGAATCCTTAACACTATTTGCCTGATTTTCGTGAAATTTGTGGAAGGAAGTATGGGAATGAAAAAAAAATATTTCGTTGCTTTCCAACGATGCAAAGTTCAACGTCATAAGAAAATACTAAATTAAAAAAAAAAAGAACGGCTACTTACAGCGATAGCTGTTGCATTTACGGACATTTTCGTTTCTTAAAATTGAAAATCGAACAGTTTTAGCTGGAGTGATGATTCCGGCCAGGTGGAGAAAAGGCGTTTCGAAAAAAATGCAATCGAAACTTTTGGTATACGTAATTCGTTGTGCTCCCTGTGCTCACTAAATCGTCTGTAAATTGGTCACCTTTCAATACTTCAACTCGAATTTTTTTCACATATTCTCGATTATGTAAACTTGAGAAAATGCAAAAAAATGGAGTTGAAATTCCAAACTTTGAATGATCAGAACGCTCAAAACTCCGAAAGCATACTACCCCGAAAAATCAAAACTCCGAAAGTCTACACACTTGTCTATAAATGGTGTAGAACGTATAGCATGGTCTAGACAAATTTCAAAATTGACGCAAAATAACTTGTCAATAAAAAAATTCTTGAAATAATTCGTCGATTGATTGAAAATTTTGAAACTTTTAAAACTTCCATAGCCGAATTATGTTGACGGTGTTCAGATTTTCGGAGTTTTGGTCTTTCGTGTAAAATTCTTTCGGAGTTTTAATCTTTCGGGGTAGTATTCTTTCGGAGTTTTGATCGTTCTGATCATTCAAAGTTCGGAATTTCAACCCGGCCCCATCTTGACTTTCGAAACATTTAAATTCAGCATTTTAAACCGTCGGAACATTCAAAGTTCGGAATTTCAACCCGGCCCCCAAAAAATCGATCAGTGACAGTGGTGTCCCGCCTCGAAGGGTTTTGGGACTGAAAAGACGTGTCGATTTTCGATATTTTTTTCTGATGGGAGTATTGGAATGAGTGGGTCGGGATTGTACATAGAATTGCTGCATAGTTTTGCCAAGTTTGAGTTTTTTTTATCGAAAAATATTCATAAACAATGAAGTTATTATCATTTAGTAAGTAATAATAGCAAGCTGCAGAAAAAACTTCGATTTTCGACCGAAAAACAACTTAAATAATTCGTTATCAACAAATGGATGAATGTATGAAAAAATCATCCGATCAAACGATAGAAAATGTTATAAGGTATGCTCTTTTCGAATTTCAAGTGAATTGGACGAATGTATTTTGAGATACTCGCCTTTTCACCCTTGCGGGGCAATTTCAAGCACCCGAGGAAGTTATAAGGACAAGATTTGTTCGCCAAGTTTGGTGGCTGGCAGTCAAGCAACTTGTGCTTTGCTTCCCTACGAGAAAAAGACAGTGAGAGAGAGAGAGAGAGAGAGAGAGAGAGAGAGAGAGAGAGAGAGAGAGAGAGAGAGAGAGAGAGAGAGAGTGAGGAAGGGAGTGAGAGAGAGAGAGAGGGAGATCTTCCGGGAGAAACTCGGCTCGATTCACTGTCACGCACGATCGTGGAAACGACTCTCTCTCCCTGTAACATTCCTCTCTTTTCCTCTCTTGCTTTTCGACCCCTCTCTCTCTCACTCTCTCTCTCTCTCTTTCTCTCTCTCTCTCTCTCTCTCTCTCCTCTCTCTCTCTCTCACTCCCTCGTCTTTTTATACACTGAACACATTCTCGTTTACATCCTATCCCTCTCCCTCTGATTATTACGACGATCTATAGCTCGAACGACATGTCCGCATCGCGAAAGGATTCAGTACCGAGAGTTTCA
The DNA here is from genome assembly GCA_963210295.1 of Ophion ellenae. Lineage (NCBI taxonomy): Eukaryota > Metazoa > Arthropoda > Insecta > Hymenoptera > Ichneumonidae > Ophion > Ophion ellenae. The sequence continues at coordinate 35,496,327 of OY723392.1, forward strand.
ATGACGCGATCGTCGTCTTGACAGTAGAGGCGACTCGTGAGCGATGCAGAGAAATGCATTTTTTATCCGCATATTTTGAATTTATTAATCTATTTACATAAATATACGGTGTGTATGTGTGTGTGTCGGGGTAAATCGTTTTTATATGAATATACATATATTTATTTTGCCTGAGTTCCAAAGTGGGGGAGATGCACCATACATCGAACACTTTGGCTTGAAATTGAAAAAAATAAACAATAAAAATAAACATGAATATACGGTGCGTGTATGTGGATAAATCATTTTTACATGAATATACGTATATTTACTTTCCCTGAGTTCCAAAATAGGGGAGAGTTACTATGTATCAGATACTTTTGCTTGAAATTGAAAAATAAAGTAAACGATTCCTAAGACCTCCAAATTTTACGATTTTATGACCTACATGTCATATACAACGAGATAATAATAATAATTTTACCCATTGCATTTGAATATTTTAAGCTATATTATGTTTTACAAGTAATTACAGAAATGATGGTTGTCAAAAAGGTTGCCAATAATTGGATACCCGATATAAGGGCCCAAACTCCATTTTTCTTATATCTGATATCAGGGGACTATTTTTGTATAAAATAAAACAAAACGTTTATTGTTTAAACTTTATAATCATTGTCGAACAACCAGTCTTTATGAGTTCATCGTTGATTAGGTAGGAACATTTTCGCACGAGCGGATATCCAACATTAGGCTCGATTAAGTATCCGATAATAAAATTTGACATGATTGAATATGAACAGTAATATTTCGTACATATTGGTATTTTTCCCATCATTTTTTTTATTTATTGAGTAAAATAAATGCTATAGTCAATCAAAAATAACAAAAACAGATCATCTGGACGTACCTCAATGAAAAAAAAACACTTTTTAACATTTTTATATAAAATAAAACAAAACGTTTATTGTTTAAACTTTGTCATTATTATCAAACAATCAGTCTTTATGCGTTAATCGTTGATTAGGTAGGAACATTTTGGCACGAAGGGATATCCAACATTAGGCTCGATTAAGTATCCGACAATAAGATTTTACATGATCGAATATGAACAGTAATATTTCGTACATATTGGTATTTTTGCCATAATTTTTTATTTATCGAGTAAAATAAATGCTATGGTTAATCAAAAATAACAAAAACATAGATCATCTGGACTTACCTCAATGAAAACAAAAAAACACTTTAAAAAATATATATATAAAACACATAAAAAATATATATAAAATTAAATATTAATTAACATATCAAATTAATATATAAAATTAAAAACAAATGTCGCTATAGGAATACTCGAGATAGTCCACTATCCGAAATTAAGGCGTTACCCCCACTTGTAGCGCAAAAAAAGGCCTTTTTCATGAATTTTTTAAAAGAAAACTACAAAACCATTTTAATCGATCAATATACCATCTTAAAGAATACATCTTGAAGAACTTTCAGTAATTTTTTTATTGAAAAATATTACATTGTTTAGTGGCAAATGGCCGTCAATGAAATAATGTTTTTATATACACGGTTTGCGGTGACCAACATTGCGGCGAAGTGGATCATCTGAAAAAAAAATGCGGATGGATTTAGTCAAATATAAGTATAAACTAGTCTTTAATCGAAGAATTTTAAAAAATATTCATTTCTCACAAAATGGCGGACACTCAAAGTTAATGATTCGATTTTAACGAAAAAAAAACGGCCGTTTTTTGGCTATAAAACGGCCATTTTTTTCGAAAAAAAAATCGAACGATTAAAGACTACATTTTTATGTATAAAATAAGCCTGCAAAATTTCAAGAAGATCGGTTCATTAGTCTTCGAGTAATCTTGGTCACCGACTTCAGAAATGCCATTTTGAGAAAAACGCGTTTAAAGTTTCTCTTTCAACGCTCTTTCAACGCGGATTCTTCTCTTTCAACGCTCATATCTCAGTAAATTTTGTTCGGATCGACTTGAAATTTTCAGGACATATTCTCAGATACTTATACTTCAAAAAAATGCAATAAAAAAAATCGATTTTTTCAAAATCGCAAGTGGGGATAACCCCTTAAGGAACTATCCGATATATGGTGCTTCTCCCCTACAACCTTGCGGGTTTTCACGTATTGCACTTTCCCACTGAACCCTGTCCCATCGTTCCCTACTCGCACTTCACTAACCTAACCTAACTTTCGTTGCGTCCACAGTTGCATTAAGAGGGGAAATCCTTTTAGACGCCCGAAAATGAGGCATTTTTCAAGAATTCTTTTAAAAGTGATAAAATAATGGCATCATTAAAAAATGTTGACATTATCTTAACACAACTTTCAAGTGTTTGAAAAAATTATTTTTCAAACACAACAAAATTGCGGCGTTATAAGGTAATCCTTTAGGCGTCTTTTGAAAAACTGCTCGTGTTATAGCTTAAAAAGTTTGTGATCGATCTGGCTGAAATTTTGAGAGGCTTCTCACTATAACATTATTAGAAGGATATACCTGAAGTTTTAAGGTTATCGCGTGAATAATTTACTTTTTTCGGGTAAAATTGTCGAGACAATGGTCAGAAGTATAAGAATTTGATTACGAAGCACACGCAATTTTTAATTTTACACTTTTAAATATTTGTATAGGAATATTCTTCTAATCATGTTATAATGAGAAACCTCCCAAAATTTCAGCCAGATCGATCAATGACTTTTTCAACTATAACATAAGCAGTTGTTCAAAAGACGCCTTAAGGTATATCGCATACCGCCGCCATTTTGTTTTGTTAAAAAAGAAAAAATTCAACACTTGAAAGTTGTAATAAGATAATGTCAACATTTTAAAATAATGCGATTATTGTATCACCTTTAAAATTTATTTCACAGTTTCCCCGTGCCACGGGGAAACTGTGTCAGTATAGACCATTTTGTTCTCATTCTCTGGTGCACAGACGTTTTATTGAAGTATCTACAGCAACGTCTCGGAAATATTGGCCTTCCGCTGACTGGTTGATGCGCCAGCCAGTGTACGGCTAAGCGGTCACCCCTCCGATTATCGGCCGTGCACAATGCTGCTCAACTCGAAGGACCGCAGGAGCCGAACGCTGATCGCCCATCCATCAGAGTCATATATATATATATATATATATATATATATATATATATATATATATATATATATACACATATACATATATAATTTACAGCATACATATATTCATGGTCGAAATTATACGTGTGTCTTTCGTACTATAAAAATTCACGGGTTTCGTCATTGAGCTGCTGTTATGTAGCCTTCGAATTAATTGGTGTTTTTCGGCGTTATAGTATACTGAAGGCTGCTGATCAGAAATACCAATTTGAAATACGCGTCAAAAAGTATGTGTGTTTCTCTCTCTCTCTCTCTCTCTCTCTCTCTCCCTCTCTCTGTCTCTGTATGTTCGTGTGTGTGTATGGGGTATTTCAGCTCAACTCACAATCGGACAACTATTTCCCTCGCCATCGTTGACTATAAACGATTTCCAAAGTGGAAAACCTCACTCCTGGTGTCAAAAAAACACGCAATTTTTTTCACCTGCCCTTTGCCCTTTTGCGGCTGCCAAAAATTAAAAAGTCCTCTAGGGCCGTTTTTTAAATTCTGAACAAAAAATCGATACGTTTCGGACCTGTTTTGTGCATTTATTACCGAAGCTCAATTTCTGCTTTCGATGTTTAGTATTCTGGTTTCTTTAAATTCCAATTTTAGGATGATTATCATTCGACAGTTTGGAAGTCAGAAGATTATTTTTTTGGTTTTTCAAGTAAACGAGAACTTGAAAAATATCGTTTCAGATGAAATTCTATTTGGGTGGGATGTATGTGTAGACTGAAAAAGTACTCTTTCGACTCCCAAACTGTCGAATAATCATTCCCAAAAACCAAATTCCACAAAAAAAATAGTAAACATCGGAAGGACAAGTTGAGCTTTGGTGGAAAATGCACGAAACAGGTCTAAAACGTATCTGAATTTTTTTAGACTTTTAAATACGGCCTGGGTGGACTTTTTGATTTTTCGCAGCCGCAGAAGGGCTGAAAGAGATGGGTGAAAAAAATTCGGTGTTTTTCCGACATCCGGTGTGAGGTTGTCCACTATGGAAATGTATAATCAACGGTGCTATGGGAAATAGTTGTGTGCGTTGAGCTGGAATACCCCATATAAAAGTTTATATATATATATATATATATATATATATATATATATATATATATATATCGAATTGCCATTTGCGATAGGCAGCCTTCGCATACTATACCGTCGCTACTGGCGTACTATATACAGGGTGTCCCTCTTATCTCTGCCACCCGAAATAACTCCCTAATTATCGACGTCACAAAAAAATGTTCCAGACCAAAGTTGTACGGTGTGAAGGGGGCCATCAAAAGTGACCATTTTTTTTTTATTTCGGTGGAGGCGCTGATACACAGTGAGCGTCACCTCCATTTTGTTAAATGGAATGGTACATTTTTTTTCAACCATCTTGTGGAGCACCTCAAGCTGCATAAAAAACATTAGGGGGTCAAAGTCGTTCAAGGTCATTCGCGGTCACCTATTAAAATGAAATACAAATTTGAATATCTCGGATCACTACCAAATATTTGGTAGTGATCCGAGATATTTTCCGACATGTTTCATAATTCTGGCAATATCCGTGGCAACCCTGTATTCAGGTGCTTTCGATACATGTCAAGCATGTGTTTGTTTGCCGTATGTGTAATCGTGTGTTGTAGTGAATGTGTAATGTGCATATTGTAACAAGAGACATACCTTAAAGTAATTGACACGATATGCGTAGTGCATTTTTTTTACACCGTAGACTATCGAAGTCAGATGTTCCAATTGGTTTGTCTGAAAGTTCTGCATAACATCTTTTTTCATAAAGTTTCCTTAACATTTAGAGTTGAAAAAAGACTTTTCTAGATACAACAAATAACCAAGCGTATTTAAAAAAAAACTGGGTCAAAGTAAGTTATCATTTGTAGAAATGTCATGCAAAAAACCAAAAGCAGATGTGTTTATCTCGACAACCGTGGGACTTTCACTAAACCAAATTCCACCATTTAGTAGGACATGATCTGCCCTATCGACACTTGCAGAATTATCCATTCATAACAGGACACCCCCGTGTACATATATATATACACACACGCACACATACATTTCCAGGATGACCCAAACATAAACGTCAAAACTCCAAGGATCCGTAAGCAATCAACGAACTTGCAAAGAAAAAATCCTTCGCTCTTTGATTCCCTTCTCGTATTCCATCCTCAACGATAGTATGAATCCACAGCAATGATGATATGAAAAACATGCAGTAGCATTCACAACAATCGTCCTACGTGACGGATTTTTTGTCAAGCGGAATCCGCCGGGTCGAGAATGGATCTGCGCGGCGAGAGCGACAGCAGCACCAAAACGTCAAGGCGTAAAACAAGACAGCGCGTTAATATATTCGCGCCCGAACAAAGGAACTTCCAACTTCTGTATCACGCATACACACATGCAGACGCATATACATCGTGGCTCATACTTACGGTCTTTCCCCTCAGCGTGCAAACGCTCGGATATTTATATTTGTATACACGCTGCTGGCAAAGAACGAAAACGCGGGAGAGAGAAAGAAAGAAAGAGAGAGAGAGAGAGAGAGAGAGAGAGAGAGAGAGAGAGAGAGAAAGAGACCGCATGGTTATACGAAATGACGAGTCGGCGCGCATGCTCACAGTCGTGTATTTTGAACCTGTGAGTCTTCCGTTGAGCGTAGATATATTCGAAGTAAAAACGTGGGTATGTTGGGTACTCGTAAAATTCTCATATACCATATATACATATACATATACATATATATATATATATATATATATATATATATATATATATATATATATATATATATATATATATATATATATATATATATATATATATATATATATATATATATATATATATACACACGAATTTGTAACGAGCCGGTACACACGTGCGTTTTTTGCGTCTCCACGTGGTTCCCGCGGGTACATGAGCGCCGCCGAGCAAAGCCGCGAAGTGGGGAGGCGCGTCGGTGGGGGGATCTATGGCGCATGCGCCCAAGGGGCGGCGCGAACGAGCGCGCGACGTACGAAATCGTCCCGAGCTTCCCAGCGCTGTCGAATTTCACGCTGTTCTGTGCTCTCGCAAGCGAAACGTTGCGAACTTGAAAAAAGTGGGTATGTTTACAAAAGTGGTTCGCAGCACATGTGCCCGCGGGGGCTTAAGAACGATCTAAAGTCGATTATGGAGCGCGAGGTGTGCGATACTAAGACTGGGATTTTTCGTTCTCTTGGTAGATCCTCTTAGCGCGGTATCGGTTGTGGTCGCGAGGATTTGCATATACATGGGTGGGGTATCGAAATGGGGGGAAAAGCAGGCTGAATTATTGAGGAAACGGGAGAGGGTTCTGTTGATCGCTGACTTCATCGACCTGAGGATCCTTCGGAGAGACACTTTGGAGAACAGATGGGACGGGGGTTTTTTTATATGAGAAAAAATGGTCACGGCTGCGATAACGAGGCGATGGAATTCACGTCGCTGGTGGGAACGTAGTGAGTCTTTTAGGTTAGGGTGCCAATTGGAGGAATAGGAGGAATAGAGCGCGCTGGAGGGCAGGGAAAATAGTTGGGATTTCTTTTGATAAGCTGTTAGTTTGGATTTCTTAGTTGATAGTTAGTTAATGGTTAGGATTTCTTTTGATTTAGCTTATTAAAAGCTTCTTTTGAAAAGCTAAACAAACAGCCCGACTAGTGTGTTTGGGTTTGTTTAGGTTTTTTTTGGGTTTTTAACATGGGAAGATGCCAATGTTCATCGCTGGATGGCAGTACGCACGAAATAATGCGAAGAATTGTTTAAACTGTTATGAAAAACTGTCAAATCACTCAGCACTTTGTGGCATTTTCGTCTGCCTTTACATTGTGACAATGACGCATCTCCCTATGTTGAAAAGTGTTTCTTGAATTGACAATTTTATACGGTGTAGACGATGGATTAAAAATATAGAGAGTGTATTCAGTATATGATAAAGAATTCACGGTATAAACTTGAATCAAATGGTAACATATCGTCAATTGTCCTGAAACTACTTAAGGCGTTACCCCCACTTGTAGCGCAAAAAAGGCCTTCTTCATGAATATTTTTAAAGAAAACTACAAAACTTTTTTAATCGATCAATATACCATCTTAAAGAACACATCTTGAAGAACCTTCAGTAATTTTTCTATTGAAAAATATCACATTGTATAGTGGCAAATGGCCGTCAATGAAATAATGTTTTTATATACACTGTTTGCGGTGACCAACATTGCGGCGAAGTGGATCGTCTGAAAAAAAATGCGGATGGATTTAGTCAAATATAAGTATAAACTAGTCTTTAATCGAAGGATTTTAAAAAAATATTCATTTTTCACAAAATGGCGGACAGTCAAAGTTAATGGTTCGATTTTAACGAAAAAAAACGGCCGTTTTGTGGCTATAAAACGGCAATTTTGTTTCGAAAAAAAAAATCGAACGATTAAAGACTACATTTTTATGTATTAAATAAGCCTGCAAAATTTCAAGAAGATCGGTTCATTAGTGTTCGAGTAATCTTGGTCACCGACTTCAGAAATGCCATTTTGAGAAAAACGCGTTTAAAGTTTCTCTTTCAACGCTCTTTCAACGCGGATTCTTCTCTTTCAACGCTTATATCTCAGTCAATTTTGTTCGGATCGACTTGAAATTTTCAGGACATATTCTCAGATACTTATACTTCAAAAAAATGCAATAAAATTTTTTTTTTCTTCAAAATCGCAAGTTGGGGTAACCCCTTAAGGCCTTAGGCCACCGTAACGGGTATAAAATCATGTGCGTATAAAATATTTTTCGTATGAAAAAGTGATTCACTCATAAAATTAATTACACATCTATTTAGTATGAATATCAAGCCGTTAGAAAATGTATTTTTTTTAGATGTACAAAATGGCCGCCTACTCGAAACTTCTCGAAGCAGCTTTTTTCCAATTGGCGTGACCAATAACTTCAACAATTTTCACCCAATTTACTTCAAATTTAAAAGTTATGTTCCTCATTGCATTTCGCAGAGAAGCACGTACGGAATTTCTGATAAATCGAAAACTTTTCATTTTATGAGCAGTTATAACGAAATTTTTCACTTAAAATTCATTTCTAGAGTTCAAATACCTACAAATTTTGAATAAAACAATATCTTTCTAATTCCGTACGTACTTCTCTAGGTATTCCAATGTAGATTGACGAGAATTTTTGTTTTTTGTTCTAGGTAAAAAATTGTGGATGCTAAATGTCACGCCGCGGAGCGCCTAAAAAAACGATAAGAAAAGAAAATATTAGTAGTCGCCATTTTGTACATGGAAAATATATATATATATATATATATATATTTCTAACAACTTGATATTCATACTAAATACATGTGCAATTAATTTTATGAGTGAATAACTTTATCATACGAAAAAAAATTGTTAAATTCGCACATGATTTTATACCCGTTACTGTGGCCTAACCCCTTAAGTTAGCAAAGTGGGGATAGGAAGTGATACGAAAGGCTCTAATTGGGAATGGCAATACGTAAAAAACCCGCAAAGGTATACGTTAGAAGTCAGAAAAAAATAAAATAAATGTAAGAATTATACTAGGGGACTGGTTTTTCGCCTGACAGTGCAGGGGAAACGGTGCAAGGCGTTTGGCCGCGGCCAATACTTGGATGGGCGACCGCTCATCGATTAGGACTCGTTCGAAAATCGGTCCAGTCGATCTCTCGATACCCTTATCGATGGTAAATAATCCTCTGATGACAAATTTCTCAAAAGGGAATGGGATCGTGAAAGTTCCCGTATGGAAAAATGAGAAATATTGCTCATTGGCTACACTTGGCAGTCGACGGCAATTTGTGATCCCCCATTCCCATTTATCCTTCCGTTCCTTTTCCCCACTCTCCGGAGCACAAATAACGCAAAATTCGTCGCCTTTTCATTCATGTCGTGAATTCAATTCGCCGAGGCATGAAAATCATTACGTGCTCGGCCTTTTTTACGTCCGACAAAGAGTGGTGCGATATTTTGTTTTCTTGCATCTCCTCGGCTTTCTCTCTCGCCGCTCAGTCTTCGGGAATGAATTTTTCGATGCTCAGGTTAAAGCGGAGCAGGAAGAAAAAATTCCGCTTTTTCTCGTCATTTGTGATGTACGACCGTCAATTTTCTTGCAGTAGTCGATGTTTTATGGTCGACCCATAACAAAACAAGGAGACGATTGTTCCTTGCTCGCCTGCCTACTCCCCCGCCCCTCTCCATCCTCGCTGCGTCTACAGTAGCCTCGTCATCTTTATCGCCTAAAGAAGTTACGTGGGTTTTGAAGCCAAAAAAACATATTTTCTCTATTAAAAAAAATATATAAAATAATAAATTGTAATAAAATAATATATAAATTATTTTATTAAAAATGTTAAGCACATAAGAGAGCAACATTTAAACAATATTTTGAAAAAAATTCATCCAAAAATTTGGGAACCTCGTAGTGGTGAGGATAACTCATGATAGCTTCATCTGAAATGAAAAAACCAATTTTTTTCTGTTATATTAGATAAGCTCGTGATTGAACGAAGGATTTAAAAAAAAATGTTGAATGTTTGACAGAGTTGATGCCAAATAGTGCATGTTTTCTGTTATTACATAGCTCGTGATTGAACGAAGAATTAAAAAAAAATTGAAATTTGAATGTTTGACAGAGTTGTATGCCAAATAGTTCAATTTTTGGTACAACTTACAGTACGTGTTTTTGTACAATTTACGCCTTGTAAAATTAGTTGCAACCGAGAAAAAAACCTTCGTACAATCAGTAGTCAATGCTATTTTGAAGAAGTGTGCAAAATTTCAATAAGATCGGTGCATTTGTTTTTGAGAAATCTTCTTTTCCAACGGGGGGAATTCCCAAAAACTCTCTTTCCTAGACTTTTACTCCGATTGACTTAAAACTTTGGGAGGATATTCTAAACATATTGCTCTATAAGATAATAACATTTTTTAAATGGATTCTTTGAAATTTTCAAACCCACGTAATGCCTAAAGTCGATGTCGAATTCTCTTTCCTCATGCCCGATCTTCTTCATCTACCGAGCGTGTTCGCAGCCACGGAAATGTTGTCGTCGACTGTACACTTCTTGGAATTACCACGTATATCTCCACAGAGAGCCAAGAGCAAGCGAGATATAAGGAGTGAGATGAAAAATGAAAGGGATGAGAGAGGGAGAGAAGAAGAGAGGAAGATAACAAGAGAGAGAGAGAGAGAGAGAGAGAGAGAGAGAGAGAGAGAGAGAGATACTGAAAATTGAAGAAGAAGAGAGGAAGATAACAAGAGAGAGAGAGAGAGAGATACTGAAAATTGAAGAAGAAGAGAAAGAGGGAGCAAGCGGATAATGTGTTTTTCTTCTCTCTCTCCCTTTCGCTCACTTGATCCACCAGTCTCTCTGGACTTTTCATTTTTTCCTCTCCTTCCCTTGCTCCCCTGGCCGCCAATCCCTTCTGAAGCTTATTCCTATCTTCGTCACTCTCCTCTTCAGGACTTGACTATCTCTCTCCCTCCCTCTCCCTCTCTCTCTCTCCCGCTCGCGCCCCTTCTCCTTCTCGCTGCACGGCTTATCTTTTTTTTCTTTTTTCGTCACTCTCACTCTCTACGGGACACACATATATACAGTCGATTACAGCGAGTCCTGAACTCTCGTGTAGTGTTCTTTCTCAGCTCCCCTTCCTCAACGTCTCCAATGTGTATGCTCTTTCGTTCCCCGCCGCGACCCCACCAAGGGTGCATCCACAACCAAATAAAAACCACTCGGACCATACCTACAGTCGCGCCTCCCATTACTGTCCGTTTTGGATGAAAATTCGATCGGGCGTTCATTGTCATTTTTGACGATTGGGGTAGAATATACATAAGTCGAATTTCCATAACCGAATATCCATAAGTACGAATATCCATAAGCGGAATATCCATAAGTGCCAATATTCATAAGTAAATATCCATAAGTACGAATATCCATGAGTGAGTATAAAGTAGAGTGCCAGAAATGGCGGGAGGTAGAGGAACCCAAACAAACCCAAAAAAACTCACTTATCTCTACCTCCCGCCATTTCTGGCACTCATTTCTACTCTATACTCACTTATGGATATTCGACTTATGGATGTTCGACTCATGGATATTCGACTTATGGATATTCGTACTTATGGATACTCGACTTATGGATATTCGTACTTATGGATATTCGTACTTATGGATATTCGACTTATGGATGTTCAACTTATGGATGTCCGACTTATGGACATTCGACATATGAATATTCGACTCATGGATGTTCGACTTATGGATATTCGAATTATGGATATTCGACTTATGGATATTCGACTTATGAATATTCGTACTTATGGATATTCGATTTATGGATGTTCGACTTACGGATATTCGACTTATGGATATTCGACTTGTGGATATTCGACTTATGGATATTCGACTTATAGATATTCGACTTCTGGATATTCGACTTATGGATACTCAAACAGCCTCACTTATCTCTACCTCCCGCCATTTCTGGCACTCATTTCTACTCTATACTCACTTATGGATATTCGACTTATGGATGTTCGACTCATGGATATTCGACTTATGGATATTCGGCTTATGGATATTCGTACTTATGGATACTCGACTTATGGATATTCGACTTATGGATGTTCAACTTATGGATGTCCGACTTATGGATATTCGACTTATGGATATTCGACTTATGGATGTTCGACTTATGGATATTCGACTTATGGATATTCGACTTATGGATATTCGACTTATGAATATTCGTACTTATGGATATTCGACTTATGGATGTTCGACTTACGGATATTCGACTTATGGATATTCGTACTAATGGATATGCGACTTGTGGATATTCGACTTATGGATATTCGACTTATGAATATTCGTACTCATGGATATTCGACTTATGGATGTTCGACTTATGGATATTCGACTTATGGATATTTGACTTATGGATATTCGTACTTATGGATATTCGACTTATGGATGTTCAACTTATGGATGTCCGACTTATGGATATTCGATTTATGGATATTCGACTTAAGGATATTCGTAGTTATGGATATTCGACTTATGGATGTTCAACTTATGGATATTCGACTTATGCATATTCGTACTTATGGATATTCGACTTATGAATATTCGACTTATGGATATTCAACTTATGGATACTCGACTTATGGATATTCGTACTTATGGATATCCGACTTATGTATATTCACTTATGGATATTCGACGACAGTGATTTTTGACGTTGCTTCATACGGCCTCACGGACTTCAAAGAGCTCCTTCACTTTCGGCCCACACTGGATTTACTATTCGAAGCTCCTCCCCTCCCTAGTGGAGAACTCCCCCTATCCTTCCTCCACCCAGCCCGCGCCCGGAGGGCACAGGGAAACTGCGAAAAACCTGCGGTGCATTCAGCTGGCCATGTTTTCACTCGGCAGGTATTTGTTACCATCAAACATTCGACGTCACTGTCCTACTTGGTAGGTAACGCGCAGTCCAAGCGGTCACCCATCCGAGTGCTGGCCGAGCGCTAGCTACCGTCACTTCGAAAAAACTCGCCGACTGAAGTTGCGCGCGTTTCAATTTTCTTCCCGTCTCAATTTTACTGTCGGCTTCTTCGTTTCTGTTCGATCCAATCGGCGCGAGAGCTCCCTTTGTCTCGCTGCAGCAGGCGCTGCGTAGTACAATTGAACGTACAGGTTATGTGCGCGAATAACGCGCAGGGGGGGGGGGGGGGCAGAGCAGCCGAGTTATCGTTATCGTGTTCAGGGTTATCGGAAATATTAATTGGATAAACAGCGACGTAATCTCGTGCTACGCACATCCGCCAACAACAACGAGGCTATTTTCAAATGCACAATAAACAAGGCGGACTAAACATGTTGGTTTATAGATTGCTCGGAATGCGCGTGATGAATGAGAGCAAAGCGCTGGGAGCTCGCGAGCGAAGCCGTCGATAAATAAACTAACGCGAGAGGAATCGACACTGGTGGATGGGCGCTCGAGGCTCGGCTTCGGTGATACTTCGAATTAAGCAGCGTTGTGCATGGCCGCTAGTCGGAGCGGTGACCGCTTAGCGAAAGTCAGCGGAAGGCCGATACTTTTGAGACATTGGTGTAGATACTTGAGTTTAAGTCTGTGCATCGGATAATCAGAAGAATGTGGGGCCGTTTTTATCGGCAGGGGTTTTTCACAGTTTCCCCGTGCCCTCGGCAAATGTGGTATAGCGTGGCTTAAGACGGCTGTGGACGCAACGGAACGTTAGGTTAGGTTAGCGGAGTGCGGGTGGGGAGGGATAGGAAAGGGTTCGATTGGGAAGGGTAATTCGTAAAAACCCGCGAGGGTTCGTTTGAACTCAGGAAATTATGGGGCCATGCCAGTGTGAAAAGCTTCAGCCTCTCAGCAGGCATTATTCGAGGAAGAGGAGGGTTCAATGTATAGGGCAGGTATAGCTGATTAGCAGTTTTTATGGTAATTATTATTTTATCTTGCAAAAATCGATAGTTAAATCTTTAAAGGCGTTTTTCTCGAAATGATATTTTTCAAATTGGCTGACATTGTAATTCAAAGAGCAATTATCCGATTGACTTGAAACTTGAACTGAGTACTCTTGAATGTGTTTACTCTACAATGACGTAGCATATTTTTGATTGGATGAAAATTGACGATTTGGCATTGAAAAAAAAAGACCATTTTATTAGCAAGAAAATAGACTTTTTTCATAAATACGCGATTTTGTTAGATTTTGATATTTTTCGAAAATCCAACGTCATTGTGCAGGAAATACCTTCCAGTTTAACGACATTTTTCCCTTTTTCGGTTTCAGGTACTCAATCGGCCGGAATCGTGTCAGCAGTGGAGGAACTTTTTTTTTTGGCGGCTTCAAAGGCAGCGCATAAGTCGCTTGGATCTCAATGTTTTTCTATGAAAAAATTATGCAATATAGGTCAAATATAGCCAAATACATTCTTAATTTGCCGAAACATTTAATTGAGTACTTTTCTTCCAAAAAATTCCCGAAATCACCCAAATTTTCAGCGTTCACACTGGCATTGCCCCTTAAAATCTATATTTATAAAAGGCAAGTGCCTGACTGACTCATCATCACTTAGCCTAAACCGCTGAATTCAGAAACGCGAAATTTGGAGGGCATGTTGATTTTATTCTGTAGGCACCATTTAAGAAGGGGTTTTTCGAAATTTAACCCTCAAGGGGAGAAAAGGGGTGGAAGAGTTTTTGAAGAAATTTAAAAAAATCTGGTAGGATTTACTTGAAGTTTGGTATTCGTGCTTTTTTGATACCATTAATAACACACATATTTCAGCGTTTTTAGAAATTCAACCCCTAAACGCAGGGGGGTGGCAAAGTTTGTACGAAAAATAAAACAAAATGTGGCTAATTTACTTGAAACTTTGTATAACTGCTGCTAGACACAATTCATGAAAATTCAGCGTTTTTGGAAACTCAATCCTTAAGGGGAGAAGAGGGTAGCAAAGTTTGTATGGGGAAAAAAATCTGGTTAGATTTACTTGAAACTTAGTATTAATGCTCTCCAACACAATTCTACGTGTTCCTTAATGAAACATTTGAGGAGCACGTTTAATTAAAGAGCATTCAACACAAGTCTCCGCGGGCAAAGCCGCGGGCGGACAGCTTGTATAATATAAATCATTCGAGATGGAGTATTCGAAGCGGGAAGTGCAAGCAGTTTCCCCGGGAAGAACGAAAAAGCGACGGCCATTCCGCAAATGTTACCAACTGCATTTCTTTGGGTTTGTTTGGTAAGACACCGGAAATTCACTATGCGTCTGGAACTGGAAAAAAGTTCAAGGGCAATGAAAAACTTAGGGTCTGATGGACGGAGCCAGGAAAAAAACCTAAAATGGTATACAGGATGCAGATTTGTTTAAATGACATAATGCAGCCATATCGAGGGGATCAAAACGTCGGCAACAAACTGACAAGCGATGGCTGCATTCTTCAGCTGCAAACTATCGAAGGTGAAAAATTAGCTGCGAACCGTTTAAGCTGCAAAAGTTAGCTGCAAAACACCTTAAAACTGCAGCAACTGATTTTTTCTCCTCTAAGTAATTTTTTTTCACAGTACAATATATTAAAACTTTCTAAGTAATTTTTTTCACAACACAATATATTAAAATGTCTTAACTCATTTTTTCACAACTCAATATATTAACATTTTTTAAGTTTTTTTTTCACAACATAATGTATTGCAATTTTCCCCGAGTCATTTTTTCACAGCACAACTTTTTTCACAACATAATATACTTCACAGCACATTTTTTTCCACAACATAATATATTAAAATTTCTGTAAGTCTTTTTTTCACAGGATAATGTGACAACACAATATATTAATCACAACAACACTATATATAAAAATTTTCTAACTCAATCTTTTTCACAACACAATATATTAACATTCTCAAGCTTTTTTTTTACAAAATAATGTATTTCAATTTTCACTAAGTCATTTTTTTCCGCAACACAATATACTACATTTTCTCTGAGTAATTTTTTTTCACAGGATAATGTATTTTTATTTTTTCTACGTAATTTTTTCCCCACAACACAATACATGAAAAAAAAATGTTTAAGCAATCTACTCATCGGTGACTCGACTTTGTGAATTTATACTTTGCCATTTCAGGAATCCTTACCCTTGCTCATCATTAAAACGGTGCCCAATAAAGCGCGTAAATTATGGACAGTGGGGACACCGTTTAAACTCTTCGGTCGTATCTTTTCACTGCCAATGTATATCCTTTCCGGTTCTATACTTGCGGCCGTTTTCCGCTACACGAAACGTTTTGTTGCGTTGTATTGTGCATACCTACACATTCATATTATGTTAGGAATTTTTCAATTAATATACAAATGAATGAACCGAAAATTTACCAATAATAGTATACACTAATTATGTAAGAATACCAATAGATTAGCGAGTGTGCAGCAGCTTGGCGCCCAAAAAGCAGGTCGATTTACCATATTTTTTTCTGACAAGAGTATTGGGATGACGAGGTCAGGATTTTACATACAATTAACACATAGTCTCGCTGAGGTTCAGTGTTTTTTTTAATTAAAAAATATCCATTAACAATGAAGTTATTATTATTTTACAAAACTGCCGACGTCGCTCCATGACCAATCGGTATAGATAGTTCTGGCAACCGGCGTCATCTGAAACGGAAGATAAAAATATGTCATTCCAGTTTACTATTTAACTTTTCGTATGAGTGAATATTTCTTTGTAATTTTTAAAATTACACATATGGCAAGCTGTAGGGAAAAAAAGTTCGATTTTCGTAAAAAAAAAATAACTTTAATCATTTGTTATAAACAAATGGATAAACATATTTTAAAAAAACGTAGTTTTTTAAAAATTGAAGTGAAGTGAATTGGAATTTAGAGTGAATCTGACAGATAGATTTTGAGACACGACCTACACCGTTTCATAAATCATAGTTTGGAGAAAAACACTAAAGAAAAAAGGGTAAGGGCCATCATCAATCAGAGCGAAGATGAGCGGACGTAGAAAAAAAACAACCAATAGAATGGCCCTGCTCAGCTTCGTCGGACATCAATTCAGCGGTTGATTGGGTGCTTTTTCCTAGCTCCGCTAATCTCCGCTTTGGTGGATGATCGCCCTAAATCGCAGCGGGGCGGTTCAAGGTAGCGCAGTGGGCGATTTGACCTTTCACAAAAATCGTCATAACTCAGTCTAGTTTTGGAATTTTTACAAAACACTCGTTGTTCGTTAAATATGAGATCCTGGGCATAAAAACCATGCAATAAAAAATCGTATTTTTTTAATTTCGCATTTATGCAGACATCTCAATGTTATAATAGCAGAACGAATAAATATATTGAGTTGTCCGAAATGCCTGTGCCGATTTCCGGTGGGTGGCATATTGAAAAATCTATACGAACTTTCCAGACAACCCGGTATTAATAGACAAATTAATTCCGCCATTTATATATATATGAATAAAATCGGGTATATATATATATACATATTTATCATTTCTATTCGTCACGCCATCTCATTCTGAGATATGAAAGCCTCTTTCCATTCGTCCCGCGAGATTTCACGTCATTCGGTGAAAAAAATACAAAAGTGCTTTAAATTGCTATTTCGAACATTGTTTCTTAGACTTTTTGTTGACTAAGTCCCTCTTGCATGAGAACACGTTTTTCGCGTTTCCGCGATATTGGCAATCGCCAGAAAATCTCCCATCGGATAGGTCCGTGGAGTATAGTGAAAGTCGATTTTTTTAAATTCTTTTGGCTCGTTCAATGACGTATTTCACAAAAAAAAACACCGACAAAAGATTAGACGAAAAAATGTATTCAGTGTCTTCATTTGATAACTTATTGAAAGAAGAAAAAAAATGATTTCAGGAATGGTTGGGCAAGCATAATGGGCGATAAAAATCTTGAGCGTGTGTTGAGGATATTTTCAAGTGAAGCTCGATGAAGTAACCAATTTTCTTAATGAACCTTTTTTCTCGACATCAAATGTCATTAGATTTACATATAAAGTTTTATGTAAATTTAAGACTCACCCGTCTATTTCTTACCCGTCACCACTGTGAAGGGTAAGAAAAATCGTTTTTCTTTCTTTCGTTTTCTAAACGTATACATATTCAAGAATATGTGATAAAAATGTCAAGTTAAAATATTGAAAATTGACCAAGTTACACGCGATTTAGTGAGAGCAGGTTGCGCAACGATTTACGTATACTGAAACTTTCGATCGCGTTTTTGTCGAAACGACTTTTCTCGACCTAGCCGGAATCATAACTGTAATTGTAAGCTGTAATTGGACAATTTTAAATTAAAAAAAAGCAAAATTTCCATAATTGCAGTAGCTATGGTTGTAGGTTTTTTAAATTTTAGTTTAGTATTTTTTAAGCTCTCGAATATAAGCAAAAATTTCGCCGAAATTACACTTTTTTTAACACCCGGCATTTTTGTACTTTTTTTCTCGAAAAACGACTGCGCACAACTATTTTTTTTTTTTTTATTGGTTTTTTCCTTAGGTAAACGCTTTTCGCGTTTGTTACCTATTCTTTCCCATCATTATGACCGTTCTTTCCTCTACTGTTTACTCCTTTTTTGTCTCCATCTTTCTCCCTGTTCCCCCCTGTTGCGGCCGCAGCCGACTTCCCCCTCTGTATTATATTCATCATGACATTTCTGTCATGGGTATAGGGAAACTGCGGAAAACCTATACCAATACAGCCGGTCATCGAGTTCGCCCCCCAGTCGTGGAACTAGTCTTATTTCGCCGTGAAATGCCGAAGAAAAACATTTCACGACGAAATGTACGCGACTGGGATTCGAACCCGGGACCTCCCGGTCCGCTGGTTTAGTGGCGAGCACGCTAACCACTAGACCATCGCACCAGTCCGACTGCGCACAACTACAACTACCCTTATACAGATTATAAAACTTTTTAATTTATATTAATAATACTTTTTAATTTTTTTAAATAAAAATTTACACGAAATAAGTTCAATGCATGTTTAATAACATATCTTTTTTTCAAAATCCCAAATAAATAATCTAGTAGACAAACAAAATTAGAAAAAATCGATATTTTTCGGCTCGTCACAGTGGTCTTCTTTGGTAATATATTATTATATAGTTAAAATAAATGAAGCATATAAATATCATAATAATATATATTATTGTGTCATGAAAATATTCATATACATTAGGGTGAACAAAATTTGAGCTCTATATTTTTTCCTTTTCGCACCATCAAAAAAATATATCGTCGCGAAATCTGCGAGCGGTCAAAAAATATTTAGAGGTCGCTCAAGCCTGCCAAAAATTCAAGTTTTCATTAAGAAATCGATCTTGTTTCTTCGTTCACGTCTTACCCATAAATTTTACGCTTTATGATTTTTAAATTCAGCTCGCGAAAGCTCTTGCATAAATTTACACTTTGTGAAATGTTCAAAACAATTAATCCTTTTTTTCTGTAGAAATGGATTTTTTAAATTTACCTCACACTTGTAACCCAATAAAACGGGGGACCTATTATTTGGTTTACGGACAAGAGCTTTAAAGAATTATTTTATGAGAACAAACATTATAATTCTTGGATTAGTAGTGTGAGGTAACTTTAAAAAATCTGTTTCTAAAGAAAAACGATTAATTGTTTTGAAAATTTTACAAGACGTTGAATTTATGAGTGAAATGAGCAAAAAAATGGGAAAAATTGGAAATTTCGAAGCTCTTGAGCGACCACTAAATATTCATTGACCGGCTAGACCTTTCGCGAGCTTATTTAAAAAATTATAAAGCGTAAAATTCATGGGTGAGAAGTGAACGAAAAAAAATCGATTTTTAATGAAAACTTGAACTTTTGGAAGGCTCGAGCAAGCTCTAAATATTTTTTGACCGCTCGCAGATTTCGTGACAATTTTTTTTTCCTTTGAAAAAAATAATCGGACGGTGAGAAAAAGGAAAGAAAATAATTCATCTTGGGTGACTCTAATATACATACGCAATTATTTAAATCTATAAATGAATGTCACCTGAAAATCGCCGCACCATAATAAATCACAAAATTCGTATTTCGGTTGCGATACTTCGCGCTAATAACATTTCGTCTTCGTGGTATTTTATCTTGGTGATTTTTCTGCCTCGGTGATATTTAGTCGCGTGATCTTTCGTCCGTGATATTTAGTCGTGTGATATTGTGTCACCGTCGACGAAAATCAGGTTTCGCCCGAGAAAACCAAGGTTCATCCGTCTCGCGGCAACAATGAGTGTAGAAAAAAAACGATCGCGGATGTTGCGAGGAAATTTAACGTAGACGAGAAACAGATGCTGAGACGAAGAAAAAAAGAGCCGAGGAAGCATCGACGGGTACCCCGAGAGATCGCGACCTGATCCCAGAGGGAGACGCCGATAACTCTCGTCGCGCCATTCTCAATAACTCGCGGGATTCGAACACTCACAAGTCTGCGTGCCATTACACATACGTGCACGTATGTCTGGGCTCTTCTGTGCCAGTTCGGCCAACGTCGAGCCGAACTCTTGTGTCGAGTCCGAAGAGCCCGAAAAAATGTAAAAAAGGCCAGTCCAGTCCGATTAGCCAATCGTCCCATCTTGTAATATCCAATTAAAATTGAATTAAATACCTTCGACCAGTTGGCGGATCAATGTGACGTTCATTGAACGCCCATTTTTTACAAACACTTTTACACAGAATTTTCAAAATTTTGGGTGTGAACATTTTTGAAAGCGTGACGAAGACAGCACGTTAACGAATGGAAAACTTTTTTTCGTTTTTTTTTCTGAAACTATTTATTCTATAGTGGTGGCAATGATTTTTATCGGAAGTACTCGCTGTATGCTGTTTTTATGAATTATTCTAGACTTTTAGACCAAAGGGTTACGAGAATATTATGAGGGGGGGGGGGGGGGGGGGGGGGCGCTGTGACTGAATACAGTAGTACTTATTATAATTGTAAGCATTTCATTATAATTAATTATTCACAAGGAGTTTAATAAATTCTCAAAATTTTTATCATTTTAATGGATAATTGAAATAAATTTTATAATTTTGTTCGATAATTTTTATAATTTTCATAATTTTAGTGGATAATTGAAGTAAATTTTCAAATTTTAATTGGTAATTTTTACCATTTTTACAATTTCAATCAATAATAAAAATCAATTTAATTTTAATTCTAGTTAATGAATTATTAGATTCGATGAATTTATTTAAATTCATTTCAAGTTCAATGTTAATTATTTTAATTTTATGTCAATTCTAATCAATGTGATAATTACATTTCGCAAACAATATAATTTTATCAAATAGTCTTCACAGTTGATTATAATATTTTACAATAATTATCCTATAATACTCAATATGTACATATGATACTTAATTATCTTACGATACGTGATTGTGAGCTTTCCAGTTGATGATTTTTGTTCAACTGTAATGCTTGCTTGATGGACCGTATGCATCAATTGATTACCTTCAATTACAATAACAGCGGCTATCGCAAGATAAATAATAAATTCTAATTATTTTGCAACAAAATAAAAATGAACATGATTATAAGAAAGTTGATAACTCCTCCTCGAAGTTGGGGGAATATGGAACGAGAGAAGTGTATATATGAAATTCGAGGGATGTTGGCCTGGTCGGCGTCGAATGCCTCGTACATACGAATTTACGTGTCGAGGGTCTTGTGAGGAGATTCTCGAGAGATGAAAGCACAGAGGCTTCTAGACATTGACGAACAAAGCAATGGGAAAAAAACGTGACTCGTTATCGACGGGTCTTCTACGTCAATTGGTCACCTCGCTCTCCAGCTCTCTCTCTCTCTCTCTCTCTCTCTCTCTCTCTCTCTCCCTCTCTCTCCCCCTCTCCTCTATCTTGGTATCGAAACGATAACGATATGACCTGTTAATGAAATCCGAAGATTACGCCCTCCCCCAAAATAATTGTCAATGACGACTATTATTTGTTTTTTTTTGTTATTGCTTCCTAAACATTTTTTATTCTTTTATGCTTTTTCAAACATTTTTTATGCCTTCTATTTAGGCATGTGGCTGTGCGATATTTTAAGGATTCTCTTATATTCCGCTTTCTTTTTTCTCTCACGACCGCAGAGCAGTGAGATTTGACGCAACGTATTCCAACACCTCGCGGAACTAGGAAACGCGAGTGCGGTGTTCGAAAGTGAAAATTCTCTCAAATAACTTTCTTCTCAGTCTATTTCTTAATACGCCGACGAGCCGCAACAAAAAAAACGGTTCATACGAATAGCATGATCGTTTTGTAAAATTTTTAATCGAAAAATGTTTATTAATAAAGACTATTTAATAACTATATTTAATAACTATAATTATTAAAATGCCAAATAATGATAATTGTACATTGTGATTATGGTGGATTTTTACATTATTTAATAATAATGTTTATCATCAAATAAATTGGATTTTTAGACGCTTTATGAAAAACATTTTGTAAAAAATATGGATTCACGTTTGGTCAATTAATTTGAACGAAATATCAAAATTATTTTTTTGTCTGCGGCTTCGATCGCCGCGTGTCTAGACACGAGAAAGTTTCACGGACCATTCGGGACGAATTACGGAACTGTGAGAGATGCGTGTGTTTTTTGAAAGTGAAAGCCAACGACGAAAAATCTTCACCTCCAATATCGTCACGGATGCAGCGGGAAAAATATTTTTTTGCTTACGTCACAGAGACTTTCCGCGTTAATTTCCAAATGTATTTTTTACGACACACAAAATGACTGAAAACGATTTGAAATACTGAAAAATCTGGAGGTCATGATAATTCGTATTTTTTTACTCACGGAGTAAACTAAAATACGATTCAGTTTCCGGATCCTGTCCATGCGGAAAAAAAACACTGTAATTACGGCTGAAAAGTGGTTCGAGAGCGATTAGAAATTCATTTTGGGACACGTCATTTTTTCATCCTCTTAATGGGCATTTGAAGGAGAGAAAATACGTAAGAGGCCGTTTGAAGGGAAAAAAAATCAGTCGGTGAAAGTGAAAGTGCGTTTCGGAGCGATCTTATGTGCGAGAAGAAACATCCTCAATGTCTTTGCAGCCGAAAAAAGTCGAAAAAGCAACGTGTTAAATGTTTCACTTCTCGTCTAGCGAAAAAATGTCGAAATTTTTCATTTTTCGGCTTTGGATAAAAATATTCGGAAGGCTGCACGAATGATATCCGAGCAAAGCGGTATTGATTGTTATTATCATTGATATAAGCATAATTTAACTTCTAGACATAATAGTTAAGATGATAATTAAATGAATAATAAATATTTACTTAATTGGGAAATAATCAGAGTTATCACAAAACTTAATTATAATTCAAATGAATTTGTAATTTATATGAATTATCATTATGAGTTTTATGAAAATTGAATAGACGTTATGACTTTTGATATAAAAAATATTATGGAATGTGATGATGGAATAAAAATACGTATTTGATGCCATCATCATATTCCATAATATTTTCATACAACAAGTTATAATTTCTATTCAATCGTAACTATTATATTTAATTTCGTATTTATTTCATAACAGTGGTTGTATAATTGTAATCATAGTTCAATTAATACATTACAATTATAAAATTTCGTACCTTTTAACCTCGTATGCAGTATGATTTTTATTTGATTCCAATGCATTTATTTTATCTGTATTATTTATTAAATTATAATTTTAAATTATATTCCTAATACAGGAATTCTTATTTATTTCATTCTAATTATAATTCCTTAAGGGGGAAATTCCTTTAGAAGAAAGGAATTTCCGAAATGAGTCATTTTT
Organism: Ophion ellenae; assembly: GCA_963210295.1. NCBI lineage: Eukaryota > Metazoa > Arthropoda > Insecta > Hymenoptera > Ichneumonidae > Ophion > Ophion ellenae. The sequence continues at coordinate 35,519,868 of OY723392.1, forward strand.
CATTATTTTTTTAAACGTGATAAAATAATGGCATCATTTTAAAGTTTTGACATTATCTTATCACAACTTTCCAGTGTTAAAAAAAAATTATTTTTTGAACAAAACAAAATGGCGGCGTTATAAGGTTTTCCTTCAGGCTTTTTTGAAAAACTGCTCACGTTGTAACTCAAAAAGTTATTGATCGATCTGGCTGAGATTTTGGGAGGTTTATCACTATAACATTATTAGAAGGATGTACCTAAAGTTTTAAGGTTATCGCGTAAATAAATTACTTTTTTGGGGTAAAAATGGTCGAGAAAATGGTCAAAACATAAAAATTTGGCTACAAAGCCTACTCAATTTTTAATTTTATACTTTTTGATATTTTTACAGGTATATTCTTGTAATAATGTTATAGTGAGCAACCTCCCAAAATTTCAGCCAGATCGATCAATAACTTTTTGAGCTATAACATGAGCAGTTTTTTAAAAGACGCCTAAATGAATACCTTATAACGTCCCCATCTTGTTTTGTTTAAAAATAATTGTTAACACTTGAAAGTTGTAATAAGATAATGTCAACATTTTGAAATGATTCGATTATTTTATCACCTTCAAAAAAACTCATGAAAAATGACAGATTTTCGGGCGTCTAAAGAGATTTCCCCCCTTAAGACTGTGTTCAATATTGATCGTCTATAAGTACGAAGCGTCGGAAAAATTGTTCCCTTCTAATTAAGCCTATTTTTTTCAGAAAAACTACAAAATAAATCGAGATTACAAAAAAGGGTGTTAATCATACATATCACTGACTGTATACAATAATTTTTTCGAAGCGATTAATTTTAAAATGGCGGCTGTGCAGCGTGTATCTCAAAACTGCATTTTTTAAGTTGGCCGGCAACATCACTCAGACAATTTTCAACCGATCCACTTGAAATATTGAATATATCTTGAAAAATACATCGTCTATGGAAGTACGTAGGATTTTTTTGTTACATTGCATAGATTATTTGTTATTAACAATTATCTGACGATTTTTTAGGCAAATTTTTGAAAAGTGGAAAATTTCGTCAGATAATTGTTAATAACAAATGAACTATGCGATATAAAAAAAATCCTACGTGCTTCCATAGACAATGCATTTTTCAGGATATATTCAACATTTCAAGTGAATCGGTTGAAAATTGTCGGAGTTATGTTTCCGGCCAACTTAAAAAATGCAGTTTTGAGATAAACGCTGCACAGCCACCATTTTGAAATGAATCGATTCAAAAAAATTATTGCATACAATCACTGATATGTATGATCAACGCCCTTTTTTGTAATGTGGATTTATTTTGTAGTTCTTCTGAAAAAAAATCCCCAAAAAGCCTATTTTTTCAGCCTATAGAGTGGCCTAACCCCTTAACAATCCCTCGGTACACCGTTCCCACTCATCCTTGAGGATTGCAAGTTGAAGAGAGTTTACAGCGGACCTGGCCAATAATCTTGTCCTTTCTTATAAGCTTGTTCGCGTTGACGTCACAGGCGATGACAATGAAGGGGTTCGTCCACATTGCGACGACGAGGTAGGGAGATCATTTGACCCCACTCATTGTTTCTAATCCCACAATAAATTGAAGCAGCTGTACGAGCAATTGATACGAATTTACCGTACAGTCCGACCAACAATCCAAAGCCATTGAGGCCTCATTTGCTTACGTTGCTACCGCTAAGCTCATACGCGAAGAAACGTTCGAGGGCTACGTCGATCAATTTATTTCTCGCTCGATCGATCAAAATCATGGGGGAAAAAAATAAAAATAGAAAAGCGCGATCACTTTCGTCTGTGATTTTGACGACTGAGCGGATCGGCCTCGTTCTGGGTCCTTGAAGGAAACATCTCGAAATTGGATAGCCCAGGTCATCATTTCGATACGATTGATCTGATGTAACGTAATTTACGATAAAAGCGGATTATTCGTTTCAAATGAAATGCCATCGAATTGAATCAAACCAGGATTGCATTCATAATTTTGTCTTACGTCAAATCAAATTATTTTATAAAATCAATAAATAAGTAATTTAAATGAACATGTCGTTGAATTGAATTAAAAAAAGCTTGAATAAATTATTTTAAATTGACTCGAATGAAAGTATTTTAGGGAGTCGAGAAATGAATCGTTTAACGGGTTATGCCTAGTTGTAACAGTCGTTCATTTTTTAGGATTGAGGGCTTACATACCACTGGTCAGGTAAAAATGATCGATTTTTCAAAAAAGTACTCATTCGGAAGTCCTATCCTTTGAGTATCTACCCGGAAAATTTCATAAGGAAATTCGCAGTAATGACGAAGTTATGGCGTTTTGTAACTGACCGGGTGAGCAACGACTAACGGCCCTAGCAAACTTTAAGGAGTTATATACAGTTAAAATTTTGGAAAAATCGATTAAAAAATAATAATTCGTGATGTACATATATTTAAGTACACACACAGAAAATTTCTTGTCAATCCGGCGAATATTCTCGAAGTTACACACACATTTGTAATGACATGTCAGAGCGTTCGAAAGTGCTTTTGAAACTTTAAACGCGTTTTTTCTCAAAACTGTGTTTTTAAAGTCGGTGAGAAAGATTTCTCGGAAACAGCTGAACCGATTAGTCTCAAATTTTAACGTAATCTTTTCAAGTATATTTTTTAGTAATTAATCGAAGGTTCTTTCTCACCGATAAATATTTTCCATTTTACAAACAATTTGAGGCCTAAATTTTTGTTAAAAATCGATTTTTTTAGAAGCCGCCATTTTGTCAAAAAATATTATTCTGCTCATTGCTTCGATCAATTACAAGATAATCCATTATATTAACGAAATATTTTCGGCTTTTTCATTTTAGATGATCCAGTCCAGAGATATCGTGCTTACCGCAAGATGCCTTTTTTTAGAGGTGCTCCCGGAGATCAGCTATAGCAGTTTTCAAAATAATTATTTTTACAAATAAAAAATGTTAAAATACAGTTCAATGTTACCATAATAAGTGTACAAATTTTTACGTTAATAGATTTTAAGGTTTTCTCAAGAAAAATTCTTGAAAAATCGATGTTTTTGGGCCTCCTGACTGTGTATAACCCCCTAAACGCGTTTTGCTCGAAACAATATTTTCGAAATCGGTGCCAGAAATATCTCCGCAACTACTGGACCGATCGTGATCAAATTTTGCGCAGTTATGCTTCACACAATAATCTAGTACTTATCGAACCGTTTTTTCGATACGTGGCATACTTTTTTTTTCATCATAAGTACTGAACAATTTTGAGGCGAAAAATCGCCTGTTTTATTCCAGTGACAGTCATGACCTGAAAAAATTAAATTTTTAAATTCCGGCTCGATAAGTACCAGTTTTATCTGTCTAATTTAAGAAACAAATATTTTTTTTCAGATAAAATGTGGTAGAGGCACGTCTGGTGCCGCAAACGTTGTCAACAAAAACACGTCCCAGGAAAACGACTGTAACTTCTTTACCGTTTGCAATTTTTTGACCAACTTTTCGCACAATGTAGATAAAATGTCATACTTTAAACTGTATATCATGGTTGTTCGATAAAATTCCGTTTTATACACAAAAAAAATTCTTGAACATAACCTTACTTTTAGCCGTCTCAGGTGTATGTAAGCCGTTTAAAAAAGGTGAAAACAGCTCATTTGTGGGATTTAAAAATTAGGAAATCGCGATGATAAATTTTTTTTTTAATTAGGTATATGAAAAAGTATCATCTGAAGAACACTCTGTAATTTTTTTGTGTACAAATATTTTGTTATTATCGATTGACAGCCGATGGAGGGGAAGATCGAAAACGTCTTTTGCGGTGAGCAATGCCCTTCCGAAGCAAGTTATCTAATATAAAAAAATTAAACAGATTTCGTTAGTATATTACTTAACCCTATGATTAATCAACGGAATTTCCGGAATATCGAATTTAAAAAAATGACGCGCGTTTTTAAAGTGGAAATCTTGATTTTTGCGAAAAAAATGGCATTTTCCGTTCATCAAATCGGAAGTATTGATCGGAAAAGATCCTACGATCAAATACTATAGTTTTACATCTGGAAAAAGCCCTAAAAAACATTTATAAGATGATATACTGTAAATATATATTGTTTTCGAAAAGAGTAATTTTTCGACTTCTACAATTAGGCATAACCCCTTAAATGAAAACTTCATCGACTTAAATGAAATAAAAGCTTGAATACATTATTTTAAATTGAGTCGAATAAGCGTAACGGGTGAAAAAGAAACAAATACAAAAAAAAAATCGTAAATAAACGCAAGTGGCAATAATAACATTCAAGGGAACACGTGGCAATCAAAACGAAGCGTTCTGCGGCTACAGAAAAACGGGACACTGCTGACACGATTCTCATTTTATACTCCAAGTCCTAAGACGTTTTGAATTTTTTCTCCATTTCATACGGATCTAAGAGTCGACGAGACTCGTTTCATATTCTGCGAACGTTAGCGTAACTATATGGCCAACCACGACAGCATTTTATTTCATTTGACCGTGATTATTTATTTTTTTTCACTCTTACGAATCAAGGCCAGTAAAGCCGGGTACAAAGTTAGAAAAAACACGTATACACGCAAAAGTAATCAAAAAAAAGAAGGCGGAAGTAAAAAATGTCAAACGTGTCGGAATACAAACAAAAAAAACGATACCTACGTGAACAAAGCAAGCTGTAGAAAAGAAAGTTCGATTTTCGACAAAGAAAAACAACGTTAATAATTTATTATTAACAAATGGATAGACATGTGAAAAAATTATTCGGTCATACGATAGAAAAAGTTATAAGCTATGATCCGTCCGAATTTAAGGGGCTATACCAGTATGATTTTCGGGAACTTTTTGGAAGAAAAGTACTTAATTAAATGTTTCGGAAAATTAAGAATATATTTGGCTATATTTGGCCTATATTAAACAATTTTGTCATAGAAAAATATTGAGATCCAAGTGACTTATGCACTGCCTTCGGACGCCAAAAAAAAGTTCCTCCACTGCTGACATGATTCCGGCCGATTGAGTAGCCGAAACCGAAAAAGGAAAAAATGTCGTTGAACTGGAAGGTATCTCATATACAATGACGTAGGATTTTCGAAAAATATCAAAATACTAACAAAATGGTATAGTTGCGAAAAAAAGTCTGTTTTCTTGCCTATAAAATGGTCGTTTTTTTCACTGCCAAATCGTCAATTTTCATCCAATCAAAAATATCCTACGTCATTGTAGCGTAAATATATTCCAGAGTACTCAGTTCAAACTTCAAGTCAATCGGATAATTGCTCTTTGAATTACAATGTCAGCAGATTTGAAAAATCGCACTTCCAGAAAAACGCGTTTAAAGATTTAACTATCGATTTTTGCAAGGTAAAGTGGTTAGAGATACGGCCTTGAAATTTTTACAGGATATTCTTGAAAGTGTAAACTGCCCCAAAAGGCAAAAAAAATCGATTTTTTGAAAGTGTCACACTAGTCTAGCTCCTTAAAGTGGATCAGTAGTATGGCAGTGGACGATCTGACCCTTCACAAAAATCGTCACAACTCGGTAAATTATTGGAATTTTCAAAAAATCTTCGTTTCAAATTAAATTAACAGCCCTGAAACGCCGCAATAAAAAAAATCGGATTTTATCATTTTCAAGATGGGCATGCCCTTCAACGCAAGTCCAAAAAAGACAACACCACAAGATCAAAATGGACAATTCTTGGGTTTCTCAATTGCGCCGAGGTGACGACGAGACTGCCATTTCGAGATCCGTTGCGTTAGCCACTTTCGTACGAGCATTCGTCTCCGTTTATCGGCAACTGTAGGAGCCAATATACAAATGAGCCCCGTCGGTATTACAAATTCTCGCTAATTCATGCGTGAGTCCCGGGAGAGACTTTGAGTATTCAAGCGAGCAAGCTATCCGTAGGAAGTCTGGTACGTGACGTTGCTGTCAAGAGGCCCCGTAACGTTCCGTCTCTCTCCGTCTCCCTCGCTGGTCGAGGAGGCCCCGACAAGCCGCTGGGAAACTCCAACAGAGAGGGAGATATACGTCCGCGTGTAACACACGTTGATAAAAATAAAAGCGTGTCCGCGGAGAAGAATGAGCGAGAGGGAGCCAAAATAAATAAAATAAATAAAATAAATTGAAAGAAAAGGAAAAGATGTGAGAAAGGGAGAAAATGATGGAACAAGGGAGGCTAGGAAGAAGGAACGAAGGCCTGGGGGGACATAGCCGCCGCCGCCACGACGTATCGCATCGCGCATATGAAATGCGGGTTTGTCGTTACATGTGTTTTACGCGTCGACTTTACGTGCTCTCCTCCGTCGTCCGTATTCCCCCGTTTGCCTTCAAGAAACTCACCGTGGCACTCACCGAGAGTTCCGCTCATCGCACCGTGGCCAATGCCCGGCAGCAACCAACTCTCCTGCCAATGTAACAAACAGCAATGATCGGCTCTCTCATTCTCGGCAAAGATCGTGCGTGAGCGAAGCCCTCGCTCGGAACAACACCTTGTTTTACTGCCTCGCCACCACTCTCCCCGAGTCATTCCAGGCTTCGAATGACTTCTGGAATTATCGATATACTGCCGAGAATATCGCACTAGCCGCGCGCAACCTGGTGTGCAATGGACCTGCGAAAAGACCCGGATAGGTCTCAAGCAAGTCCTCTTTCTTCGAGTAACCTTCTCATAGTCCAGTAAAAGAGACGAAAAACCCAGCACTTTTAGCGTACACTGAGAAAAAAAAATCAATTGAATCAAAAGAATAGATTGGTTGATCCAAATAAATGTGCTGCTGCGGAGTGCCACCGATATATGAGATTGTTACAATACTATAAAGGATTGGAAAATGTGATTGATTTGAATAACATATTATTTTATTTGTAAAAGCTCTTCTGTTCTCTTAATATCTACATTATCCTTCGAATAAAATTATATTCTATTGAAATCATTCAATATACAATCCGTAGATGCATTGGATGAAATAATTAAGCGGTTGCTACAACATTTTTTAGTTTGTACGAAAATATAATCAATAGAATGAATTATTTCTTTACTGCATCGAAACTAATATGCCATGGGACGTAAATTTTTTAATTTGTTTTCAATCTTTAATAAAAAGTGAGCATTAGAATGATCATCCACGATAATAGTGGAGAGAATATCAGATATCCAATGGAATATCCATGAAGAGAATATCAGATTTTTAACTGATAAGAACATATACTACACTTCGATCTTAGCCACAGGCCAAGAAGCGATACTCTTTAGAGTTTCTCCGGCGTTTAAGTAGATTTTCAGCTCGCGCTACACTTACGAGAAACGAGCGCGCGTGCGGCTTCTAGCGGTTACTCCGAGAACTACGGGTTTCCTCACACCTATAATTTCGGTAGCGCTCAGCCATGATTTGGTTGAATTTTTTCAACCAAATGCGCCAGAAACAGATTTTATTTCCGCATAATTTTTTAACCAATTCAGACATTTGCTTAATATTTTTCAATCAAAATGAAATATTAATATTTTAACGAATAATGTACTTGAAAATCAATATCGGATATGGTGAAAAAAAATAAATAGCATATTTACTCAATAGAAATTTTATCGGATCAAACGAGCAAAATTCAGTAATAGTTTCAATAATATATTGTTTCATAGTTTCAATAATATATTGTTGTTTCAATAATATATTGTTCTTGGCTAACAATATATCTTATGAATGAAAAAAAAAAAAACTTTAAATTTTAGCATGTTATTAAAGTCAATAGCGTTTTGTTTGGACTAATAAATCCGATCATTTACACCAACAATTTTGAAATTGAATCAACGAAATTTCATTCAATAACACCAATGATATCGGATCAATGATGTTAATTTCTCAGTGTAGAATATGAATTTTTTACTGAAAGTAACCCCAATAAAATGTTGCCCCTCAACTCGCTCCAACCCTAAAAAATAGGGAACTTAAAAATCGCCGTATCTCGAGAATTAATAGCCCGATCAAAAAAGATTTCAAACAAAAGTTGTTTTGAATAACAAAATTCGTATAAAGGTATCTGACGTCCAACCTCCTATCTTTGAAAATAGCGGCACAAAAACGATTTGAAAATTCGGGGTTAATGCGTGTGTGGGCGGAGTAGACATATCGCTACGTCCTTAGCTGTTTGTGCCTTGGGTTTGTGTCTTTGGCTTCTTGTGCCGCTATTTTCAAACATAGGGGATTGGACGTCGAATAACTTTATACGTATTTTATTATTCCAAACAACTTTTGTTTGAAACATTTTTTGATCGGGCTATTAATTATAGAGATCCGACGATTTTTATGTTTTCAACACCTATTTCTCAGGGTTGGGGCGAGTTGAGGGGCAACATTTTATTGGGGTTACTTTTAGTATGCAACCATCTATTTTCAGTCAAAATTTCCTATTCTATGCTAAAAAGTACTGGGTTTTCGTCTCTTATGCTGGACTATGAAGAGCGGGATAAAAAATGAGTAGTCGTTTTAGGATTTTTAGCGGTTGGTGCGGGTCAGCCTCTAGTGTGAAAAGAATCGAGGATCCGCCAGCTAGACACCTTTAGTCCTGGATCGTTTGGTTAATAAACAAACACCGTTTTCCATATTGATTGGCACGTACTCATAGTCGCGTTGTCAGTGAAAAAACATGAGAAATTGAGCCAAACTATAATGATCTGGATCCGGAAGCGTTTATTTTGACATACTAGAAATTCAGAAAAAGCTTGAGCCTTTTCTCACACCAACTTTGGGTAGACAGACGGACCAAAGGTCCAAAAGTGATAAACATCGTTTCAACAACCTATTCTAAGCCTACCAGAATAATTTCAACCTGAGAAAATCAAGTCTATAGGTAGTCAGTCCAATTTTATGCCGTTAGTGTCCACTTAACACCGAATGTCCAAACTGTGCTCATCATGCTTTTCATGATTTAGGATTGGCGCGAACAAGGATTGCAATAAGACTTCCACTTTATATTCAAAGATTTAGCAGTCTGAGGTCTGGGTGAAATTGGGATGTTGTCATCTTATTCAAGGGCTGAAATTGAGACGTTAAGAAATGAGATCGGGTTCCAAGCAAACGTGATCAGTACTCCAGACGGGGGATCCAACAAGATCACATTGTCATTCTCCGTTTGACTCAGGAGACTAGACTTTGGCAATGATTCATGCAAGCTTCGCCTCAAAGTTCATCAGGAAATTTTCCAATCCGCGAGAGATTTGTTACGGTACGAAAAAATTCGCAGGAGATGTACTTTGTCACACAGCTTCGCATTTTATTTGATCTCTCCCTTACAATTTCCAATCCTATTGGCAAGTGCATTTCGGAAACATGTTTACCAACTTAGATTCCGTGAATGCTGAGGATTGAACGCTAATTTGTCAGCGTCTATGCGCAATTTAGAACCTCCCCAACTTCGCCCAACTGGGTGGTGGGATATCCATCGGTGTCCACGCAGAACGGCATTCCGTTGCTTATCTGAGCAGGATCGTAGTTCCCATTGCCACCGCAGATCATCTCAAATGCGACATTCTCATTTGGGTATATGACACTGTCGCGTGCACAATCTGGGAATCGTACGAATCAATTGAGAAATCAACGAAGATGATCAAACCCAAAAGACCGAGATTGCGGACAGTGATGTAGAGTATACCTACTGCAATTGATCATGCGAACATCAGCGACGCTTCCATCGTAGGCACCTATTTGTTTTCCGTCTTTCCAGCTGCAATGAACACTGCCAAGAACCATAAGGTACAATCAAGATTTTGTATAAAAAAAGGAAGTGTCAATGGAAATTTTCCCAACATCGGTGGACGCACGTTGGATGCCTCGGGCCCAGCAGGCCGGGCCTATACTCGAATGGGTGGCCGCTCAGGCGCGGCTTGTGCGTCTGCCAAGTGGGACGGCAGTTTTACCAAGTTCGCCAATGGTGACATTGGATGTAACGACCAACTCACCGCTTTTTTTCGTACTTGACGGCGTTGTAACTTCCGTCATAATCGCATCGGGGCATTTCGATGTGCGAGCCCTTCGTACCGTGAGCATCGAGTTTCCGAAGGACCATTATCCTCGCCAGAGCTGCACTCTCGCACTGCCTCTCGTAATGTTGTCTCAAGTCACTTGACTTCTCCGCATCTACAATTGTGCATCATCACACAGCTCATTCATTCCTACACCGATCGACTCTTGAGCATCCTATTTTTTTTATCCAATCAAAACAGAGGCTATTCCTATTTGGATGATGGCAAGCTCACAGCAAGGAAGATATCGCCTCATGGACTGTGGGTAAACTCGTTCCGTTGGTTTTCCACTCTCTGCTTCGACGCACCAGCACATCCCATTGTCGCACTGCAGCTCGTCGTAACTTCCATTTTCCATGCAGTGGATCGAAATGTCCTTTCTTACGGCCAACACCTCCAGATCGTCCCGCTGTCTGCTACAAGCTGGAATAAGTAGCCAAAAAAATAACGTCTGTCGTGAAACGAACGCGCGCAGTTGCGCCCAAACGAAACTCTCACCGCACGTCGCGTTCTCGGCGGAAGACGTCCAGAACCAGCCGAAAATTCTCTCGTGTTTGCTCGGACTGCAGCAGAAACATCTGTGTGCGGGCATTTGTTGTTTGTTGATTAGCGGGTTAATTATGGGGCATGAACCCCAAATGTATCGTTGCCAAAAAGCAACTAGGCAGTTACTTGTCCGCTAGTACTTCAACAGCGACTGGGGAGTTCCCCTCGAGTTCCCAAAAAGTGACTAGGTAATTACTTTCTCTCTAGACTTTAGAAAATCACTAGAGAGTTGCCGTTGCCCCGTGGACCGGTTATTGAGAGCTTATTGAAAGTCACCAGAAACTATTTTCTCTAGTTTTCATAAAGTACATAGGGAGTTTCACTTTCCCTAGCACTTATTAATTAACTGGAGGTTTTCTTTTCGCCCAGTTCTTAAAAAGCAACTAGGGGGTTTACCGTTGGGGACAATGAATTTGGGATCACGGTAGCATAATACCTAAGTTTACCCTCTTCAAAAAGTCACTACGGAGTTACTTCTCCCTCGTTTCCAAACTAACTAGGGATTTTCGATCGTCGCAGTTGTTAAAAAGTAACTGGGGAGCTACTAGGGAATTAAAGTACTCCTTAGTTACGGAAACAATAAGTCGGGAGTTATTATTTACTTAAAAAAGTAACTAGGTAGTTACTAGTTACTAAAAAAGTAACTGGAGAGCTGCTAGTTGCTAAAAAGTAACTGGGGAGTTGCTACTTACTAAAAAGTAACTAGTAACTAGGGACTTACAGTTTCTCACAGTGTTCAAAAAGTTCAGAGAAAATGCAATTCGTAAGTCCTCGATAAATAACTAGAGTTACTTTCACCCCACTTCGGAAAAATAGCTTCACAAATATAACTAGGGGATACGTTTAGACTGACAAATGAGAGAATTTATCGTATGACTAAAGATTCATCAAGGCTTGGTGATACGGCAGGGAGCTTCAATCGCATGCATCTGCTGATAGATAACATTCCAAACTACCTCTAAACTCATTTTTCTCTTATTATCGAAAAGCAACGAAATATTTGACGATGGGGCTAGCTGACGGGATGATCAGATTTCCGAGCCAATATTTGGGTCCCCTTGTCATGTGGACGCAGCGAATGATTTATGCTTTGTCGCTTGCCTGCCATTGGAGCCCGCTCCTTTACACACGAAAGCCGGATATGAGCCATCCGATGGATCAACGTCGCTGCAAGAAGGCTCCTCGATAGGGTCTGGTGCACCGAAAATTGTTTCAATTGTAATAATGTTTATGAAGAGAATTGACGCAGCTAGGGACAAATTCATGTCTCATTTGATGGGTAAGTCGCGCTATCGAGCAGTGTGCAATTGACAGATGCAGATGTACTGGCGAGCCTATCGGGCTTTGCTAATGTCTCGTTGTTCCTTTCCTGCGTTATCTAATCAATGACAAGCCCGCGGAAGAAAGAAGGAAAAAATCGGATTATCTTGGTATCATCCGGAAGAGAAAGCAAGGGAGAAATAGATCGATCACTCTACGTCATTTTTGTCAGCTCCGTGATGCATTGCTAAAAACATGAAGCTTTTTCCCCATGGAGATAGAAAAAGGCTTCATTTTCCAAATCGATGCCTGATAAAAAATAAGTTGTAGGGACGAGCCATGTAGAGGCAAAGACGATTGATACGGCATCGATTGTCACTTAACTGCCCCTACTCGTACTGAATATACAATCATTTTGTATTCCTTCCCCAGTTTTATTCGTTCCATTATTTTCTATTTGATTTGTGCGAACGTTTTGGAGCCAAAGATGATCACACGTACCTAAAAGAAAGAAAATAAAAAGGGGTGTGCTATTTAAAAAAAAAATTATGGTGATTTGATATCTTTCCATCGGAGTCGAGGTCGGTAATTTACCATCAGTCGGTAAAGCAGACATCTGCAATTTGATGTTTTAAAATATAATTTGAATCACAAATGCGTGTTCGAGTGGGTCCACGTCGACAAGTTACCATCAGTCGGTAATCTAGAAATCTACAATTTTACTCTGCACCTTGAATTAGAATATTCTGGATTTAGTTCAGAAATGCAGATTTCAATGGATTTTGAACTCATCCTCGATTCTTTGGGTTTCAAGGTTTTGGTTCGACAAAATTGGATTTGTTCTGCCCCTTTTTGGGTTATCGGTGTTCCTCTAAGTTCACTCGCGTTTACTTCGGTCCAATATACATCGGTTTTGAATTTTTCGCCCTTGGTTTAGGAGGTTTGTTTGGGTTAAAACATTTTTCAGCTCATTTGGATTTGTTTGCTTATTCGATCTGTCCGATGTCGTTCGCGAAACTTTTCCTATCCCGATTGTTCTTCGTGGTATATATTGTACGATGTCCCGACGGCACTTGCTTTTCGAATTAGTATATACCCATGCGTGGCAGTGTGTGAGATAGCTTATCAACTTATCGTGTAGCTTATAATACCTTCATGAGAGGTGGAGCTCGAGTTAAATTGACAGAAACGATGCCTCGAGGAGCAGCATTTATATATACGTTTAAAATATTATTGCTCGTACGTGCACGAGGCACTTCAGGCAAAATCGGCAAGACTCACAATTGCATACCATTTTTTTTCTCCTGATTTTCACAAAGAAACGAAAACGAAAATTCACTCCAATGTTCTTCCATTTTGAAAACTCCAATTTCATATTTTTCTTCAAATGTTCACATTCGAACCAGTGCTGCAGTAAATAATAATTTACTCAATCGCACTTGAACGCAAATTTGGAAAACCTTCTGTAGGGTTTGGGTTTAAGGGGCTATACCAGTGTGAACGCTGAAAATTTGGGTGATTTTCGGGAATTTTTTGGAAAAAAAGTACTGAAGTAAATGTTTCGGAAAATTAAGAATATATTTGGCTATATTACGCGTTTAAAGATTTAACTATCGATTTTTGCAAGACAAAATGATATTGATGTAAATGAAAATGATATTCTTGAAAGTACAAACTGTTGAAAAAGGCAATAAAATCGTTTTTTTGAAAGTGTCACACTGGTATAGCCCCTTAAGCAAGTACACAACGTTTTTTTCCAACTTTCACGAATTTTCAAAAAAATCCACTATCTAGTCTAATGAACCTTAGAAAAATGGCTGATGTTTCGAATAAAAATTCCGTCAATGTTGCCTGAGGAGTTCAACCACATACGCACACAAATAGCAGATTTAGTGGCGGAATAGCGAGTGAGGAACGAGCGGAGCGTAATCAAAAAACCGGTTCTTAGAAGAAGAAAAAATCTCAAAAACTGTACTCGCGAAAGACGACGCTCGAGATGTGCGCTTTCGCGCCGCAGGGCCCCTTAACGCCTCTCTCCCCGCGTAACATCACGCACAAAGATTGATGATCAACTGGATCGGTGTTTCATCATTGCTCTCTTGTATGGGCGATGCCTGATATTCAAAAAGAAGAGTAAATAAATAATAAAACGAATATGTGCATATTATTATTAATTCATATATTTATAATTTATACAATTATTTTACATATTCCTCTGACCATTTATTTATTAATATTTTTCACTTCCCAAATTCATTATACCCTCTTTTACCTTTACGATTTATTTATTTATATTTTTCTATTCGATTTGCATTTTCTAATTTCGGTCTTTCCCACTAAGGATTCTCCATATTCACCGTTCGTTTTTCTTTTTTGCAAAGACTATTTTTTCGGGCAAATGGGACAGGTCTTTCGGGTCTCTTAGGCACATAATAAACGACGATGAATCGCGTGGTCGTTTTATTTCGTCGTTTGTAGATGCGCACACGTCGACGCGGACGTCCTGGTCGGTCGGGAGATAAGCTCTTATCGGACTTCATTAAGCGTGAGTGATGACGAAGCGAGAAAGAAATAAAAAGAAATCAGATGCACAATCTGGGGTATAGTGCATTCGAGTGAATTTACAAAGTGAAAAGGCACAAAGTTGAAGATTCTTCAGAAAAATACTCAAGCGAAAAGACAAAATGTCAAGACCCAAATACAATTTATCACGTCTGGTTCAATATTAAACTAAAAACATGACAGCAAGGATAATTACTATAGTAACATTATTATTATTAGTATTATTCTCATTATAAAGTTACTTATAAAATAGTAACATTATTATTATTAGTATTATTCCCATTATAATGGGAATGATGATAAAGGTGATGATTTTTGCCATTATTATTATCATGATGATGATCATGGAGATGATGGATAATGATTGTTATCATCACAATGATTATGGGGTTGATGGATGATGGTTATCATTATTATCATTATGGTGATGGAGATGATGGTTGATGGTGATTATGATGATTATTATCATCGTTATTATTATCATTATCATTATTATGAAGATGGTTATTATCATTATAATCATTAAGATGGCGATGATGATGATGATGATGATGATGGTTCTTATTAAGATGACGATGATGATGATGATGATGGTTCTTATTATTAATATCATTATTATGATTGTGATGATTATGGAGATGATGATGATAATTATGATTATCATTATGATAATGATAATGATGGTTATCATTATTATCATTATGATGGTGGTGATGATGATGATGACGATGATTATTATTATTATGATTACGATGATTATTCTTATTAAGATCATTAGTGATAAAGAATGGTATCAGGCGAAGAGAGGAGTGCTGCCTTAAAACGACTTCTTTCCCTATTTCTCTGATCTTTCCTGCTGAGAGTAGCGAAAACCCGTTCGACGACTTTTACTCCTTCATCGCGCTGTCCTTTCTGTCGACTGTGCCCGCCATCTCGAATCCGCAACCCTTCGTTTTCTCATCTCGTCTTTCGGCGATGATTTTTTTCTGCCCTTATCTGCCAATTCTATTAATTCCGTATTTGCCGCGAGCTGCCTTCGTGTGCACCCACAGTTGTCTTCGTAACGTGAATAGGTTCGACAAAAACACCGCGATTTCTCTTCATTTCGCCATTTCGCTCCGTGGGCATTTCAACTTTCGGCCAGTTTCAACTAACGTTGATTTGATGAATGAGTAGAAAGGGATTAGTACACAATTCTGACGTTTTTTTGTGCTATTTTAAAAATGGTATGTGGTCCAGTTTTTTGTCGTTGAAGAAAAGCGAGAAGGCAATGTTTTTTTTGCCTTTTTTCGTATACTTTCGAGGACACGATTTGGAAAAGTTCGTACATTGAGAAAAAAAAACAATCGAATCAAAAAAATATATTGGTTGATTCAAATAAATGTCTGATCGCGGAGTGCCACCGATATATTAGATTATTACAATACTATAAAATATTGGAAAATGTGATTGATTCAAATCACATATTATTTTATTAAAAAATGTCTTCTGGTCTCTGAATATCTACATTATCCTTCAAATAAAATTATATTCTATTGACATCATTCTATATGCAATCCGTAGATGTATGGATGAAGTAATTAAGCGGTTGCTACAACATTTTTTATTTCGTACAAAAATATAATCAATAGAATGAATTATTCCTTTACTACATCGAAACGAATATGCCATGAGACGTAAGTTTTTCAATTTGTTTTTAATCTTGAATAAAAAGTGAGCATTGGAATGATCATCGATGATAATAGTGGAGAGAATATCAGATGTCCAATGGAATATCCATGGAGAGAATATCAGATATTCAACTGATAAGAACAGATACTACACTTTGATCTTAGCCACGGGCCAAGAAGCGATACTCTTTAGAGTTTCTCCGGCATTTAAGTAGATTTTCGGTTCGCGCTACGCTTAAGAGCAACGAGCGCGCGTGCGGCTTCTAGCGGTTACTCCGAGAACTACGGGTTTCCTCACACCTATAATTTCGGTGGCGCTCGGCCATGATTTGGTTGAATTTTTTTAACCCAAACAAACCCAAACAAATTATATTTTCGCATAATTTTTTAACGAATTCAGACATTTTCTTAAGGCGTTACCCCCACTTGTAGCGCAAAAAAAGGCCTTTTTCATGAATTTTTTAAAAGAAAACTACAAAACTTTTTTAATCGATCAATATACCATCTTAAAGAACACATCTTGAAGAACTTTCAGTAATTTTTATCATTGCAAAATATTACATTGTTTAGTGGCAAATGGCCGTCAATGAAATAATGTTTTTATATACACGGTTTGCGATGACCAACATTGCGGCGAAGTGGATCATCTGAAAAAAAAAATGCGGATGGATTTAGTCAAATATAAGTATAAACTAGTCTTTAATCGAAGGATTTAAAAAATTATTCATTTTTCACAAAATGGCGGACAGACAAAGTTAATGGTTCGATTTTAACGAAAAAAACGGCCGTTTTTTGGCTATAAAACGGCCATTTTTTTCGAAAAAAAAAATCGAACGATTAAAGACTACATTTTTATGTATTAAATAAGCCTGCAAAATTTCAAGAAGATCGGTTCATTGGTGTTCGAGTAATCTTGGTCACCGACTTCAGCAATGCCATTATGAGAAAAACGCGTTTAAAGTTTCTCTTTCAACGCTCTTTCAACGCGGATTCTTCTCTTTCAACGCTCATATCTCAGTCAATTTTGTTCGGATCGACTTGAAATTTTCAGGACATATTCTCAGACTCTTATACACCAAAAAAATGCAATTAAAAAAAATCGATTTTTTTCAAAATCGCAAGTGGGGGTAACCCTTTGATATTTTTCAATCAAAATAAAATATTAATATTTTAACGAATAATGTACTTGAAAATCAATATCGGATATGGTGAAAAAAATAAAATAACATGTTTACTCGATAGAAATTTTATTTGAATCAAACGAGCGAAATTCAATTTTTCTTGTGTACTCGAATCAACAATATCCATGTCATGAATTGAAACGCTTTTTTTGTTCGTTGCAGAAAATGCATTCAAAACTATGTAATTTGTTCGCGATGATTGTTTAGAGTTTCAATAATATATTGTTCGCGACTAACGATGTATCTTTTGAATGAAAAAAACATTCAATTTTATCTTTTTATTAAAGTCAATAGCGTTTTGTTTGGACTAATAAATCCGATTATGTACACCAACAATTTTACAATTGAATCACCGAAATTTCATTCAATAACACCAATGATATTGGATCAATGATCTTTTTTCTCAGTGTATCGTGAGAAAATCCTGACTTTCGCGGTCCCATTGATATTTTTGGAGGGACCATTGATGAGTGTGCTTGTGCTCGTGTGTATGATCATAGAGCCTCGAGATGACAATCCCGCGAAGAGTCCCGATCACGTTTGTTAGTATCGAGGGTCCTTTTCTCATTTTACCATTAGAGCCCGTTACTTACGTGTCTATATCTATACCGTGGCCACCCGCATGTCGACGTATCGCGCGTCGAGCTACATAGTCACAATTCTCATTATATGATTTACAAAATTGACCGCGCTCGCCCCTACGGTCATCATTGGTACTGATGTTACTCCATTACAGAGTTCACGGCGTCGGGGGCTCTCGTGCGCTCTTTAGCCAAGTGCTCTCCTCCTCCTTCTCGCCCCTCGTCCACCGTGCGACATAAGTGTGCACACGAATGATGTTGGGGTGAGCGCGCTATCGAAATACGGGCTCTTTGATACACTATAGATTGCCCCCTCGATTGACGCGATGTCACGGCACGAAAACATACCTTATGCATATACGTGCAGAACGTTAAACGTTACTTCTCGCAACGTGAATGAAACGTCACGGTACAATGATTGGCCGAGACTCCGGTCGATGGATTGATGCTGGTTTTCGTTTTTTCCTTCATTTAAGCCTGATCGAACACTTTCACACGGGATCCGCATCAATGAGGTTTCATTTTGACAGATCTCGGAAAAACATTGTTTTTTTACTCGGGCAACTCGGGTAAATGAAAAATGTAACTCGGGTTGGCTTGGATTCTTGGATTCTGATCCTCATTTGCATTTGGTAGGTGAATATTAAAATGAGTAGATATATATATATATATATATTAAATATACAGGAAAATACAGGGGATCCTGTTATGAATGGATAATCCTGCAACTGCCGATAGTTCAGATCATGTCCTACTATATGCTGAAAATTCAATTTAGTAGGAGTCCCACGGTTTTCGAGATTTTGGGCTTTATGTTTTTTTTAAACATCTGCTTTTTTGCATACTATTTCTACAAATGATATGAATCGAAAATAACTAAGCACCTTTTTTAAGTGATTGGCACGATATGCGTAGTACATTTTTTACACGGCAGGCTATCAAAGTCAGATGTTCAAATTGGTTTGTATGAAAAGTGTGCATAAGATCTTTTTTCATAACGTTTTCTTAACATTTGAGGTTAAAAATAATACTTTTCTAGATAAAACAAACAACCAAGAGTATTTTTAAGAAACTGGGTCAACGGAAGTTATCATTTGTAGAAATGGCATTTGTATATTTTTCGCATGCCATTTCTACAAATGATAACTTTTGTTGACCCAGTTAAAAAAAATACTTTTGGTTGTTTGTTTGTGTGTGTGTATATATATATAGTTATAACTCGGTCGATTTTTTGTATTTTCACGGAATCTTTGTTGCAAATTAAACTTAAGATCCTAGGCTATAACACTATAGGGTGAAGAAATCGTATTCATGATATCTGAAGCTAATGCAGACCTCTTAAGGATTATATCCCAAGGTTATTATGGAAAGCACATTTTTAATATATTAAAAGACACCTTTTCAGCATGGTTAAAAAATATATATATGCATTTTTATATTTATTTACTTTTATTTGTCAATTCATTTCCTTTGTTTCATTTATTTTCGCCATCCTTGCTCTCATGGGCTTTGAAATAATTTACATTTGCAACTTGTATGCGTTTAACTCCTGCAATTACAATTACATCACATTAATTGTATTTTTTTGCATTACATTAATTACTTTATTCCTTTTAACCATTTTTTTCGCTTTTCTGGTTTCTTTTTTTTACCTTGTATTTGCCATCCTCTGAAATGTCCCGTGGTATTTCCATAGGACAGGTGTATATATATATATATATATATACACATAACTATCCCTCACAGCTTCGCTCGCGAATATGCAAACAAAATTGTATTTTGAAAAATCAAATTATTATTTCGTAAGAATAAGTTTAGATCCGCGAGAATTGAAAAAAAAAACTGAAAGTTCTGTCATAAATACACAAAAGGGCAAAATATATCGAAAAAAAAATTCAAACTCTTCCTCTGTCGATCTGCTTGTCTCCGTGCAGCGTGTCGCAATTAATAAAACCTTCGCTCCGTGACGTATGTGACATTTAGGCACTCGATCAACCACATAACATGAATAGAATTTCACACTAGTAAAAATGTGACATTTATTTACAATTACGAGACACGCCCTTGCGACGAAATACGCACACGCGGGCATTTTCTTTTTTTTTTATAATCGACAATCCGGAAGTAACTTCCGGTCACAGTGGCGTGCAATGTTTCCTTCCGGCTTGGAGATAATTATCCTCGCTATGTACTATCGACTGTTTCGATGTCATTGTCACTTATTATTAAGCTGCCTTTTGCAGACTGCCGTCCGGCCGTTTGACGACACAATGCGTTGTTCGTTTGTCGAAATTTCATCTATAGTTGCGCTATGAGTTTTTGGGGCATTTGCACCGTTCTTGGTTGTTCCACGCTTGGGGCCCAAAAAACGGATCGATTTTCAATATTTTTTTCTGACGCGAGTATTGGGACAACAAGGTCGGGATTTTACACACAATTAATACACAGTCTTGCCAAGTTTGAATGTTTTTTTTAATTAAAAATATTTATAAACAATGAAGTTATTATTATTTAAACAAAGTACCGCTGTCGCTGCATGGCCAATCGGTGTTGGTGCTTCTGGAAACTAGGCTTATCGAAAATGAATAATAAAGAATGTACTTGCAATATAATAATAAAACTTTCGTATGGTTGGATACTTTTCTGAAATTTACTGAAAATTACGAGAATGGCAAGCTGTAGAATAAAAAGTTTGATTTCCGAAAAAAAAACTTTCATCATTTGTTCTTAACAAATGGATAAAAATAATTGAAAAACCATCGCACCATACGGCGGAAATGTTATAAGCTGTGCTCTGTTCGAATTTGAAGTGGATCGGACGCAAAGATTTTGAGTTGATTGAAAAAAGGATAAATTGCAGCGAGACAATGCAAGCAAATTTTGGAAGCGTTCATTTTTACATACAGATAAAAGATGCAATAATAATGCATATTGATTCAGCATTGCATTCTGGTCCTCTCGGCTTAGCTTCAGCCCGAAAAAATGAACATGCATTCGGAAACTTGAATTTCACAATATGATTTTAAATAAAAAATATATATATTCTTGACCGCCGTCAGAGAACGTATACCTACGAAGCTTGAAAAAAAAAGGACTCCGTGTAAGAATGCACCGTTTTAAGTATTCCGCTCGTCTCTCTCGGGGCGAGGGGCACAGACGAACGGCGGGGGAGGGGCCGGTGGGTGCACGTGTCCTATAATATTCTTCCACCGGTGACACTTTCGTGATATCTTGCGCCAAGTGTTGTGCTGACAGCTTGCCAATATTTCCAATAAATCAAACAATTTGGCACTGCCATTCTTTTCTCGACTTTCTTCATTTTCCCCTCGCTGTTTCGTCGATGACGAGAGAAAGTCACTACTAAAAGTTACTTCAGCAGTAACTGAAAGTCACTACTAAAAGTTACTTTAGCAGTAACTGGAAGTTACTAATAAAAGTTACTTTAGTAGGAACTAAAAGTTACTAATGAAAGAAACTTTGGTCAGTAGTAACATAACTTTTTTTAAACGTATTTTTTTAATATTAATTTTTAGCTACTTTAGTAGTAACTATTAAACTTACTACTTACTACTAGTAGTAACTAAAAGTTACTACTAAACTTTAGTAGATAGTAACTTTTGATACTAACTTTCAGTTACTCCTAACGTAACTTCTAGTAGTATCTAAAAATTACTATTAAAAAAATACTTTTCAAAAAGATTTGTCCAAGATGGCACGCGGATCAGTTACTACCAAAGTAACTTTTAGTAGTAACTTTTACTACTAAAAAGTTACTACTAAACTCTACTGCTATTTCTCTCGTCGATGACGAGAGAAAGTCACTACTAAAAGTTACTTCAGTAGTAACTGAAAGTTACTAATAAAAGTTACTTTAGTAGTAACTAAAAGTTACTAATAAAAGTTACTTTAGTAGTAACTAAATGTTACTAATAAAAGTAACTTTTGTCAGTAGTAACTAAAAGTTACTACTAAACTTTAGTAGATGGTAACTTTCGGTACTAACTTTCAGTTACTCCTAAAGTAACTTCTTGTAGTATCTAAAAATTACTATTAAAAAAAATACGTTTTAAAAAGATTTATCCAAGATGGCACGCGGATTAGTTACTACTAAAGTAACTTTTAGTAGTCAATTTTACTACTAAAAAGTTATTGCTAAAAGTTACTTTAGTGGTCACTAAAAATTACTATTAAAAAAATACTTTTTTAACATTTTTGCCCAAGTTGGCACGCGGATCAGTTACTACTAAAGTAACTTTTAGTAGTAACTTTAGTACTAACTACTAAATTGAGTAGTAACTTTTACTTCTAAAAAGTTACTTTAGTAGTAACTAAAAATTACTATAAAAAATACTTTTTATAAAAGTTTTGTCCAAGAGGACACGCAGATCGAAGAGATCTATAAAAAAATAAAATCAAATAAGAATAAGGCTCTCGCGGAGGATAAAATGAAAATTGCCCGAGCTGCGCTGATAGTCGTACGAGCTCTGAAAGTTTTGGGCAGCCCTCGACGATGATGTTCCCCCGATGGTGGTTCGCCGATCGTCCGAGACTGCTGGACACCTGCAAGGATATCCTGGGGTGGCTGGACAAGGCGAAGAAGAAGAAGAAGAAGAAGAAGAGCACGAGGAGGAAGAAGTGGAAAAAGAAGAAGCTGAGGGAGGGAGGAGAAGGTTGAAGGTACCGCGAGTGGATAAAAAAAGATGAAAGAAGAAGAAAAAAATTGGGCCCATCTCGTGGAGACCGGTCTGTCTGGTCCCTTGATTTGAAGGCAAAGAGCCCGGGTGAGCATCCCGTTTTCTCCACCCCCCCCCCCTCCGTTGCCCCTTAACTGCACTACCATCCACTTCTTATACTTGAGTGGTCCCTCTCGTTCTTTTCCCCTTCTCCTCTCTCCAGGACATCCTCTCGGCTCCTTTCTTGCGCCTCGTTTTTCCCGCTCTTGGACATCTTCGATCCAGACCCTTGACTCGGCAGACACATACGCGCTCTTCGGTTTCCTACGTCCTCAGGGGAATTTTTTCGAGTTCGTTCGGTCCTGAAATTAAAAGAATTTTGTCAATTTCTTTCTCGCTCGAGTACTCAGTTCGCGCCGAGGCTCCTCGTACTCTGGTGGGAAAGAAAAATCTACTCGAAACCGCAAATCATTGATGGCCCTTTTAAGGGCGCCTGTGGCCCCACTGAGAATATCTCTTGAATGAAGCATATTGATCTTATATTTTTTGTTATGGGTCATTTTTACTCTAACCGCTATTAATATGAGACGCAAAACGTTTTTAAGGGGCGAGGAATTTTGTTTGTCATGATTTTTTTTAATGGAAAGATTTTTTCGCCTATCGTTAGGCTAAGGGTATGTTTTATTGCTACTTTTGGCTGTTACACGGTATTTTGTTTATTCATTAATCTTTGAAAATGGCGTGACGCGCAGCGTCGACGGGATTAGTCGAAAAAAAAACCAACGTAGATTTTTCTTTCATGAAGGGGGTTACCCCCACTTGTGATTTTGAAAAAATCGATTTTTTTGAAGTATAAGTATCTGAGAATATGTCCTGAAAATTTCAAGTCGTTGAAAGAGAAGCATCCGCGTTGAAAGAGCGTTGAAAGAGAAACTTTAAACACGTTTTTCTCAAAATGACATTTCTGAAGTCGGTGACCAAGATTCCTCGAACACTAATGAACCGATCTTCTTGAAATTTTGCAGACTTATTTAATACATAAAAATGTAGTCTTTAATCGTTCGATTTTTTTTTCGAAAAAATGGCCGTTTTATAGCCAAAAAACGGCCGTTTTTTTCGTTAAAATCGAACCATTAACTTTGACTGTCCGCCATTTTGTGAAAAATGAATATTTTTTAAAATCCTTCGATTAAAGCCTAGTTTATACTTATATTTGACTAAATCCATCCGCATTTTTAAAGATTAATTTAAAAATACCATGTAACAGCCAAAAGTAGTAATAAAACACACTAAGTCTCAAAAAGGGTGAAAAAATCTTTGCTTTAAAAGAAATCATGGCAAACAGTTTTCCTCGACTAAAGATCTCTCCCCTTGAAGGCTCCTGTGGCCCTACGCAGAATATCTCTTCAATGAAGAATATTGATCTTTTATTTTTCGTTATGGGTCATTTGCACTCCAACCTCTATTACCATAAGACGCAAGACGTTTTAAAGTGAGGGAGTTCTTTCGCTTGATTTTTCTCCTTAGTCCCACAGATTTTTGTGAGGTCATACTTCGAAAAAGTGTGTTTTTTTTACAACTATACCCTTCTTCTCTTTCGGTTAGCACGTTTCATGATGGTACTGCCAATTTTTATCTTTATGGTTCGATTTTTTTATGTTTGGGAAT
>OY723392.1:35544245-35619245 GCA_963210295.1 Ophion ellenae
AAAATAGTTAGCTATACACACCGTGCGTGCTGCGTGTAATATCCACGTAACGATTATTCAATTGAAGAAGTCGCGGTTCGTTGGCTAGTGACCGCGATCGAAGACGGAAACTTTCGTGAAAACATCGACGCGAGCGCTTTTTTTCCTCCCCAAAATAAGCAAATTTTCCGAAAATAAGCGGAAAATTTCGTTCTTCACATTCTCCTGTTTTTTTTTCCCATGGTGGACATATTTATTGGGATTTCCAGCTCCGGGGATTAAAATATTTCTTATTCCGTCCGTGAATCGTTTATCGAAAAAAAACACATCATTATCTGAGTGTAGGTTTAAGGGGGGAGATACCTTCGGCCGGGAAAAAATGTGCTGATTTTCGATTTTTTAACCCTTCCTTGTCACACTGGGTCATTTTGACCCGGACGAATTTAAAAAAATGCTCATTCTTCCGAAATTGAAATTTTTTAATAATTTTTTACAATTCAATTTTATACTTTTCCGAATGTCAATTATGCAGACATATTCGACCCGGACGAATTTCAAATAAAATGCTCACTCTCCCAAAATTGGAAGTTTTCAATCATTTTTTACAATTCATTTTTGTACTTTCCGAATTTTAATTATGCAGAAATATCGAGGAATGTTTAGAGTGTACCTCGGATTTTTTTCAACAAAAACCGACCGAAGGGTTAAGGGCAGGCGGATGAAGTGCTATCCGGGTCAAATTGACCCAGTGTGTCAAAGCCGTGGCCAAATATAAGTGTGTCAAGGAAGGGTTAAAGGATAGAATTATTCACCATTTTTGAGGCTTAGGTTATGTTTTATTATTACTTTCGGCTGCTGCATGGTATTTTTTATTAATCTTTAAAAATGGCCGAGGTATAGTGTTCCAAACTGCATTTTCAAAACTGGCGTGACGTATAGTTAAAAAACCAATCGACCAATTCCGATGAAATTCGGTATAAATCTTTCTAACCTTATTGTATAAAACATGAGCCTAAATATTCTTGACATTTTTTAAAAAGTATTTTTTTATCACAAAATGTAGTAATTTTTTTCGGAAAATTCAATCTTTTTGTTTCAAAGCGCACCGTTTCATCGATTTTCAAAATTTCTCACTTTTTATTGGTTCATATTGTGCATATGAGTGTCAACGAAAGAAAAAACTTCGTTGTTTTTTTTTTCAGATTAATCCCACCGACGCTAAGTGTCACGCCGTCGGACAACATCCGCCGAAAGCCGTTTAGAAGGCCGTAACATACCTCCATCATTTTTGAAAATTCATAAAGAAAAACTACCCCGTAACAACCAATAGTTGTAATAAAACATACCCTAAGTGTAAAAAATTGTGTGGAAATCTTTGCTTTTAAAAAAACTCATGACAATCGGCAAATTTATCCTCGCCTTAAGGTATATCCCCTTAACGGGTCTTTTCCACTTACTTCATAATTCGATTTTTTTTTACCAAGGCGGTCGGGGTTCAATTATCAGCAGTCAAAATATTGTTTTCTTTCCGAAACGTTCTTGAATCATTTATTGCATATACAGATCAACAACGCAGCCATATATATATATATATATATATATATATATATATATATATATATATATATATATATATATATACGATTGTAGAAATACTAATTACACTCCAGTAAAGTTTTAGGCCGAATACAACAACAATAATAATAATAATAATAATAATATTAATATTAATAATATCAACTCTTATTGATGCTGTACAAGATTGACATAATTGAACACATAGAGAGCCGGATAAAATATTTCGTTGTATCGCACGGAACGATTGAAGTGTAGAAAAGTCGAGACGAATTCGACAAAGTATTTATTTATTTTCTTGCAGTGGGTTATCGAATCTTTATTCTCATTTTTTCGGCAGTTTAGGCGGGCTAAAACGTCATATATATATATATATATATATATATATATATATATATATATATATATATATATATATATATATATATATATATATATATATATATCGAAAAAAACCAAAGGTCTCGTGATACGGCGGATTAAAGGGATAATCGATTCTTTGGTAGCTATCGACGTTGAGACGATAGACTCGTTTTGTGGTCTTCGTCGCAGAGTCTCTTTGGCAAACAATACATTTTTGTTTTTTTTCTTTAAATTATTTATTATTTATTTTTTCCTCGATTGCGTGGATTGTCAATGGATCCTTCGTTTCCGTTAACGTATTTGAAAAAAATATGAAAAGAAGAGAAAAAAGAAAATTGTCCGTCAAGATCTTCGGTACTCTCTTGATTCGATCGTTATCGACTTTTTTTTCGTTACACAATAAAATACATAAATAATTAAAAGTAAAGATGTAAGGTACATTTTCTAAAGTAATTAAGACGTAGCGTTTTATAAATAATTTACCTGATAAAAAGTCTCGGGTGTTCATTCTCGTTTAAACTAATTAATTGTAATTTTTGTTGTTTTTTTTTGTTTGTTTTGCATTGTTGTGGTGAGAGAAAGATTGTGATGCTGCTTTCTTTTACGGCGGCACACGACTGTGACTGGGAGAAAAAATCGATTTTTTTTGCATTTTCTCGAAGTATACATGTTTAAAAGTGTGTGAAAAAATGTTCAAGTTAAAATATTGAAAATTGACCGAGTTACGAACGATTTAGTGTCGAGCGCGTTTTTTTTAATACGACTTTTCTCGACCTGGCCGGAATCATAATTTTAGCTATGATCGTCCGATTAAGAATTTGTTTAAACTACAATTTCCGTAATTGCAGTAACTATCGTACCTAGCCGTTTTTCTCGAAATTTAGAATTTTTTAATTTTTTTACAGAAGTAAAAATCTGCAAAAGTAAAAATCTGCAGAAGTAAAAATCTGAAAAAAATTTTACAGAATATTAATCTGTACAGGGTTCTTCCCTCTTGATTCATACCCCATATTCCAGTTTATTTCCCCTCCAAATTCAGTATGTTCAAAGCTTCCAAATATAAATAAAAATTTCGCCAAAAATGAACTTTTTTTCGAACACCTGCCATTTTGTGATTTTTGTTTTCGACAAAACGGCTACGTGCAACGAGAACTACATTTATACAGATTATAAATCATTTTTTGCAGACAAACCATTGTCGAACTATCGATCCAGCCAGTGGACTACATTTTTTATACAGAGGCTATTTCACCTCGGTAACGTTGTTAACTTTTAATTTATTCAACCAAAAATTTACTCGAAATAAGTTCAATGTATGCTTAATAACATACCTTTTTTCCAAATTCCAAATAAAAAATCCAGCAGATAAAAAAAATTCGGAAAAAACGATCTTTTTCGGCCCGTCAAAGTGGTGTCCTCCCTCAAATTGGTAAATCGAACCACATCAGGTGTTCTTTGTCTTGAGAAATAATCGATTTCCTGGCTGTTGAAATATTGACAAAAATCGGTATTCGATTATTCTTGCGGGATTTTATTTTTCCGGTTTTTATCCGGAAGCGGGATGTCGTTAAACTGATATACTTTTTTTTCATCCTTGAAGTTGCAGGAACAGTCGATCGAGATGATTGAAAAAAAAAAAATACTTTGACCTACCGAAGTCTCAACGTTAATGCCGTTTATCGCGGTTTTCTCGACCTCGTCGAGAATGTCGTCGAGGTCCAATTGCTTGATAGCCGACGCGTACGAGCTCAAACGACGTAGACGGGGTCTTTGCAAACGGATATTCTCGCCTCTTGTAGAATCCTCAGTCTGGGTCCAAGTGGGACACCCATCTTCTGGAGTCTATCCTCACTAAGGTAAGGCAACTCGACCATACCAACTTTTTCCTTCTCAAACGCCGTGGCGTATTTCTGAAACGATGCACCATCACGTGTTTTTTTTTTGCTCCTTGAAATATCGAGCCTCGACAATAAAATATCGAGCTTCGAGAATTAAAAAAAAAATAGGCGGCTAGGAACATATTCAGGGCTCGAGTTTATTTTAAAAAACAGTGGGTTATTTAATTCTCAAAAAATTGAGGGTTCAAAAGGATCCCGATTGAACGCATACAAACCCATATAAACTATAGTATCCGACAGTTAAATTTCCGAAAAACAAATTAGGATGGCTAAAAGATATGAAAAGTTGATGCTGGTAAAGATAAAAGGTTTATTCTACTTTTTTATTTTGTAATGATGAGCTGGAAATGACAGCGAGCAAACCCAAACAAGTTAGATCACCGAATTAACGAATGTGAACTTCCAAACTAGAAAAAGATGTCGAAGAAAGTTGAAGCTGAAGTTGAAGCTGAATAAAAAAGAATTTATGAATTTTTTTCTCAAAAAAGATTTGCCTCAAATGATCCCGAACAAGCCCAAATAAGTTATCCCATCCGGCAATTAATTTTGGAAAAACAGCCGAAACAGTCTTGGACCAACCCAAACAAGCCCAATAACTGAATTTCCAAAATGACCGACCGTGCCTGAGAAAGCGTTTAAAGTTCAGGTGGACAAACGGTTTGTTTTAGTCAACAGTCGCGCCCCGAATTAATTGACACTGCTCCGAATCTCACCTCGTAGCCGAGTTCGCGAAGAAAAAGTCGTATGAGCGGTGGCTCCGTCCCAAAGAACTTAGTCAACTTCTTCACTCTCGAGGGATTCGAGAGTGCCGGAAGTTCGGAATCTTTGATCAACGGCTGTGACTGCGATCTCACCATGGCCATGCTCGTTTGCGTCCGCAGCGCAGCTATTTCCCCTCGGATGTTCTCCATTTCCTATTAAATCACGTGCGATCATGAGTCCCGAGAGCTTTCAGTGGCGCTTGCGATTAGACGTTGCCGCGAGAGAGGCAGGGAGAAAGAGACACCGAGTGTCGTTTGGGAACAAGGAAGACCAGATGTGATTGAAAACTGGAAGGACCAGGAATCATTTGGGAACTCAGAAGACCAGATGTGATTGAGAACTGGAAGGACCAGGAATCATTTGGGAACTAAAAAGACCAGAAGTTACTTGGGAACTGGAAGGACGAGATCTCATGTGGGAATTGGGTAGACCAGGTGTCATTTGGGAACTGAGAAGATCAGAGTTTGTTTGAGAACTAAAAGGACCAGAAGTTATTTGCAAACTGGAAAGACGTGATGTCAATTGGGAATTGGGAAGACCAGATGTCATTTGGGAACTGGGAAGACACGTTATAGTTTTGGAACGAAGAATATCAGACGTCATGTGGGAAGTAAAAAGACAAGGTGTTATTTGGGAACTGGAACGACAGTATGTCATTTGGGAATTGGGAAGACCAGGTGTCATTTTGGAACTGAGAATATCAGGCGTCATTTGGGAACTAAAAAGACCAGAAGTTATTTGGGAACTGCAAAGACGTGATGTCAATTGGGAATTGGGAAGACCAGATGTCATTTGGGAACCGGGAAGACAGGATATAGTTTGGGAACGAAGAATATCAGACGTCATGTGGGCAGTAAAAAGACAAGGTGTTATTTGGGAACTGGAAGGACGGGATGTTATTTGGAAATTAGGAAGACCAGGTGTCATTTGGGAACTGAGAAGATCGGACTTCATTTGGGAACTGGAAAGACGAGATGACATTTGAGAATTGGGAGTACCAGGTGTCATTTTGGAACTGAGAATGACAGGCGTCATTTGGGAACTAAAAAGACCAGAAGTTATTTGGGAACTGGAAGGACGAGATGTCATTTGGGAGCTGGGAAGACCAGGTGTCATTTGGGAACCGAGAAGATCAGAGTTTATTTGAGAACTAAAAAGACCATAAGTTATTTGCGAACTGGAAAGACGCGATGTCAATTGGGAATTGGGAAGACCAGATATAATTTGAGACCGAAGAATATCAGACGTCATTTGGGAAGTAAAAAGACCAGACGTTATTTGCGAACTGGAAAGGCGAGATGTGATTTGGGAATGGGGAAGACCCGGTGTCATTTGGGAACTGAGAATATCAGGCTTTATTTGGGAACTAAAATGACCTGAAGTTATTTGAGAACTGGAAAGACCAAAACTCGTTTGAGAACTAACAAAACCAGATATAATTTGGGAACTGGGAAGCCCCAGATGTCATTTAAGAACTGAGAAGACCAGATGTGATTGGGAACTGGAAAGACCAAAAGTCTTTTGAGAACTACAAAGACCGAAAGTTATTTGGGAACTAAAAAGACCAGAAGTTATTTGGGAACTGGAAGGACGAGATGTCATTTGGGAACCCATAATACGGAGACACTGCCACAAGACAAGCAGAGAGAGAGAGAGAGAGAGAGAGAGAGAGACCTGCTGTCAATTGGCAAATGAAAACACGTCATTTGCATTTGATAAGAATAAGATTACCTGAATCATGAGATGCTGTGTCCGCATCTCAGATGAGAGATGCGCTACGGATCTCGCCAGAGTCACGACATGAGACTCGAGACGTTGGAAACGCTTGTTAATACTCTGAAAGCATGATGATTTGTCATTGATGAATGTGTCACCATCGATTTGTCCAATCGTTCTCGCGCGCAACCGCTCTGCGGTTTCCGTTTCTACTATATTGCTATTTGATGGTTCACCTTAACATCCTTCGCCTTCTTCATTCGATCGTCAATCACGTGAGACCGTCTCTTGTCGTGGTGTCTGGCGACAGGCCTGGAGGAAACGGAAGATGTAGGCAACGACGAAACCGAACCGTAACTCGCCAGCCCCCTTGCCTTTCGCCTCTTCTTGACGCTGCCACCGAGTAGCTTCAAAACCTAAGCAATGGTAGATTCGACAGGTTAACAAATAGGATTATCCTGTTCGTGTTTCTCCAAGATCCCAATTACTAGGATGTAGAATGAGTTCACGCTGTTTTTTCGTGAAAATTAATGCTTTATTTAAAAAAATCATTCCTAATGCTTTCAAACGTTTCGAAACTTGTGCGATCAACTCCTGATCATTCTCCAAGTTCAGCTAGCGTCCGACATGTGCCTTCGTGAAGTAATTCCTCCAATTCGACACATCAAAATCTTTATTTGTGAAGCGTATAAACCAATATCTGCATGTTGTTTCCCACTGAGCATAGTCGCCGTAAGTCTCAACAAGATTTCAGTGTACATCAGCTGCAGATTTCTTTTCAATAAAGTAGTGCAGTAAAATTTCCCGCAAATACAATTTTGGCACGAAATTTGACATGTTTGAAAAACAGTTATTTACACTTCGGCGAAATGATACACTGAATTTCAAGCTTGCTTATAGTACTTCTTTATAGATGCCCGAACGACGATAAGTACTTCTTCATAGATATACCATCTGAAACTACATGCACGCAGTTTTGGTAACGTCATCTGTTAGAAAACAGTGAGAACTTATTCAACGTCCTAATAATCTTCGCAGAGTCGGGTCCAGGTCTGGTTCTATAGTTGTAACAGTGGTTCAGTTAGATGTTAAGAAAGTCTTGGCCTGTTGGGCTCAACACTATCCTACTGCACTGAGCACTCAGTTTTTCCGGTCATATGCTGACCCGACAGTTTCTTTTGCTTTCGCCACCTCTTCAACACCTACTCAGCGAATTCATGATGGACCCAAACTTCTAAAAGTAGGTGCTGAAGCCCGCAAACAGAATTTGAGAAAAACCCATTGGGCCATCGATTCGCGATATCAAGACCGAGCTCTCCTTTAGAGTATTGATTATAATTTTGAGTTACTTCAACAAAAGTGGACTTGCCTCGCTGTACATATTCTCCAAGCCCTCCAGCTGCTTTCTGATAGTCCTAGCGTCGTTCGTGCTCAAATCTGAGTCACTGCGATCGAGCATCGAATCCAAATCGAGGCCGGTTGTGGTCGACGTGAGATCTCCGGCCTCAACACCGAATACTACAAACGGAAGGAATCAATGAACTCATTTTGATCGACAGAGCAGAGAAAGGTTGAGGGAAACTGCAATTGCTCTACAAGGCAAATGAACTCACGGTGAGAGAATTTTTTAGCAGCATCCTTCTTTGAGGTTGAACCACCGCGATGTTTCGACCCACTGGGAAAGCTCCTTTTGTCACCGTTCTTTGCATACTCGCTGTAGTTGGGTTTGGAACCGTAGGGCAAGCTACGGAAATGTGCAACGTTAGCGAAACAAAAACTAGGCATCCCTTTTGCACAATCTACGGAAAATGAACGAGTTTAGGTCTGTTTGGGTTTATAATCGTCAGACTGGATACAAAAATGTGCAACGTTACAAAAAAATGTTAGGTACGTCTATGCCTCTTGTACAATTTACAGGAAATAAA
Organism: Ophion ellenae; assembly: GCA_963210295.1. NCBI lineage: Eukaryota > Metazoa > Arthropoda > Insecta > Hymenoptera > Ichneumonidae > Ophion > Ophion ellenae. The sequence continues at coordinate 35,552,464 of OY723392.1, forward strand.
GTTTCCTCCAGCACAATTTTTATTGACAAGTTTACAGACGCATGCAGCCATTTTTCGCTTCGAAATTCTATCCTCGAAGGGACATATACGATTTTCCACTTGAACGGAGTTCCATGTACGAGAACTTTCGGTAGTTTGCCGAACCTTCAGTTGCCGTTTGTCGCGGACAACTTCCGGGGTAATGTCAAATATGCTCACCTGGCTGAATATCGATTTCTCGACGTTCTCGGGCTGCCGTGAGGCGACAAAGGTGGCAAGGGTGGAGTCACCGAGGAAACGCTCTCGGAGAGGGTCGAGTGTGCCATCGCTGGTACGTCTCTGGGCTCGAGTATGCTCCTCAGCTCGGATTCCACTATGTCAACCCATTCCGAATCCTGGCCTGTTGACAAAGGGGTGCAAAAAATGGACAAAAATCGAAAAAGGCCGCTTAGGTGGCTGACCATTGGTGGAAAGATTTCTTTCCTTACGGAGATTGAACCAACCTGGAGGATGACTCTGATCTTCGGGAGCTGGTCGTCTTCCACTGGAATAAACGGCGGAGCCCCTTCCCGAATCAACATTCGACGAGCTTTGGCCTGCTTTGTCATAGTCCGAGCCAGAGCCTTGGTTCTGTAGTTTCAGCCTGGACATACCGTGTTCCAGTTCGTCTTTTCTGGACTCCATTTTCGGGTGACCGTTTCTCTCTTGGCCGCCACACGCATTGTCGAGTCTCCTTGCGCCCTCTTCGATCTTCTTAGCCACTTCGTTCACGTGGCCGTGATTCTTTTGACCCATCAACTTGGAAGCATCCACCTCGATCGTGTCCTTTGCCATTTTGAGCCCGTAGGAAGAGCTTGAGGGATCGTGTTCGTTTCTCTTCTGTATTTCCTCAATTTTCCTCTGCACCCCATTGAGATCCTTGATGTCGGGACTTCCATCTGATTGGTGATATTCACCGCTCGTGGGGTCCCTTTTCGACGATCTCACGTCGTCCCGACGCACTCCGAAGCTCGTCTCCGGTCTGAGATCGTCATTTTGTTGTCGCTGCGATCCCTTTCTGCCAAACTCGAAGGTACGTTCCTCAACGGTGATCTCGTACTTTTCCGTGGACATGGAGTCCACCGGGACACTTTTGACGATTTCATCCTTGTCCATAGTCCTACGAGAGTCGTTGGGATTTTTCTCGTCGTCGTAGCAGAGCTGAGGCTGCGAGACAGCCTTCTCCATATACTTGGCGGAATTCCGACGTTGAAAGTCAGCCTCCTGATTGTTCGCCTCGCTCTTCATGTAAACCTGATGACCGGAGTATCTGGTTCGGTTCTGGGCGTAGTGATAGTACATCTCCTGGCCGCCGATTCTTACGTCCAGGCTCTGCCTCGAAGTGCTGGGCAGGTCGATTTGCGATCGCGACATTGGCTGCTGTCTCGCCTGTTGATACTGCTGATAAGTGACCCCAACGGGGAAGTGCGACTGCTGCTGATTCGTCCTCATAGCGGTCTGGGGACTCTGCTGACCAACTCCGAGCTGTTGTTGCTGCTGCATCTGCTGTATGAGCTGCCTCTGATGCATGTTCTGCACGTGTTGCTGGGAAAATCTTGGACTCTGATGCATTTGATTCTGGTGAATCAGCTGCTGGGGACTCTGATAGGACTGGTTGTTCACCTGCTGGAGACTGCTCGGTGGTGGCATGGCCGGTTGCATCGGTAATCCGTGCTTGTTCACCGGCGGATTTTGGCCCTGTAATCATTGGAGTTGCGTAACTCGGCTGCAAGATCATAACACGGCTCACGCGAATACTTACCTGGCTAGACACGGAAGCCTGGTGCATGTTCTGATGCAAGGACTGCGTCGTCATTCCTGCTGGAGGCTGCACCAGGTATTCTCGATTGGGGCTTTGTATCTGTTGGCCACCGCTAGCAGCCGACTGCCCAAAATTCGAGACCTGCGTCTGATGGACGGTTTGGACTCCACCCGGTGGTGTGATATGGGTCACGTGAAGCTGAGCACTCTGGCCTGGCAAATTAGGCTGAAGGACTTGCGGAGCCGTTTGAAGCTGTCCGGGTAGTGGTACGTTTTGTTGCGCACCCGGATAACCGTAGGCTTGGCCGTACTGACCTGGACAGTCATTGAGCAAGCTTGTATTCAAAGCGGAAAGCTTTATCCAAAACAACACGATTATTCTCGATCAAGATCTCGTCACTTTAAGGGTCTATACCAGTGTGACACTTTAAAAAAATCGATTTTTTTTGCCTTTTTCGACAGTTTATACTTTCAAGGATATCATGTGAAAATTTCAAGGCCGTATCTCTAATCATTTTACCTTGCGAAAATCGATGGTTAAATCTTTAAACGCGTTTTTCTCGAAATGAGATTTTTCGAATTTGCTGACATTGTAACTCAAAGAGCAATTATCCGATTGACTTGAAATTTAAACTGAGTATTCTTGAATATATTTACTCTACAATGACGTAGGATATTTTTGATTAGATGAAAATTGACGATTTGGCATTGAAAAAAGGCCATTTTATAGGCAAGAAAACATACTTTTTTTTCATAACTACGACATTTTGTTAGATTTTGATACTTTTCGAAAATCCTACGTCATTGTACAGGAAATACCTTCCAGTTTAACGACATTTTTTCCTTTTTCGGTTTCAGCTACTCAATCGGCCGGAATCATGTCAGCAGTGGAGGAACGTTTTTTTGGCGCCTCCGAAGGCAGCGCATAAGTCGCTTGGATCTCAATATTTTTCTATGAAAAAATTATGTAATATAAGTCAAATATAGCCAAATATATTCTTAATTCTCCGAAACATTTAATTGAGTACTTTTCTTCCAAAAAATTCCCGAAAATCGCCCAAATTTTCAGCGTTCACACAGGTATAGCTCCTTAATAGTAAGTAGTTTCCTTTTCGTTTTACACGGACTTTACTAGAGGACTATTGTTGAGGGAGTTGTTGGTGGAGAATCTGCAAATGTGGATCTGATCACCGAATAGTGCTTTAATTTGGGTAGTCGGTAATTTTTTTCTGCACTTTCCCTTCTGATTTGCATGTAATGGATCACAGCCGACGTGCAGAATGTTCCTTTGCGAAATTGTACGAAAGTTAGAGGATTGCATAAGGCTTATTGTTACGTCAAGATCAATCTGTGCCACGCAGTTGGATTCGATTGTGCACGGAATATGGTGAGAACGAAAAAAAAAAACAACAATAAATGACGAAGCCTCGCTTTTTTTCTTGGGTACAGCTCGCGTGTGAATCTGGTCCGGGATAAGCAAAGTGCGAGTCAGATCTCATGGCACAGGTGTACGTATGAATTTCTCACGTGATTGCGGTTTGTTCGCGTGTGTGCGTGCGTGAGTGCAGAGTGCCAGGGGGCTTGGCGCAGATTGTCCCGGGATGATTTGACGTTTCGTCAGGTGTGTCGACAAAAACACGAATCAATGTGGAGGATGCAACGTCAGAAAAAAAAACACATCGCTTACCATAAGTATTCTTCGAATATTGTTGCATGTTGATGACGGTAGGATCCTGGGCGCGCGGCTTTCCGTAAATGCTCTCCTTCTTCTTCGCCTCTTCCTCGTTTATGCTGCGGCTCGATTTTCTAAGCTCCTCCGTAACATTGTTGAGGCTGACTTCCGGTTCGGGCTCCGCGTCCTTTCTGCTAGGCCCGAAACGACTCGAGATCATGTCCTTGATCGTATGATAAGTTCTGGATAGGGTCTTTGTCTTTTCTTCATCGTTCTTGCCCGTTCTCGGCACCGCTCCCGTGGAACTTGATCTTAAAAGGAAGGGTCAAAAGGCTGCTTTCAATACCGCTCTCACAATTGTCACGATCGAGCATCTTCTGGTGAAGAAAACTTACGAGTACGTTTCCTGGGATTGGAAGCTCCGCGCGTTGCCCTCCTGCCTCTGTTCTTGCATCTGATTTCCCTGTAACGGTAAATGTCATCATTTCACACTGCGAAAAAAAACCAATTGAATCAAAAAAATATATTGGTTGATCCAAATAAATGTGCTGCTGCGGAGTGCCACCGATACATGAGATTGTTACAATACTATAAAATAGTGGAATATGTGATTGATTTAAGGCGTTACCCCCACTTGTAGCGCAAAAAAGGCCTTTTTCATGAATTTTTTTAAAGAAAACTACAAAACTTTTTTAACCGATCAATATACCATCTTAAAGAACACATCTTGAAGAATTTTCAGTAATATTTTTATTGAAAAATATTACATTGTTTAGTGGCGAATGGCCGTCAATGAAATAATGTTTTTATATACACGGTATGCGGTGACCAACATTGCAGCGAAGTGGATCATCTGAAAAAAAAATGCGGATGGATTTAGTCAAATATAAGTATAAACTAGTCTTTAATCGAAGGATTTTAAAAAATATTCATTTTTCACAAAATGGCGGACAGTCAAGTTAATGGTTCGATTTTAACGAAAAAACGGCCGTTTTTTGGCTATAAAACGGCCATTTTTTTTCGAAAAAAAAATCGAACCATTAAAGACTACATTTTTATGTATTAAATAAGCCTGCAAAATTTCAAGAAGATCGGTTCATTAGTGTTCGAGTAATCTTGGTCACCGACTTCAGAAATGCCATTTTGAGAAAAACGCGTTTAAAGTTTCTCTTTCAACGCTCTTTCAACGCGGATTCTTCTCTTTCAACGCTCATATCTCAGTCAATTTTGTTCGGATCGACTTAAAATTTTTAGGACATATTCTCAGATACTTATACTTAAAAAAAATGCAATAAAAAAGAATCGATTTTTTCAAAATCGCAAGTGGGGGTAACCCCTTAAACAACATATTATTTTATTTGAAAAAGCTCTTCTATTCTCTGAATATCTACATTGTCTTTGAAATAAAATTATATTCTATTGACATTTTTCTATATATAATCCGTAGATGTATGGATGAAGTAATTAAGCGGTTGCTACAACATTTTTTATTTCGTACAAAAATATAATCAATAGAATTAATTATTTCTTTACTGCATCGAAACGAATATGCCATGGGACGTAAGTTTTTCAATTTGTTTTGAATCTTAAATAAAAAGTGAGCATTAGAATGATCATCCACGATAATAGTGGAGAGAATATCAGATATCCAATGGAATATCCATGGAGAGAATATCAGATATTCGACTGATAAGAACAGATACTACACTTTGATCTTAGCCACAGGTCAAAAAGCGATACTCTTTAGAGTTTTTTCGGCGTTTAAGCCGATTTTCGGTTCGCGCTACGCTTACGAGAAACGAGCGCGCGTGCGGCTTCTAGCGGTTACTCCGAGAACTATGGGTTTCCTCACACCTATAATTTCGGTGGCGCTCGGCCATGATTTGGTTGAATTTTTTCAACCAAATGCGCAGAAAACAAATTTTATGTTCGCATAATTTTTTAACCAATTCCGAGCTTTGCTTAATATTTTTCAATAAAAATAAAATATTAATATGTTAACGAATAATGTACTTGGAAATCAATATCGGATATGGTGAAAAAAATAAAATAACATATTTACTCAATGGAAATTTTATTTAAATCAAACGAGCGAAAATCAATTTTTCTTGCGTCCTCGAATCAACAATATTCATGTTATGAATTTAAACGCTTTTTTTGTTCGTTGCAGAAAACGCATTCAAAACTATATAATTTGTTCGCAATCATTTTTTAGATAGTTTCAATAATATATTGTTCTCGGCTAACAATATATCTTTTGATTGAAAAAAAAAACTTTTAATTTTATCATGTTATTGAAGTCAATAGCGTTTTGTTTGGACTAATAAATCCGATTATTTACACCAACAATTTCACAATTGAATCAACGAAATTTCATTCAATAATACCAATGCTATTGGATCAAAGATTTTTTTTTCTCAGTGCATGAAGATATCCAATGATCTCTGCTCGAGATTTTGCATTGGGGTTTTCATTGAGCTTGACTGCAATGTCTGGCTTTAGGAATTGCCCATCCAGTTTGGACTTCGAAAAGCTTTGAGTCCAAGCTATTTGGATTTTTAGACATTTAGATTCTGTTTGAGTTCATTCTGCCCGGCCTGCAACAGTTTCGGCCAATTGGGCAGAGATCGTGACCGACGAGACATTGACGATGCAGATGATCTTCAACGTGGCTTTGAACGTATCAACGCGAGATTCTTCCTCATCGTAAATACACCCCAATGATGCTTCCAGATGGTTTAGCGAAGAAATGATAAAAAAGCACAAGAACTTCTGACATCGGAAGGTTGGGAGTTCAATTTGACGGTTGGGTATTGCTCTGCTCACCCTGACGCCCAAGCAGATTCGTCCTTTCGCCAAATCAATGAAGGCTTACACGGCCGGGTATAAAAAATTCTTCTACTGCCGGGTGAAGCCACTGGCTGAGAATGACGATCTCCAGCACAGTTTCGATCGTTCGTCACCATTCAGAATTCAGACTGTCGCTCCGGCGAACTCGCGAAGGACGTTTGGATAATCGTTTACAGATAAAAGTGTCGTTCTCTCATACATGTATATGACAACGCTCTACGTTTAAATGCAGCAGAGAATTACAAAGTCTTGGGTACGGTGAATCCTACAGGCGGGAAGCTTCTTGGGAAGGGATGCGACTGGAATAACAAGACTTTGCGCGACCAGGCTAACAAGAGGGGAAAAGTGTCCCGATAGAAACGGAGAAGAGTACGACGCAACTTGCATACGAAAAAAGGCTCTGTTGACTTACGAACGCCGTTGTGAGACACCATAGACAGAGAGAGAGTAACAAACGCGTTCCCTTCGCCACACAGACTATTTAAGGGGCTATACCAGTGTGACACTTTCAAAAAATTGATTTTTTTGCCTTCTCCCACAGCTTATACTTGCAAGAATATCCTGTAAAAATTTCAAGGCCGTATCTCTAATCATTTGATCTTGCAAAAATCGATAGTTAAATCTTTAAATGCGTTTTTTCTCGAAATGAAATTTTTCAAATTTGCTGACATTGTAACTCGAAGAGCAATTATCCGATTGACTTGAAATTTGAACTGAGTACTCTTGAATATATTTACTCTACAATGACGTAGGATATTTTTGATTTGATGAAAATTGACGATTTGGCATTGAAAAAAACGACCATTTTTAGGCAAGAAAACAGACTTTTTTCATAACTACGCCATTTTGTTAGATTTTGACATTTTTCGAAAATCCAACGTCATTGTACAGGAAATACCTTCCAGTTTAACGACATTTTTTCCTTTTTCGGTTTCAGCTACTTAATCGGCCGGAATCATGTCATCAGTGGAGGAACTTTTTTTTTTACGCCTCCGAAGGCAGCGCATAAGTCGCTTGGATCCCAATATTTTTCTATGAAAAAATTATGTAATATAGGTCAAATATAACCAAATATATTCTTAATTTTGCGAAACATTTAATTGAGTATATTTCTTCCAAAAAAATTACCCAAATTTTCAGCGTTCACACTGGTTCACAGCGTTCCCCTTAACTTGTTCGTGCGTCCTGTCGCAGGTTGAAGGAAAAAATGAAATGAATTTCTTTGACGTCCTACAAAATCCTTTCCCGCTTGCTCTCTCCTCGCTCTACATTCCAATTTTTCCCTCGTTGCTCCGCATTTCTCCATCGTACACCACAGTTACATCTCGCTCCTTTCTTTCTCCTCCACTCGCCCTTTATCCCTCATCTTGTCCCGGTTCGTATCTCGTCAACGATCCTCGACAGTTTTTACGGAGCTCTGCGGCGAACCATTTATTTTCTTTCCCCCACGATTTCTCAGCTCCATTTTCTCAACGTACGTGGAATCCGTGACTGTCCGTTTCCCCCTTTTTCGCCCTTACATTTTGTTTGCGAAATGAAGTTTTCTCGAAATCCCCCTGGCTTTCTTGCGACGTTGAGCATTTTTTTCAAATTATCTTCGCAATATCGAGAAACGCGTGTAGCAGTCGAATGGGGCATCGTTCGACATGGAAAGGGAAATTACGTTTATGCGTGGTACTTCTCGTTTTCATTTCTAACGACCCCTGTGGCCTCGCCGCACTGAGAAAAAAAACCAATTGAATCAAAAAAATATATTGGTTGATCCGAATAAATGTGCTGCTGCGGAGTGCCACCGATATATGAGATTGTTACAATGCTATAAAATATTGGAAAATGTTACTGCTTTAAATAACATATTATTTTTTTTGGAAAAGCTCTTATGTTCTCTAAATATCTACATTATCCTTCAAATAAAATTATATTCTATTGAAATCATTCTATATACAATCTGTGGATGTATGGATGAATTAATTAAGCGGTTGCTACGACATTTTTTATTTCGTACGAAAATATAATCAATAGAATTAATTATTTCTTCACCCCATCGAAACGAATATGCCATGGGACGTAAGTTTTTCAATTTGTTTTAAATCTTAAATAAAAAGTGACCATTAGAATGATCATCGCCGATAATAGTGGAGAGAATATCAGATATCCAATGGAATGTCCATGGAGAGAGTATCAGATATTCAACTGATAAGAACAGATGCTACACTTTGATCTTAGCCACAGGCCAAGAAGCGATACTCTTTAGAGTTTCTCCGGCGTTTAAGTTTTCGGCTCGCGCTACGCTTACGAGAAACGAGCGCGCGTGCGGCTTCTAGCGGTTACTCCGAGAACTACGGGTTTCATCAGACCTATAATTTCGGTGGCGCTCGGCCATGATTTGGTTGAATTTTTTCAACCAAGTGCGCAAGAAACAAATTTTATTTGCGCCCAATTTTTTAACCTATTCAGACATTTGCTTAATATTTGTCAATCGAAATAAAATATTAAAATTTTAACGAATAATGTACTTGGAAATCAATATCGGATATGGTGAAAAAAATAAAATAACATATTTACTCAATGGAAATTTTATCTGAATCAAACGAGCGAAATTCAATTTTTCTTGTGTACTCGAATCAACAATATTCATGTTATGAATTGAAACGCTTTTTTTGATCGTTGCAGAAAATGCATTCAAAACTATATAATTTGTTTGCGCTAATTTTTTAGATAGTTTCAATAATATATTGTTCTCGGCTAACAATATATCTTTTGAATGAACAAAAAAAACTTTAAATTGAAGTCAATAGCGTTTTGGACTAATAAAACCGACTATTTACACCAACAATTTTACAATTGAATCAACGAAATTTCATTCAATAACACCAATGATATTGGATCAATGATTTTTTGCTCAGTGTGGCTAGCATCCCTTCACTTTTACCTCTGGCTCAACTACTTCCCAAGAGATCCCTCGAGAATGGTGTCTCCCGCCGCTCTCCTGAACACCCCACGCGCTTGCACGAGGTCACCGGGCAACCGAGCAGAACTCGCATACGGACGGCTATATTTTTTTGTTCAACTTCGGTTTAGGTAACAAAAACTTGGCCAAACTGCCTCTCGCTCGGTAATCGGCTCGCGAGCTTCGGCTGCGCGGTCACCCATCCAAGTACTGTCCCTCGTCAATACCGAATCCACGGCCACTACCGTCGTTTATTCCAACTTTTCTTTTTCAAATGAGCAGTTGACACGCCCCAGTTTGTGCATTTCTACATTTTTTTTTCGTCATGCAATAATTATCGTCGATGCGTAGAGAAAAATACTTCGTGAACTGTTATTTCGTCTTAACGGCGATCGAGGCTGATAATAATTCATTCTTCTTGTACAAGAGGCGTAGACGGAGCTGCGAGAGGCGACGCAATGTCGAGTGGATTTTACGTGTACAAAGCAAATCTCGTTGTAACTCGGTGCTCTCTCTCTCTCTCTCTCTCTCTCTCTCTCTCCCTCTCTCTCTCTCCCTCTTTCTCTCTCGCTGTCTCTCACAGTTTCTCGTCAGTCCCACGGGATAATTACCAGGTGCAATGTTACCTATGGACGAGTACAACTTGGCGTAGTTAGACGAGAAACTCGGCTTACAGTAGCGCAAAATTGCTTCGCCTGCGAATTCTCGCTCCTCTTGTCCCCTGCTCCTGACTGGCGCACACACGATGTGTGTGCACTCTCCGATCGCCTTGTCGAGTTCACTCCCGGAGTATGCGCGCACGACTCGTTGAGGATCTCTCGTCCAACTTCATTCCAGCGCAGATTCTATATCAACCATGTGCGTACTATCGCTACGAGCGAACGCTTTCTAAGAGCAAATCACAAATTTTCGCACCGATACGTCCAAGGACAGGATCGGGAAAATTACTTTCTTTTTGCTCAGTTCCGTCTGTATGTTCGTCAATGGGGGGGCCGGGTTGACATTCTGAACTTTGAATGCTCCGACGGTTTAAAATTCCTAATTTTAATATTCCGAGATTCAAGATGGGGCCGGGTTGAAATTACGAACTTTGAATGATCGGGACGCTTAAAATTTTGAAAGAACACTACCCCGAAAGAATTTTACACGAAAGACCAAAACTCCGAAAATCTGAACACCGTCGAAATAATTCGGCGGTAATTTCGGCCATAATTTTTAAATGGAAGTTTTAAAAGTTTCAACATTTTCAATCAATCGACGAATTATTTCAAGAATTTTTTAAATTAAGAAGTGATTTTGCGTCATTTTTGAAATTTGTCTACACAACGTTATACGTTCTACATCATTTACAGTCAACTGTGTAGACTTTCGCTGGCATGATCTTGATATGGGGGCTGGGTTGAAATGCCGAACTTTAAGTGCGCCGGCGGTTTAAAATTCCTAATTTTAATGTTTCGAAGTTACAAGGTTCGTCAAGATCATGCCAGCGAAAGGCTACACAGTTGACTGTAAATTATGTGAAACGTATGACGATTTATTGAAAATGTTTAAACGTTCAAACTTTTGGGGTAGTATTCTTTCAGAGTTCTGAGCATTTTGATAATTGAAAGTTCAGAATTCCAACCCGGCCCCGTCAATGTTCTTCAAATATGAGCTAAACAGAAGGAAATCAGCCACAGGAAAAACAAACCCAAACTTATGCAAACAAAAAAAGGCAAAAATAAACCCTGACAACACCAAATAGAGCTAATGAAGAACAGCAAAATTAAGCCAAACAAACTCAAACCAAAGAAAATCAACAAAAAAAAACAAAAATTAACACAAGACAAAACGAATACAAACAAACGTAATCACTTTCCTTAAAATATAAATATATATATATATATATATATATATATATATATATATATATATATATATATATATATATATAAAATCATATATATATATGATGTACATCTTTGGGTTTGTTTCTTTCGGAAAAAAAAAATTATTTTCAACTATTGGTTTATTTCCCCATGACCGAAAATACGATTCATAATATTGATTCGTTCGACTAAATCTTTGGTCTATCAAAGATTGCCACAGAGAATAGCTCGAAAACAAACCCAAACAAAAGAAAAAACCAAATTCAAACAAAAGAAAAAGCAAACCCAAGCCAAAGTGATTCCCTTTTCTTCGAAAAAAAATAATATGATTTACATCTTTGGGTTCGTTTCTTTCGAAATAAAAACGATTTCCATTATTGGCTTCCATTCTTTCGGAAAAAAAATTGATTTCCAGCATCGGGTTCCCTACTTTCGGAAAAAAAATTGATTTTCATCTCTGGGTTTGTTTCCTACAGAAAAAAATTACCATTTACACCTTTGCACTTATTTCTTTGGTGTCAATAATACGATTTATAATTTTGATTCGTTCAACCGAATCTTCGATGCATCAGAGATTACCACCGAGAATGGCTCGAAATGAAAAATCATAGAAATCATTTCCCACGTGGTCTAACCATTGTTTGTTTGTTTTTTTTTCATTCGTACTCATTCTGCCTGAAAAAGAAGTCGTTCCTTCTACTCGGAATGTCACTCGAGTTGCTCTTTGTGTGCTCGTGATCTTTCGGACTTTTCCTGAATCTGGGACAGGATATTGTTTTCCCGAGTAACCGGAATTCATATTCTCGTAAACCGTGTAGCTGGTACTAGAACCGCACTGCGCGGTGTGTACGAGCATTAACATTTTATGAGGTAGGTTACGACGAGGAAAAACATATATATATATATGTATATTTATAGATCTGAGAAGCCAAACAGGAGCTTGTGATTCTGATCTCTCGACGGTGATGTTTTTTTTTCTCCACCATAGAACGCAATAACGTTACTCTTATTTAGTCCGCACTTTACTTCCAGCTAAGCGGCATTATTTAACTAGATTTTTAAGGGGGAGAGATACCTTCAGGCGAAAAAAAAACTTTGCTGATTTTCATTATTTTTTTTTTTTAACAAAGATCCCTTCACCATTTTTGAGACTTAGGGTATATTTCATTACTACTATTGGCTGCTACATGGTGTCATTTTTTTAAAATTATTAATCTCCAAAAATGCCGGAAGTATGGCGCGGTCTTCTAAACTGCATTTTCAAAACTGGCGTGACGTTTAGCTAAAAAACTAATCGACCGATTCTAATGAAATTTCGTACAAATCTTTCTAAACCCCACTGTCTCAAACATGAACCTAAATTGTTTATGAAAATTTAAAAAAAACCTATATTTTTATTGCAAAATGTAGCCGTGTTTTTTTGGAAAATTCAATCTTTTCGTTCCGAAGCGTACTATTTCATGGAGTTTCAACATTTTTCACTTTTTCTTGGTTCATATTCTGCGTATGACTGTTAATGAAAGAAAAATTTTCGTTGATGTTTTTTCACATGAATTCCGCCGATGCTACGTGTCACGCCGTCCGACAACGGAGACATTTTTGAGAAGGATAAGTCTAAAAATTGCTGAAGAAATATTACCTTAAAAAAAATCATGAATATCAGCAGTTTTTTCCTCGTCTAAAGGTATGACCCCCTTAATATAGCATATATATATATATATATATATATATATATATATATATATATATATATATTAACTTTCCAGTATAACAGCAATCAAAAAATTGGGTTGGACCTTTTCAATGAATAAGCGAGCATAAAATTTCTGCTCGCCTAAAAATATATTTGTCCGAGTTTACGAATTGTACATTAAATGAAGAATAATAAGGAAAGCGGTTGAGCAACAGTGGTCGGATCGGATAAGGCCTTGCAAATTTTCACGTTTTGTGTCGCTTCCTGATCGTCCGTCCCACAGCCAGCGAAGTGTCGTCGTGCTTCATTCAAATTGGAATTACTTCACTTTTTGGACGTTGAAGAAGAAAAAACCTTAATTACTCTTTTTTTCGCTGGTCAACGTTGCGGCAATGAGATCGTTCATAGACGCGAGGCCCGAGAAATTATGACGGAATCATAAGACGCATATGTATGATGGTCGGCCGAGATCTCTGATTTATGTCTCCTGTCAAACGACATTTTTACGTGACAAGTCGCGGATTGATTTACGATCTTGTATGGTTTCCTGATATTTTTTTCGTACTTCGCATGTCCTGAGTGGATGGAAAAGCATTCACCTTTCTCTCTCTCTCTCTTTCTCGCTCACACTGTCTCTCTTTTATCGCGCTAATCAAGCCAAACAAATCCATAGTAGTTGAAATTACGAAATTACGAAATTATCGTATTTGGAGGTTTCTACAATCGACGACGTTTTTTGAATGATGCGCCTCGTAAATAAATCATTGAGAAATTGAGATTTCGCATTTTCGATATTACTTCACAGAATGTAAAATTATTATGTATATTTAATTGTTATAAGATATTATTATTTATTCACGTTGTCTTAATTTTTTACTTGATCAATATCCGATTATTATTACATTTATTTCATTACTACATATTATTATTGCTTATTTTCAGTGTCTCGATTTTTATATTTGATTAATATAAGAGTATTGTTGTATTTGTTTAAGGGGGTACGGGGGTTTGAAATTTTCAAAAAATCCATTTTTTTAATGTTATTATCTAATAGGACTATGTCTAGAATATTTTCTCAAAGTTTCAAGGCAGTAGTCTGGTCTAGAAATTTGACAAAATCGATTTTTTTTCCATTTTATTATTCCTTAGACCTTTCTTAATACGCTCGTGAAAACCGTTTATTGATATTTAAAAAATTAGCAGAGTAATGGAAATTATAAGCAAGCCGCGCGCAAACCTCATCCAACGGTATCAAAACTTTGAACGCGTTTATCTCAGAACTATGATTTTCAAATCGGCGCCCACGATATCTCGATAACTGATTGACCGATCGAGCTCAAATTCTGCACATACCTTCGGTAGCCTCTTCCTGAGGACTGGTAGCAGAATTGAGTCGAGCAATAATTTTGCCCACATTTTATAACTCGTCGAATACCCGAAAATGTATGAACTATCGTTAATCAAAGTTTAACAGGCTGCCATTTTGTAACAAAATCTTTTTAAGTACTAATTCTGCTCCCAGTGCTCAGAATACTCATACAGATTGAGAGTATATATATATTTTCAGTTGCACACAACATTATCCAGAGTGGGCGCCGATTGAGGCGGTTTTCGGCGGACCATGTAAAAAAATAAAAAAGCTACATGAAAATATTTAAAATATATTTTTTTAAATGTAGATACATTCTCAAAGGAACAATAAATACATATGTAAAATTTCATCAAGACAACTTCAACGGTTTAAAAGTTATTCCAACCCAAAAATGACGTAAAAAATCTCGTTCTAGACCAGATTATTGCCTTAAGTCAATCGGAGTAAAAGTCTAGGAGAGAGAGAGCCTTTGGAAATTCCCGCCGTTGGGAAAGACCGGCCGGAAGCGACGCAGGTAATCGCATTTTTCTCAAAACAGTATTTGTAAAGTCGGTGGACACGATTTCTCAAAAACTAATGCACCGATCGTATTGAAATGTTGCACACTTCTTCAAAATAGCATTGACTAGTGATTGAACGAAGAGTTTTTTCTTCGATTATAACTAATTTTACAAGGCTATACGTAGTGTAAATTGTACCAAAAATTGAACTATTTTGTATACAACCCTGCCAAAAATTGAAAATTCATTTTTTTAAATCCTTCGTTCAATCACGAGTTATACTTATCTACTAACAGAAAAAAATTGGTTTTTTAATATCAGATAAAGCTATCATGAGTTATCCTGACCATCACGAGGACACTTCTTTTGAAGGGTCTCTGGAAACCAGGTCCCACCGGCTGATTTTCCCAAATTTTTGGATGAAATTTTTATTAAAAATTGTTGAAATGTTGCTCATTTCTGTGCTTAACATTTTGAATAAAATAATTTATATATTATATTTTTTTTTTAATAGAGAATATATGCTTTTTTGCCTTCGAAACCCACGTAACCCCTTAATTATTGTAAATCATTATTATTATTTATTCTAAATATCTTAATTTTTTACTTCATAAATGTAAGATTTTTATTATGTTTTTAAATTATTGTATATCATTAGTAGTAGTAGTAGTAGTAGTATTTTATTCCTTGTGTACCCTTTTTAAGGGTGTTTACATACCCCCCCCCCCCCTCTCTTTCCTTGCAATATGTTGACCCATCGATTTTGCTCCGATCGTATTGGATTTTTGTACCCTTTTGATTTTTATGCCTCTTTTTATTTTTCTTTCCAGCTCCCTTACGTTTCCATTCCATACGGCTTGCCAGATTTTCCCCCGTCGATGTTTTCCATTGCTTCTTTTATTTTTTCGTCCCCATTTTGATGATTATGATATGTAATATATTATTATTAATATTTTACTCTCAGTGTCTTAATTTTTTACTTCGCAAATATAAGATTATTATTGCATTTATTGAATGATTATGTTAATATTGGTGTCCTTATTATTATTACTACTTAGTATCATTATTTCTAGGTATACCCTTCAAGGGTGCTTATACCAGTCCCTTCGGCATACAATATCATTGTAATAATAATAGCATTATTATAATTAATAATGCATTATAATAAGATTATAATGCATTATTAATTATGGATATTATTATTTATTGATTTGGTAAAAGGGTATTGCTAATATTTCGACGGAATCCGGAAGAGTGGAAAAAGGCTGAAGAGTAATTCTGGTACGAATTCTCAGACGTCTCCTCGACTTTCACGAACATTCGAATTTACAGCTTGTCATAAAACTCTCGTATCGGTTTCGCGGTTGGGGCGTGATTTCTCCTTGCGACGAAATTTCACCGCATACGTTAGGTATCTACGTGTAATAAAAATAGCAATAATTTGGTAACCACTTCCGGTTGCCTTGTTAGGGACGAAATCGAGAAATGTTTCCCGTAGCTCTCTCTCCCTTATTGCCCGCGTTGAAGTTCTATCGATGGCAAAACTACCCGCTCAATTCCATATTTTTTAAATTTTGGTGAAATTGTGGAACGACTTGCATCAACTACCAAAGTCTACAAAAATCTATTTTTGAAAACCACAATAAGTCTGCGTGACTCAAGTAGGACCGCCGCTACGGCTGTTTGAAATTTCGGAACTTTGACAATTTCAAAAAAGGGACTAAATTTTTTTTTTCGACTTTCAGGTCATCTTGGGGACCTATCCGATGGGAAATTTTCCGCCGATTACATATATCAGGAAGTTTTAGTCGAAAGCTCAATATTACACGGGCTAAACGGATGAAACGGAAAGAAACGTGTTTCCACACATTCTCGACGATGTTTGATAAAAATTTAGGGTTTTAGGGGAAACAAATAGTGAATTCCCATTCAGGGGATAACAACACATCGACAGGAACTTAAAAAAAAATGTCACACATTTTTTTCGCATCTTGGCAAAAAAAAGTTCCTGCACCGAATCATCGATCATTTCTTTTCCTCTCCGGGTTGGAACTCCATTCTGTGGTTATTCTCTTCTTCGTCCTGTACTCCTTAAAATGTCGTTTCATTCATCCAGCTCTGATTACTTTTCGATTTTTGGCAGAATTTCAAAGTCGGACCATCGATTTTTACCCATTTTTCCATAGCTAAATTTAAAAAGAATCAAGAATAAAAAATTTTCAATTTAGAAAAAAAAATAGAAAGAAGAATCTTACCACGATGGGTCCTGCGGCAAATAACGCTGAATTGATCATAGTTCTTTAAAGAAAGAAAAAATCGAAAGTAAAAAATGTTGAACTTTGAAAAATTCGTGTTTTTTTTCCCAAAAACTAAAAAGTTATATCGAAGATGAATATTTTATTCATGAAGTACACTTCAAAACATGAAATTTGTGTGTGTATATGTATGTACTAGGGTGATTAAAAAAAAAATTCCGAGGTACTCAACGAAAAATGTTACTACGTTATGAAAAAGTAATTCATACAAAATTTGCGAGGTCCAAACATTTTTTAGGTCGTGCTCAAACAACTGTTAATTTATTTTTCTTCGATCTTTCGTTAATTTTTTCCCCCGCCAATAATCATCATAATAATATAATTTTGTCAAACCTTTTTGTGTTCTGTAGAATTTTCTAAGTTAACATAAGCAGGTCGTTTTCATTTCACGCAGTTTTAATAAAAATAATGATTTCGAACAATGTTTAAAAAAATCAGTCAGAAAAATCAGTCATCAACCCAAACAAAGGTGCAGTAGCGTCAACAGCGCCGCGGTTTGTAACTCTCGAATCCCCATGACTTTGTTTTCTTACTCCAAAACAACATATTACTCCAAAAAAAAACACGCATACTTGTTAGACGTTCAGTGATCTAAACACCGTGTTCTTGTTCATCAAGTGGTTGATATCATTTTCACAACCGAATTATATATATTGATTCTTAATCTGCAAATACAAATTGTTTATAGTAAAAAAAAATATTTAAATAAAAATTGTGTATTGTTACAGAAAAAATTAAATCAAGGCTCACATTGGATCACGCACTAAAATGTTCTGCTTCGAGACAAAAAAATTAATACTCCGTTAATCGTGAAAAAAAAAACATGAAAAAGGCGTTTGAGCACTAAGTAAAAAATTGTTTAGAACCATCAAATTGTGCAAAACTTGATTTTTCTTATCATACTTCAATTTTTCATTGAGAAAAAAAATCAATTCTTTTTAACCACCCCAATATATCACCCCTTTTTTCCTCCATATAGATTTTTTTTCACGCCTCTCTCCACTACTCCTAAAGCCATTTCCCACAAACGTCACTATCCAAAAAAAATCCACTATACACCCACAAGTAACACGTGAATTCTTCATATACGTAGTAGATAATGAACTGCATGTTTGTGGTCGACATTAGTTAAAATAGAAACGAAGATCGATCACAATTGTCTGCGTAGCCTGCGAATAAATATCCCTGGAGCAGTCCGTCTCAGGAGCTTTCCTTTCGCAAGCAAACGTGCATTGTCCGTAACTGCCCTGGACGGTTCAGTTTGACTCTTCATGCCTCTTTTCATTCGATATATCCTTCCCCTTTGTGTATCCCACACGAAATGTGGGACACGCTTGCATTGTCGAATGACCGAGTTTGCCATACGCGCAGCGCACAATGCACCACGCGGCTCCGTAACGAACAAACAATAACGTACAATTATTGATTTCGATTCATCACCGTAATGAAATCGCAAGCGGGAAACGCACGTGAAATCTCTGACTCTCCGTGCCTTCCGATAAACTCGCTAACATCGTTATTTGCTGCAATCATCGCAGTGGACGGAAACGTCATTACTTGACGAATCTCCAATGCCTCGGTCCATTTGTTCTTGGAACTTCAAAGACGATTTATGGGGATATTTGTCTTTTCATTTTTGTCTTCAAACATCAGCTGGATTTTTTTTTGACAGTCAATGGACTTGACCTGCTTCGAAATATGGTAGCGAAAATTCGCTAGTTTGGTTGGGGTTGTTTGGATTTATTTGTGGGGAAGAATAAGAACATGGGCGTGTTCGATTCAATTTGAATCAGCGCTGGTCTCTATTTTTATTCGATTTTGTTATTTCAGTTGACGAAGCGTCGTTTGGTATCACGCCGATGGTCCTCCATGCATCCCCCCCCCCCCCCCTATCATTTTGATCTAAGAAAGGAATAGAACTTCTTGAATCGAAGGCTGTAAAAATTTGGAAAATCTTCGCGCGAAGATCGAGGAGACTCATTTCTTCGTATAAGTACCGCTTTGGTGATCGCGTTTGTGCGTTTACAGAGCAGTTTTATTCTTCGACGCGATAAAAGAGAAGAATCATCTGATATGAAACATGGACCGTGGATATATGGAATATTATCGAAAGGAGGTAAATCGCCTAATAAAAATCGTTCGAGCCCGGTCGACCATGACTAGCATGTTATTTGTCTCGTTGCGAGTAACACGTGATTTTCCTTCTCGTCCTCGATATGTGGCATCTATATACAGGGTGTCTCAGAACTGAATGCGTTCCCTGGAATGGGGAGTTGGGAGTGAAATTCTGAGTCGATTGATATAAGCGTGTGTGGATCTCAGATCAACTCCTGAATTATTATTAATTTTTAAAGGCGGGCCAATCACGTGCGCCCGATCGGCGAGGACAACGGACGGCAAGTGGTGCCTGTAGGCGCGGTACTCCCGTCAGGCACCACTGCACGCACGTATCGCTCGCCGACGTACGCTGATTCATCGGGCGCACCTGATTGGCCCGCCTTTAAAAATTAATAATAATTCAGGGGTTGATCTGAGACCCACACATGCTTATATCAATCGACTCAGAATTTCACCCCCAACCCCCCATTTCAGGGAACATATTCAGTTCTGGGACACCCTATATATATATATATATATATATATATATATATATATATATATATATAACTCAGGGGTCTCAGATCAACCCCTGAATTATAAAATATATATATATATATATATATATATATAGGCGAAAAGTTCCCGAACAAAAGTTTAAAAGAATGCCGGAACGGTTTCCTATGCCATTTCGCCGGTGGATGACCTAGGCCAATTTAATAAACGGCATTTTAAAGTGGAGGGATTTACCTTCATTTTGGCTTTCTTCAAAAAATTTCACGATTTTTTTACAATTAGCACCCGGTTTTGAAAACGACCATTTTTCGTTGTCTTTTTGTTCCTTTTTGAGTGGACCCCGTTTGCAATAAACAAACTTTTTACGCATTTCTTCGACCAAAATAATAAAGAGGGAAGCCTAAGCTTCAATTTCGTTTTCAAAAAAATGTTCTACGATGTTTTTTCCAACAATATTTCGGTTTTTGTCAAAAAATAGATGATTTGAGAATTGCTCCGGAGTACGAAAACGATGAGATTCACAACAAAACTTCAAGATAGCAAAAAAGTTGCATTGCTTCGTGTGAGGCCATGAGAATTTTTTTTTCGAAATTTGTTTTTTCATCTATTTCCGGTCAAAGTTCGATTGATCTGAATACCGTAACAATAATATAATTAATTTTCGACTTACATATTAAACGTTGGTCTCGTCGACGAAATCTCCTTTCGCCGAATTTAATTATATTATTGAATGCGTAAAAAAAATGTTTACTGCAATCGGGGTCCACTCAAAAAGGAACAAAAAGACGACGAAAAAGTGTCGTTTCCAAAACCGGGTGCTAATTGTAAAAAAATATCGTAAATTTAAAAAAAAAGCCAAATTACAGGTAAGCTCCAAATTAAAGCTCTCCTCTTTACAATGCCGTTTATTAAATTGGCCTAGGTCAACTACCGGCGAAATGGCATAGAAAACCATTCCGGCTCTCTTTTAAATTTTTGGCCGGAAACTTGTCGCCGGTAGTGTATATATATATGCACAGGGTGTCCTGTTATGAATGGATAATCCTGCAACTGTCGATCGGTCAGATTATTTCCTACCATATCCTGGAATTTCAGTTTAGTAAAAGTCCCACGGTTTTCGAGATAACAATCATCTGCTTTTCGTTTTTCGCATGCCATTTCTACAAACGTATCTTTTTTTGATCCGGTAAAAAAAATACTCTTGGTTATTTGTTTTATCTAGAAAAGTCTTCTTTTTAACCTTAAATGTTAAGGAAACTTTATGAAAGAAGATCTTATGCAGGATTTTCATACAAACCAATTCGAATATTTGACTTTTATAGCCTGCGGTGTAAAAAAAATATCTGACCCGACTGATCACTAACGCCATCTGCCATCTTCATTCTGAAGCGCAAGTAATATTGCTCGATCCCAAGTTTTCGTTATTCGGACCGTTCGCCATTTTGGCCCATCGCTATTTTAACTGATCGACTTTTTGGTCCCTCGCTTTAATCAATTCGAAATTATAAACTGTCGTAATATTTACAATTCGACGATTTGACGTCTCGAATTGTTTGCTGTATATATACACGCGCATCGATATTAGATCTCTCATTATTTTGTTAAATCTGATATTTGTTTTTGCTATAAATCAACTTCGAGATTTTTGTATTCACAATTTCGATTAACTATTTTACAGACTATCATAAGATCAATCTATCTATATTGGAACGTTCGTCATTACTGAATTCGAAATTTCGGTCCTTCTGAATATTGATCGTTCGAATTTCCGATCCCCACCCGTCGATTCGTATCCTTTGTAGAAATGGTACACGGAAAACCAAAAGTAGATAACTTAAAAAAAAAAAAAACATAAAGCCCAAAATGTCGAAAACCGTGGGACTTTTACGAAACTCAAATTCCAGCATATAGTAGGACATGATTTGACCTATCGACAGTTGCAGGATTATCCATTCATAATAGGACACCCTGTTTATATATATATACAGGGTGTCCCAGAAGTAACGTACGCCCTTCTAGCATCTGGTAGGAAAACAAATTCTGAGACGAAAAGTCCTCAGTCATTTTTTGATCAGACGCATAGATAATTAATTATGAATTAAAATAAATAGCCAATCAGGTGCGCGCTACAGCGGAAAGGCAGCGTAGAGGAGAGGGATAGAGGATTGCGTTGTAATTGCGTGCGCCTGAAAATGTGTACGGAGGGGAAATTCTGAAAGCATGTGTGTAAGTGCACACACACATACACACACACACACACACACACACACACGCACACGCACACGCACACACACACACACGCACGCACGCACACGCACACACACACACACACACACACACACACACACACACACACACACACACACACACACACACACACACACACACACACACACACACACACACACACACACAGACACACACACACACACAGAAAGACACACACACAGACAAACAGACACACACACACACACGCGCGCGCACGCACGCACGCACGCGCGCACACACACACACACACACACACACACACACACACACACACACACACACACACACACACACTTGCACACATGCTTTCGGAATTTTCCCTCCGCATACATTTTCAGGCGCACGCAATTACGACGCATTCCCCTATCCCTCCCCTCTACGCTGCCTTTCCGCTGTAGCGCGCACCTGATTGGCTATTTATTTTAATTCATAATTAATTATCTATGCGTCTGATCAAAAAATGACTGAGGGCTTTTCGTCTCAGAATTATTTTTCCTACCAGATGCTAGAAGGGCGTACGTTACTTCTGGGACACCCTGTATGTATATATATACACGTGTCTACGGAGCGAATCTCAAAGATTTATTCGAAGTACGTCGCATTTCCTCGAGGATGACGCTCTTAACATCGCAAATCGCGTTCGATAACTGTACAATAAATAATAGAGCGAATCGAGGTTGAAGGTGTATACGATGATTGCCGCGTATAAATTTATGAAATGCGACTGCTTCGTGAGATATTCGATTTTGCCTGTGCAAGAGTAAAAGAGAAAGAGAGAGAAAGAAAGCGAGAGAGAGATGGAGAGAAACGCTTTTCCTCCGCGTCCATAAGCGAAGAAGACGCGCTCTCATCGAACGATATCTCCCGCGATTCGCGAGTGTTCTTTTCGCGAAACTAGGACAGGACGTTGCCTGCCTTTTGATGGAGCTATATTTATACGAGGCGTGTATTTCTTTTCGCAACACACAATGAATTGCCCTATAAATCTCTATATGGGTAGCGGGGGAGGATCGCGGTGGCTTGCGTGAACGTTGGGACTCACCACTGGGAGTCGTGCGACCAGGAAATAAAAAAAAAGCCACAAATAAGACATACATTATTCTTTACCTCTTGGACCCAGGCTTGTTGCTTGATCGGAGCATCCGGTGCGATCGCCACTCTTCCGGCCACCCGCTGCTTGTACTCGTGCAGTATAGGAATTTTCGAATTCTTGTCGCTCGAGGAAAGCACGACTTCCCGCTCGATCTGAAATTATGATTGTAATAATAATTAAATAAGTTCGTCTCGGACACCTTTTCGGTGATTATCGTTTTTTTATTGATTTGGTATTTTTATTGATTCATTTTCTTTGATTCATTGATTCTCTACTTATTAATAATTATTTATTGATTTATCATTGACCATTGTTGATTTATTGGTTCCTTATTAATAGTTATGTATTTATTTAGTACTAATCATTATTTATTCATTGATTTATTATCAATAATAATGTATTCATTCGTCATATATAGTTATTTATTTATTGATTTATGCCAAATATTTATTGACTCATTTATCATTGATAATTATTTATTTATTGGTTAATTATGAATAATTAATTACACATTTATCAATTATCGTTATTTACTTATTGATTAATTATTAATAATTGTTTATATATTTATCGTTGATATCGTAATTTATTTATTGATTTATTCTTGACAATTATGCGTACATTTATTGTCGATCGTTGTTTATTTATTGAATTATTCTCAATAATTATTTATACAATTATTATTGATCGTTATATATTTACTGTTTTATTATCAATCATTATTTTCATCTTTATTACTGATGATAATCGATTTAGTGGGTTATTGATATTGATTATTTGATGATTTATTATTGATGTACTTGTCAATGATTTTTACTTGGTATCTTTGCGACTAACACTCCGAATAAAATGAAATAAAATAAATCTCTGTCATCGCGCTCCGATGAAGTATACGAAGACGCACCGTTACTCCCGCGTTTAGTCTTGAAAATCTCGTCGTGCGACCTAGAAAAGTCGGCTCGACCCTTGTTGTGAAAATGGGAAAACATTGCCTTTTTCGTTAAATAATAGAATTGGGTCCGCGGCTATATGTACGAAGTGATGAGAACTACACGAAGACGCGATGTTAAGTATCCATGTAAGGAAATGCGAAATGGGTGTTTTAGGGGGGAGGAAAAGTAACGCGGTATCCGAACGCCTATCGTAGTAGCGTTTCCGGTAAACGGTTCATATATATATATATATATATATATATATATATATAATGCATTATATATAAATATGGCAAATATAGAATTATGTATAAATATATTTATATATAGGGACATTCGACTTCGAGGACCATCCTCATAGTAACATACTGTCCCCGTACTCGTATGCAAACCTCAGTGTCTTTAAAATCACTTTTGGATAAATACAAGCACATTTGTGTATAAGTGATTTCAAGTCCTGGATTTCCAAATCAACGATTGAGAATTAATTGATTTGAAGACAAATTTAAGGATAGTCCTTACAGACGTCAGATGTGCTGATAGCGAACATTACATAGACTCGAGTGCCTTCAAAATATCCTTATCCATATACATACATATACAGAATGGACAAGAGTTTTTTAAGGCGAGACTACACTGTGATGGGTGAAGAAAATATTTTTTTTTGCATATTCTCAAACATACATGTTTAAGAATATGTGAAAAAAAATTCTAGTTGCAATATTGAAAATTGACCAAGGTATAGACGATTTGGTGAGAGAGGTAGCGCAACGATTTACGTAAACTTTTAGTCGCGGTTTTTTCTCGAAACGATTTTTCACGACCCGGCCAAAATCATAACTCCTACTACAATTGTCGGAATTTTAATTTAAATAACCCAATATTCTCGTAATTGTAGTAGTTATGTAAAATTACACCTTTTTTTAACACCCGGCATGTTGTGAATTTTGATTTCGAAAACCGGCTACGTACAACGGGAACTAAATTTATATAGATTATAAAGCTTTTTTATTTTTATTCTTCAGACCAACCATTGTCAAGTTATCGATATGGCGGTTGAACCACATTTTTTATACAGAGGCTATACCTCAATATCGTTGTTAATTTAAAAAAAAAATTTATAAAAATTTACACTAAAAAGTTCAATCTATGCTCTATTAAGCATATATTGAATTTATGGAATGGAATTTAATTGCACTAATCCACTTTAAAATGTATCTTTGATCATTTTTAATAATAGTAAGATAAACATTTTTTATTAATTTTACAAATAGAACATTTTTTATGGGTGATTCGTGTTTGGAATTTAATTATCATCATTCCGCTGTACCCAACATGGGGCTTTGATTTTTTTTCTTCAAAATGCTCAATTTCTTCTGGTGAGGACTATTCATCAGGAAAGAAGAACTTGAAAAACTGTTGAAAATCATTTTTCAACACTGCGGCGGCCTAAAAAAGGTCGTTTTTCTGAATTTTTTCTCTACCCCTCTATTTTTTTGGGTTTTGAAAAAAACCCAGTTCAAAACCCAAATAAATAGACCAGTAGACAAAAAATTCGGAAAAACGACCTTTTTGGCCCGCCACAGTGTTGTCCTTACTCGAGGGTCTGCGCGGAGACTGTACGACTGACGGAAAAATGATTTTCAACACTTTTTCAAGTTCTTATTTCCTGATGAATAGTCCTCGCCAACAAAAATCGAGCATTTTGAAAAATAATCGAAGCTCCATGTTTGGTACAGCGGAATGATGATAATTAAATTCCAAACACGAATCACTCATAAAAAAGTTCAATTTGTAAAATTAATAAAAATCATTCATTTTACTATTATTATTTTATAATTATTCGAAATTATTAAAGACACATTTTAAAATGGATTAATGGAATGAATTTCCATTAAAAAAGTTTAACAGTTTTTCGTTTTCGGAAATTAATTATCTTCATTCGGCTGAACTGCAAATGGAATATTGTTTTTTTTCCAGAATGGTCAATTTTTTTCTGGCAAATACTAGACGTCAAAAAAGTAGGCTATATTTTTTTCCAAGAGTACTTGGAGACCCATTGGATATCATATTTTTCTCGGGCCCAAAATCTCGGCGCCAGGCTGTTAAAAAAATACGATTGTCACCCTGTATACAGGGTGTCCTGTTATGAATGGATAATCCTGCAACTGTCAATAGGTCAGATCATGTCCTACTATAGCTGGAATTTCGGTTCAATAAAAGTGCCACGGTTTTCGAGATAAAAATAATCTGCTTTTGGTTTTTCGCATGCTATTTCCACAAATGAAAACTCTCATTGATCCGGTTAAAAAAAAATACTCTTGGTTATTTGTGTCATCTAGAAAAGTCTTCTTCTTAACCTTAAACGCTGAGGAAATTTTATGAAAAAAGATCTCGTGCAGAATTTTCATACAAACCAATTCGAACATCTGACTTTGATAGCCAACGGTATCAAAAAAAGTGTACTACGCATATCCTGCCAATTACTTCAAGGTTGTCATGGGCTTAGTCGTCGGGGGTTATGCTTATGCACGAATCCGATTGACTGTTACCAACTGTTAGTTTACAAATAATCGTCATA
This sequence comes from Ophion ellenae, assembly GCA_963210295.1. NCBI lineage: Eukaryota > Metazoa > Arthropoda > Insecta > Hymenoptera > Ichneumonidae > Ophion > Ophion ellenae. Next base: position 35,578,950 of record OY723392.1, read on the forward strand.
TTAAACCTGCGGTTTTGAACTATTTTTCTACATCTATTTGTAAAAATGTCCATTTTTTACCATTCCGTGATCACATTAAGTGTTTTCATTACATTGTATAATTATTTTCTCGCTAAATTAACGCGACACGAATTGGCAACGTCGTAAATCGTGGTATATCATAATGCCCAGGTTGGCAGAAGTGTCGCGAAGTTATTGGCAGAGAAGACCTATGCGTCGCGTTCGTAACCTCAATATCGGCCCAAGGAGCTGTCAAAAATGAATATCCGTCCGAGTAAAAAAAATCCCGCTGGGATGAAAAAGTGTGTACTAAAGCTGTCTATTATCTCGAAGAAATCAAAAACTTTACTAATTCAACGATATTCCAACAAAAAAATTTATGTATGGAAAAAAACCGCATTATTTTGTCTGCCTGGAAATGTATAATTTCTGAACATAGTTATGAAATTAATATTAAGTAATTATTACTAATTAAGAGAATAAATACCATTAATAATCGTTGTTAATTATCCTGACCGAGTAGTTTGAGGTTCCCGGGCATAATTACCGAATACCGATAAAATAGGTAGCATTTTTGCCGTCCACGACGTTGCCATGATTGCACAGTCTAACATGTTGTGTGCTTGATTTTTACACAAATTCGCTATCAAAAACATTTATAATTTTATAACGGTACTGTGAATTCTTTTTTTTTACGGTACAAAGAGTTAGTCCGATAATTAGTCGAACCGTACCTATTTTTTCAGCTCCGTGGTAAAATTCACTCAGCAGATATTGATAATGTACTGAAAAATGAATTATCCCACGAAATACGTCGAGTGGCCGATTTTTTCTCAAAAACGGTACTGCGGATCGTACTCAAACTGCACAGGATGATCAGCAAAGAGGTTATAAAGGTCCAGAAAAAATTTCAGCTCGGTGGTAGCCTGTTGACTCAACGCCGTAACAACCTTAAAAAGTTGCTTAGTCCATTCGTATCATTCGTAGAAATGGCATGCGAAAAACGAAAAGGGGATGATTTTTTTTTCAAAAAATGACATAAAGTCGAAAATCTCGAAAACCGTGGAACTTTTACTAAACTGAAATTCCAGTATATAGTAGGAAATGATCTGACCTATCGACAGTTGCGTGATTGTCCATTCACAACAGGGCACCCTGTATATGGGAGAGCTCGGCCGAGAGACAGAGAGCCACAGGTAGGCACGAAGCCTTTGTTTCTCTCCCTTCGCGCCATCGCTCTATAAAACGGTAGACTATGAGAATCTTCCCAAGAATCGCATAAGCGATACACTGACGTACAATTATCAGAAACTATAGACCGTACGATGAACCGCGGCTTGCCGAAGATTTCACCGGTACACGTTGAATGAGAATCCTGGGTTACTCGCACATATTTATGATACTTTTTTATTCGGTACGAATGTAATTGTATTTCGCTTAAGGGGCTATACCAGTGTGACACTTTGAAAAAATCGATTTTTTGTTGCCTTCTTCGACAGTTTATACTTTTAAGAATATCCTGTACAAATTTCAAGGCCGTATCTCTATCATTTTATCTTGCAAAAATCGATGGTTGAATCTTTAAGGGGGAATTGTCTTTTTTTTCGCAAAATTTACCGCTTTTTGGGAATTTTTTTGTGAAGAAAGTATACAACGGAAAACTTGTGAAACTTGGCATATAGTTTCATTGATCTGTTTACTACATACAAAAAATTTTTTAAACAATTTCATCAAAAAGTCCCCCCTTAAACGCGTTTTTCTCGAAACAGCTTTTTCACAACTGGTGTGCACGATTTCTCAAAAACTATTCAACCGATTGCCTTCAAATTTGGACAGAATGCTCAGCTGACATCCTTTTATCGTTTGATGAAGCAAAAAAGCAATACGTTTAATAGTTTTTTATTTATAACAAAAAATCGATCAATTTTTTTCGAAAAATCGATACTTCAAGTTCAAAACGTCACCAAATCGTCAATTTTTTTTCCCCTTCATCGAACGATAGCTATATGTGTCTAAAGTAAAATGCTTTTTGGGTTTTTGTTGCAGGATGAACGTGAAGGCTGTAATCGTGCACACCATCAAAAAAGGACCATCGCGCGTCGAGGGGGATGGGAGGCGGATTTTTTGATGAAATTGTTTAAAAATTTTTTTGTATGTAGTAAACAGATCAATAAAACTATATGCCAAGTTTCACAAGTTTTCCGTTGTATACTTTCTTCACAAAAAAATTCCCAAAAAGCGGTAAATTTTGCGAAAAAAAAGACAATCCCCCCTTAAACGCGTTTTGCTCGAAATGAGATTTTTCAAATTTGCTGACATTTAAGCTCAAAGAGCAATTATCCGATTGACTTGAAATTTGAACTGAGTACTCTTGAATATATTTACTCTACAATGACGTAGGATATTTTTGATTGGATGAAAATTGACGATTTGGCATTGAAAAAAACGATCATTTTATAGGCAAGAAAACAGACCTTTTTATTAATAACTACGCCATTTTGTTAGATTTTGATATTTTTCGAAAATCCTACGTCATTGTACAGGAAATACCTTTCAGTTGAACGACATTTTTTTCTTTTTCGGTTTCAGCTACTTAATTGGCCGGAATCATGTCAGCAGTGGGGAACTTTAATTTGGCGCCTCCGAAGGCAGCGCATAAGTCTCTTGGATCTCAATATTTTTCTATAAAAAAATTATGTAATATAGGTCAAATATAGCCAAGTATATTCATAATTTTCCGAAACATTTAATTCAGTACTTTTTTTCCAAAAAAATCCCGAAAATCCCCCATATTTTCAGCGTTCACACTGGTGTAGCCCCTTAACTGGAACATGAGACGGAATGGAAAACAATTGCGAAATATTGTGGTTGCTTCTTGCGCAACGATATGCCGGAGGATATTTTTGAAAAATTATTTTGGAGTCGCGAGGGTTGGTGGAAAAATAAGGAAATAATTACTGGAAATTTGTTGCTGTGAGTCTGAAGATGCGCCGTTGTTTGATTCTGATTCGACGTTTGTTCCTCCCCGTATAGAGGTGGCATTCTGTATTCGGGACCGTTACCAATGCGGCCAGAATCGCTCGTCCCAATCTCGCAATCGATTTGCCCGGGACCCCCGCCGTTCGCGTAAATCACCGTATCTACTACCGATGGCTGTCCAACCGACGGAGACTCGTCGTTACGCTGACTATTGTTGGGGCGCTGATTATTCGGCACCGGCTTCGGGGCAGGCACCGCTTTGTAGGAATTTTCTTCATCTGCAACAACAACGGCGTTTTACTATCGGGGTCAATTATTCGATTGTGGGAAAATTATATACGGAAAATGGGAAATAACGAAGACAGCTAGATTTTATTTAATCAATATTAATAAATTTCATTAAAGTTATATCGATTGAGCCATTTTTTAAACTAATATCAATAATTTTTATATAGGTTATATCAATCAAACCATTTTCTACATAATATAAATAAATTTAATTCAAGTTATAATAATCAAGCCTTTTTTAAAAATGAATACGAGGAAATTTTATTGAGATAACATTAACCATGCCTTTTTTCTATCAATTAAAAAAAATGATTTGAGCAATGCTAAACAAGCCATTTTTTCATCGATATCAAGAAATTCCATTCGAGTCATATTAATCATCCATTTTTAATGAATATTAATCTATCTCGTTTGAGGTATATCAATTAAGCCATTTTTTAAACTAATATCAATACATTTTATATAGGTAATATTAATCAAACCATTGTCTACTCAATATAAAAACATTTCATTTAAGATGTATTGATTAAGCCTTTTTTTAAATGAATATCAATAAAGTTTATTGAGATGACATTATTGAAACGATTTTTCAATTAATATTTTTAAAAATGATTTCAGTAATGCAAATCAAGCCACTTTTTAATCGATATCAATGAATTTCATGCGAGTCATATTAGTCAAGCAACTTTTTAATGAACATAAATCTATTTCCTTTAAGTCATTAATTAAACCATATTTCAATTAATATCAATAAATTTCATTTACGTAATATTAATAAAGCCATACTTCAATTAATATCAATCAATTTTATTCAAATAATACTATACAAGCCATTTTTTAAATTTATATCAATCCATCTCATGTGAAGTGAAAGAAAAAAAAACATTAGAATCTAGAATCGATGAAAGTTTAAAAATACGATAAATATTTATGTTTATGCATTTTTACATATCTATTTTTGAATATACAATGAATATTTTAATTTGCAAACAACGCACGGTTAACATTGAAAGAAACATTTGTTTTTATTGCCTAAATATATACATTTTTTAAAGATAAGAAGAAACCCTTGTATTTCAAATCCATGGAGGATCAAAACTACAATAATCATTTTTAAGCAAAGTTAAGACAACTAATTCGATATTTATTCTTGACGATCGAACAAACATTTGCAAACAATAAACGTTTTTAAATACAATAAACATTTGCGTTCAATCTTCTAAACATTTATTTTTCTGAATACTCTAAATATTCCAATTTTAAGACCGAAACAAGCTCAACAATCGAACTTTTCTAATACAATATACATTTTCAAAACAACACTAATACGATATTCTATTTTTCTTAACTGTTCTATTACAATCCATATTTCAGTTTAAGAGCAACAATGTACATATATTATTACTAATTCTGTTCAATTGTTAAACAGAACATTAATTTTTCATTTCTCATTTCAGCTAATTGAATTGTGAAAAAAAATCGCGCAACTCTGCTTTTGGATTTTCATGAATGATTCATGCCCTGAATCGGTTGTTTCAAAGTACACTCGTGCACCGATACTGTGCACAACGGGCGTTATGGTTCCTCGAGTAGAACTGATGTATTCTAATTAAGAATAATCTTTACGTTGCTTTTTCACTTCTTTTACTCGGCGTTAAGTCCAGCGTGTATTAGCTAACGGTAGTATTATGCGATATGGTGCGTTGCTGCGGGTGTTAAACGAGCCTTAAAGCTCGTCTGCAAGCACCGTGATGCACCGTGCCGCACAGATCGCACATTCGCAAATCATTATTCGCCATAAATTTTCATTGCATATTCTCTCAATTACGTGGTAAAAAATATTACAATTGTTTGAGCATTGAACTTAATGATCGTCATTATACGTAACGTTTCTTCGAATCGAGGGATCTAGGGAAATATATAAATCAGGAATTTTCCTAAGTAGGGAATCATACATATACGGTATTTCTCTATGAAGAGAATTTCCTTATGTAGAAAATTATATAAATTTCGAAACATCACTATCTAGGGAATTATGCAAATTTGAAATTTCCTTATTCGGGGAATTATATAAATGGAGGGGTTTTCATAGCTAGGCTATTATATTCATTGGAAATTTCCCTATCTAGGGAATAATATAAATATCGTATTTCCCTACCTAGGAAATTAAACAAATTGAGATTTCTGTGTCTAGGGATTTTCATATCTAGTAAATTATATGAACGGGACATTTTTCTACCTAGGAAATTATACAAATTGAGTGTTTCTGTGTGTGAGGAATTTCCTACGTAGGATATTAGATAAATTTGAAATTTCCCTATCTAGGGAACTATATGAAGTTGAAATTTCCTTATCTAGGAAATTACACAAATGGTTTTTTCGTATCTAGAGAATTATAGACATTTAACATTTACCTATCTAGGGAATTATATAAATGGGGGGGCTTTTCACATCTAGGGAATTATGTACATTGGGAATTTCTCTTTGTAGGGATTTAAATAAATGAGGAATTTGCATCCCAAGGAAATGATAAAAATTGGGCATTTCTCTGTGTAGGGAATTTCCATATGTAGGAAATTATATAAGTTTTGAAATTTCTCCATCTAGGGAATTATGTGAATTTGACATTTTCCTATCCAGGGAATAATACCAATGGGGGGGGGGGGTATGCTATATCTAGGGAATTATGTACATTGGGAATTTCACTATGTGGGAAGTTATATGAATTGGGAATTTCCCTATCTAGAGAATAATGTAAATTGCGTATTTTCCCACCTAGGAAATTATACATATGGAGAATTTTGGTACCTAGGGAACTTCATAAATAGGGGGGTTGCCCATCTAGGGAATTATATACATAGGGAATGTATACCTATGTATATAATTCCTATACCTATGAATACCTATGTGTATAACTATGAATACCTATGTAGGGAATTCTATGAATTGGGGATTTCCCTGTGTGAGGAATTATATGACTTGGGAATTTCCCTATCTAGAGAATAATGTAAATTGCGTATTTTCCTACCTAGGAAATTATACAAATTGGGTTTTTGGTACCTAAGGAACTACATAAATAGGGGGGTTTCCCCATCTAGGGAATTACATACATAGGGAATTTCCCTATTTAGGAAATTATATGAATTGGGAATTTCCCTATGTAGGAAATTATATGAATTGGGAATTTCCATATGTAGGGAATTATACGAATTGGGAATTTCCCTATGTAGGGAATTATACGAATTGGGAACTCCCTTATCTCGGGAACAATGTAAATTGCGAATTTCCCTATATAGGGAACTATATAAATTGTTGTTTATTTCACCAAATTTTTTTTCACATGTCCTTGCGCGCTTCATTAAAACCGAAATCCCCAAATAAATTCGTAATTCAACCAATTACGATACACTTTCGCGCAATTCTTTGACGCACACGAGGGTAATCAATTGCGAGATTATCACGAGTAGGTTCCCGCGGAATCGAAGTGATCACGACACCTGTTCGAATACGCACGCGATGTTAATTCTCACGCGGGAAATCAGCATGGGTGGCGACGAGAGTCGCGTGATCGCTCGACGAAACAACGACGACACTCGTAAACTTTATTCCTGCCGTTCGTCCCTCAATTGTAGTCATTAAATTGATATCACGATTCCCGCCCAAAAGCGACGATAAATTCAAGAAATTCTCATGAAGCTCACACTGATGCGCTGATTCCCGTTCCTTCTTTTCCACCGCCGGTATTGGCCCCGTAATAATGCTATAAATTTCGCTCCTGACATTACCAATCGCCGATATCTGTGATATGAATAATGATTGGTACACGGGTTTACAGTAAATAAAATTTGCACTAATGTCAAAGACGCGAAAACAGTAATAAATTTTTTGAAACACAAAATATATGTACGAAAATTATATATATATATATACAAGGAGATATATATTTTTTATACATAACATATGAATGCGTTAAAAAGAATATTGTTTTCGTACCTCTAATGTGCCAGTGCGATTCATTATACTTTGAATTTGTATACACGATAATTAATATTGTAGAGATCGGTTATTAATATTATCACAAGCGAATTTCATTCATATTTTTTATAATTATCATTCACACGCACCTACACATATGTATATATTTCTACTATATTCGCACTAATGTAAAGACGCGCAAACAGAAATATATTTATAGGAGTTTTAATTTTTTTGTGTGCGAAAAAAATATATCTATATGTATACAAGGGGATTTTTATGTTTTTATACATAACATGCGGATGCGTTAAAAAAATTCTTTTCGTGCCTTTAAGGGGCACGAAAAGAATTTTCGTGTCACACTGTTACCAGCGTGACACTTTTAAAAAATCGATTTTTTTTGCCTTTCTCGACAGTTTATACTTTTAAGAATATCATTATCATTGATATAATTTATATCAAAATCATTTTATCTTGCAAAAATCGATAGTTAAATTGTTAAACGCGTTTTTCTCGAAATGAAATTTTTCAAATTTGCTGACATTGAAACTCAAAGAGAAATTATCCGATTGACTTGAAATTTGAACTGAGTACTCTTGAATATATTAACTCTACAATGACGTAGGATATTTTTGATTGGATGAAAATTGACAATTTGGCATTGAAAAAAACGACCATTTTTTAGGTAAACAAACAGACTTTTTTAAAACTACGACATTTTGTTTGACTTTGATATTTTTCGAAAATGTACAGGAATACCTTCCTTGTACAGGAAATACCTCCTAGTTCTCCAGATCTCAATATTTTTCTATGAAAAAATTATGTCATGTAGGTCAAATATAGCCAAATATATTCTCAATTTTCCGAAACATGTAATTGAGTACTTATCTTCCAAAAAATTCCCGAAAATCACCCAAATTTTCAGCGCTCACTCTGGTATAGCCCCTTAATGTGCCAGTGCCAATTCAATACACTTTGAATTTGTATACACGATTAATAATATTGTAGAAATCTGTTATTAATATCCTTACAAGCGAATTTCACTCATATTTTTTATAATTAAAATTCACACACACATACACATATATAGGTTTCTAGAATATGTGTAGGTGTGTGTGTGAGTATATTTCTATATAATCAATATTTCATAACAAATGTCAATTACATATACAGGTAGGAAAATACAAATCTCCTAACATTTCTAAATATTATCGACATATGCAAACACATATATTGACAATATTCTTTTACTTTATTATATATTTTTCATATATGACAATATAATAAATCGTTGGACTAGAGATACATGTATATATATATATATATATACACACACACACACATACATACATACATACCGACATATACCCCATATATATCTATATATATATATATATATTTTTTTTTTCCACATGCCCTTTGAAATTTCCCTATATGTCATATATGTATGGGATTTAATAATTTCATGTAATCAAAAAATATGTATATATATATAAGTAAATTATTCACCCCACCAAAATATACCTTGATTATAATTTTGTCGCCTCATCCGATTTTCCTGCTTCACTTTACGAACTGTCGTGGCCATGGCGTGTTGGCTGACCATCTCTCTGACGAGATATGCCAACAAATTTTCTCTCTCTTTGTCTTTTCACCGTCTCTCTCTCTCTCTCTCTCTCTCTCTCTCTCTCTCTCTCTCTCTCTCTCTCTCTCTCTCTCTCTCTCTCTCTCTCTCTCTCTCTCTCTCTCTCTCTCTCTCTCTCCCTTACACACACACACACTACCGGGCAAAACTCCCTCGCGCTCCCCCAAACTCGTTGGCGCGAAATGCGAATTCAACTTTTGCATTTACATTAGTCATGTACGGTAGACTGTTCCTCTCGCGCGTCGCTCGTGCCTCTGACTTTACAATTTGTTCACTCGACGATGAGGCGAAAAAAATAAACGAGACAAGTCTCCGGCAAATTCACCACTCGAAACTTTGTTTCACGCGAATGAAATGCAAAAAAATAAAATAAAAAAGACAATAAAAGTTCGGATGCAAGTTGGGGGGCGGGACAAAGTTTCCTGATTATGATTCACGCGGAATCTGAGATTCGCGCCGGAAGAAGGACGAGCAGACACGAGTTGATGAATGCGAAGCTTTTTTTTTTTAATTTTCAATTATAAACTTTTTTTTTCGTACGGTTGGAAACTTCTTTTCAGCGATTAAATTGTTCGATTTTCGCGGGTGTGTTTTTTTTTTTTTTAATTGTTTTCGAAATAGACACTTGTCGCTGGCGCTCCGAGCAACCACTCGACAACGAGCCTCTTCGCTGTACACTGAAAGACGCCGAACTTTCCATTGAGCGAACGTTCGTAGATGTTCCGCCGTTCTGACTTCGTTTCCGGTATCATCCCACCACCTCATCCGCAAGCAGAGAGAGAGAGAGAGAGAGAGAGAGAGAGAGAGAGAGAGAGAGAAAGGGACTCGTACGAATCGTAGTACTTTGAGACGGGGCAACGAGACAGTGGGATAATTTATTCCGGTGGCCCATACACCGTGCAACGCATATATACGTAGTGTAGAGGCTCTTCGTTTTCAAATGAACGGAACTCTCCAACGATGACTGTACTTCTTGGGTAATGTGCGCAGCTCACGTTCAGACTCGTAGAACTTAGTCCATTTTTCATTTGAAAAACTTTGTAGTTTTTTTTTATTTCGCTTTTGGAGTCACGATGCTTTTAGATTTTGTAAAGGGCAATTTTGAGGTCATTATGATCGAGTTTCTAATGGCATTTAATGTTTGTTCTTATTTTTATTTTTAGGGATTTTAAATTTTATTCTTAAGACCATTTTTTTTCTGGGTTTTCTTAGCTTATTTTTAAGGGGCTATACCAGTGTGACACTTTCAAAAAATCGATTTTTTTGTTGCCTTTTACGACAGTCTATACTTTCAAGAATATGAGATGAAATTTCTATACTTTCGAGAGTATGAAATGAGATTTTTCAATTTTGCTGACATTGTAACTCAAAGAGCAATTATGCGATTGACTTGAAATTTGAACTGAGTACTCTTGAATATATTTACTCTACAATGACGTAGGATATTTTTGATTGGATGAAAATTGACGATTTGACATTGGAAAAAAACGACCATTTTATAGGCAAGAAAGCAGACTTTTTTTTCATAACTACGCCATTTTGTTAGATTTTGCTATTTTTCGAAAATCCTACGTCATTGTACAGGAAATACCTTCCAGTTTAACGACATTTTTTCCTTTTTCGGTTTCAGCTACTCAATCGGCCGGAATCGTGTCAGCAGTGGAGGAACTTTTTTTTGGCGCCTCCGAAGGCAGCGCATAAGTCGCTTGGATCTCAATATTTTTCCATGAACAAATTATGTAATATAGGCCAAATATAGCCAAATATATTCTTAATTTTCCGAAAGATTTAATTGAGTACTTTTCTTCCAAAACATCCCGAAAATCACCCAAATTTTCAGCGTTCACACTGGTATAGCCCCGTAAGACTTTTTTTTTTATTTCTAAAGATATTTTATTTTAATTCATAAAATCTTTATTTTCTGAAGCTTTTTTTGACGACATTCTCGATTACTTTCCTATTGTAAGGAAATTTTATGTCAATTATCAAGAACATTAAGAAAATTCGAAGGCATTTTATTTTCATTAGCAAAACCATTTTTTATTTATTTCAAGTGCAAAAAGTATTTTTTTTTTCATGAACATTATATTTTTACGCCATCCTTGATTACTCTTTTATGTTTAGAGACCATTTTAATTGCAACTTTCTCATCAATAACAAAATTACATTCGAACCACGTAATTACAGCGAGTAAACTGAATCGTCTCTGGATGAAAATAAAATGCCCTTTCACGAAATTCATCGGACACTGCCATTTTTCAGACACCAGGACGAGAGAAACGCAAAACCACTAGACTCAAATAATTCTTGGCGCTTCCTGCGTTTCGCCGAGTCAAGAAAAAAAACCCATCTTTAACGATCTGTAGAGCTGCCGGAATAAATTGCAATCCCGCTGTATATGCAAACACAACCACCGTTAACAACGGCGCTGGCAACAGGCGGGGAAGTCGTAATCTACACTATTCAGGGTGTGAACTAATTAGGCCCGAGTCCTTTTGTTTATTATAACTCGAAAATAGGTGTCGAGACCTGAGTGGTTCTGAAGATCGTTAAAATGTTTTCTTTTATCTTTCGCCGAAAGAATACGAAACAACGACTCAACGTTTAACAGCGCTGTAACAATGGACGTACCTTTTCATGAAGATGCAATCGATCGATCATTATAAAAACATTAAATTTTTCTCTCGAGCTCTAAAAATGTTTATTAGCTAATAATTAACTTGTTTTTAAATAGTTGTTACAAAGGATAGTTCCAAAACATTAATTGGAAACAATCAGTTAACTAGGCTCTCTCGCTCTCTTTTTCTTTCCGCATGCACGTGAATGTGTGGGAATGTGTATATGTGTGCGCGCGCGCGTGGGTGTGTGTGCGTGGGTAGGTGTGTGAGTGTGTGTAGGTGGGTGTGAGTGAATGTGTATTTGCGTGAGTGCGAGGGTGTGCGTGTGTGAGGGTGTGAGTGAATATGCGCGCGTGTGTGTGTGTGTGTGTGTGGGTGGGTGTGAGTGAATGTGTGTGTGGGGGAGGGGGGGGGGGCACTGCGCGCGGGTGTGTGTGTGTGCATGGGTGTGAGTGTTTGGGTAGGTGTGCAAGTGTGAGGGTGTGAGTGTTTGGGTAGGTGTCCATGTGTGAGGGTGTGAGTGTTTGGGTAGGTGTCCATGTGTGAGGGTATGCGTGTTGGGTAGGTGTCCATGTGTGAGGGTGTGGGTGGGTGTGAGTGAATGTGTGTGTGGGGCGGGGGGGGGGGGGCACTGCGCGCGGGTGTGTGTGTGTGTGCATGGGTGTGAGTGTTTGGGTAGGTGTGCATGTGTGAGGGTGTGAGTGTTTGGGTAGGTGTCCATGTGTGAGGGTGTGAGTGTTTGGGTAGGTGTCCATGTATGAGGGTGTGAGTGAATGTGTGCGTGGGTAGGTGTGTGAGTGTGTGTAGGTGGGTGTGAGTGAAAGTGTATTTGCGTGAGTGTGAGGGTGTGGGTAGGTGTGCGTGTGCGAGGGTGTGAGTGAATATGCGTGTGCGAGTGTGTGTGTGGGTGGGTGTGAGTGAATTCGAGTGCTGTGTGTCGGCGGGTGGTGTGCGTGAGTGTGAGTGTGTGGGTACGTGTGCGTGTGGGCGGTTGTGTAGGTGGGTTTGAGTGAATGTGTGTGCGTGTGCGAATATGTGCGTGGGTGTGAGTGTGTGGGTAGGTGTGCGTGTGTGCGGTTGTGTAGGTGGGTGTGAGTGAATGTATGTGCGTGTGCGAGTGTGTGTAGGTGGGCGATAGTGAATGAGCGTCGTATGCGAGTGTGTGTCGGTGGGTGTGAGTGAATGTGGGTGCTGTGTACGGGTATGTGCGTGGGTGTGAGTGTGTGGGTAAGTGTGCGCGAGTGTGTAGGTGGGTGTGAGTGAATGTGGGTGCTGTGTGGGGGCGGTATGCGGCGGTGTGAATGCGTGTGTATGTGTGTGTGAGTGCGAGTGTGTGCGTATGTGTGTGTTTCAGCTTAAACATGTCCTTTCTCAATATAGGTATTAGGTGGGTGCATATGAACCCGCCAATTTTTTGAGCATAAGCAAAGATAGTGTTTCGATAGTGAATCGACAAACTGGTTTATTCAAAGTGTTGCCCATCGAAGCAGACAAGCTTAGCCCATCTTTCAGCCAACAATCATATTCCACGCAGGGAGTATTCGCTCGTAGGTATAATTCCGCTCGTAGGTATAAAATGTAGGATAAAAAACTTTAAACGCGTTTTTCTCGAAATGAGATTTTTCAAATTCGCTGACATTGTAACTCAAAGATCCGCTTGACTTGAAATTTGAACCGAGTACTCTTGAATATATTTACTCTGCAATAACGTAGGATATTTTTGATTGAATGAAAATCGACGATTTGGCATTTAAAAAAACGACCATTTTATAGGCAAGAAAACACACTTTTTTCATAACTACGCCATTTTATTAAATTTTTATATTCTTCGAAAATCCTACGTCATTGTACAGGAAATACCTTCCAGTTTAACGACATTTTTTCCTTTTTCGGTTTCAGCTACTCAATCGGCCGGAATCATGTCAGTAGTGGAGGACCTTTTTTTGGCGCCTCCGAAGGCAGTGCATAAGTCGCTTGGATCTCAATATTTTTCTATGAAAAAATTATGTAATATAGGTCAAATATAGCCAAATATATTCTTCATTTTCCGAAACATTTAATTGAGTACTTTTCTTCCAAAAAGTTCCCGAAAATCACCCAAATTTGCAGCGGTCACACTGGTACAGCCCCCTAATAAAATAAAAAAGGTCCTTTTACTGCGAAATGTAGCCGTTTTCAGAAAAACGTTATTTTTTCAAAGAGTACCATTTTATCGATTTTCAACATTTCTCAGTTTTTCTTGGTTCATATTCTGCGCTTGAGTGTTGATGAAAAAATCTTCGTTGCTTTTTGTTCAGATTAAGTCCGCCGGCGTTACGTGTCACGCCGTGTGACATCATTCTCCGCAACCCGTTCAGAAGACCGTGTTACAGCCAAAAGTAGTAATGGAACATACCCCAAGTCTCAAAAATGGTGAAGAAATGTTTCCTTTGAAAAAACAAAAAGAATGGAAATCAGCAATTTTCTCCTCGCCTAAAGGTATCTCTCCCTTTAACGCGTTGCACAAATGTCACCTATGGCGTTTTAGCGGGATCCTATGAACTATCATCATGTGTAGTGCCAACTTTTGGTTCGAGAAAATAGTGTGCCTAACGCACTGAAAAAAAATATTCGTTTATCCAAAATTCAGTTGGTTTAACAAAATGTATCTTTAAATACGTTCAACTTGATTTTTGATTGGCATAACAAAACAATATAGTTGGTGGTAAATTAGTATAGTGGTGTGAAATTAAGCTTATTTAGCATGTCTGAGCAACTGTTAAAACAACAAAATTTCGAGACAACAAAATGCATTTTGCACATTCAACGATTCGTTTTTCTCAGTGTTTCGTTTTTCTCAGTGCGCCATCTGTTGCTAGCCGGCGGTTTCATGAGCAACCACCTACTATACATTAATAGCCTGACAATAATTCATCTAATTATGGATGAACGAATGAACGCAACGTCTTCGAACATCAACGACAAAACGTCTCTCAAAAATCCAAATGAATTTTTATCCAATTTTCGATCAAATTCCTCATCAAATTTCAAACACCGCGCAAAGAATAAATCCCCCCGAGGCATTGAAGCTCCGAAAGAGCTCCAGCGTCCGTCATCCATTCCGATGTCATTCAAAGATAAAAAAGCAACAAAAAAAAAACAAATTAAAAAAGCGATATAATCTTCTAACGAGTGTGTGTTTCGGTCCCGGTTTCGCACGTAGCCGAGGGCGTCCATTAAAAAACGTTTGCGAAAGGTTGAATCCGATCTAACGAATTCGGACCGGGATGGATCATTTTTGCAGATTGGCTTCAATATTTCTTGCGAAACGAAACGTCACTGGCCCGCGTCTCGATTGAGCTTCTTTCCATCCTGTGCTCTTCGCTCTTGCCTTTTTACAGGTAAGTGAACATCAATCGTTCTCGGCGAGAATTATTTTTTCCAAATCCCCCTCTCTCTCTCTCTCTCTCACTCGTCTTCGTATGCGGCACGTGGTACATCTTTGGCCTTTCGTCTTAATTAGAAAAAGCGAGTATATAGCCCGGAAAAAAAGATTCCAGCGCGGATAAATAATTGATAGAGAGACAAAAAAACTTGACAGTAATAACTCGTTGACACGGACAAGATCTACGAACTGTCCTTCCTGGGAATCGGTCCGCGTTCCATGGATCGATCGATCGGTTCATTCGATATATATATATATATATATATATATATATATATATATATATATATATATATATATATATATATATATATATATACACATACACACACACACACACACACAGATTATCAGTTTCTCCACGCTCTCGTCCAGTTTTCTCATACGCACATACATACACCCGTTCCAGTACAAGACTAGGTATCCCCAGGCTTTTTTTCTTTTTAATTTAATTCCTTTCCAAACCAGTCAGTATAGTCGGCGCGTACAACGGCAGCAAGTAAGCACAGCGTGTGATTTGTACATCGAGAACGACTCACTGTAGCAGCGGTAAGGAGTAGCGACTCTCTCTTTATATATATATATATATGTATATATATATATATATATATATATATATATATATATATATATATATATATATATATATGTGTGTGTGTGTGTGTGTGTATATATGTGTGTATATATATATATATATATATATATATATATATATATATATATATATATATGTGTGTGTGTGTATATATATATATACATACACACACAGGGTGGACCATTTAACGTGACCACCCCAAATATCTCCGTTGCCTCTAAAGTGACGAAAAAAACGTGAGGAGGTAATTTGATTGATTTCGAAGGGCTGATACAGTGGTGAAAAATTCATTTATGTCAAGATCATAGTTTTTGCGTTCTCAAGGTCATTAATGGTTTTTCACCAATATATTTTGGGTTTCTTTGGATTTGTGAAATTCATTCATTTTACAAGTTCATGGAATTTCACTTTAGTAAAAGTCCCACGATTTTCGAGATGAAAATCATCTGCTTTTGGTTTTTTGCATGCGTTTTCTACAAATCATAACTTTTTTTTATCCGGTTGAAAAAAAATCCTCTTGTCTATTTGTTTTACGTAGAAAATTCTTCTTCTTAACCTTAAATGGTAAGGGAACTTTATGAAAGAAGATCTTATGCAGAATTTTCGAACCAACAGACAGAAGACAAACGCGAAGACAAACATTTGACTTTGATAGCTTGCGGTGTAAAAAAAGTTTACTACGGATATCGTGCCAATTACTTTCAAAAGTTGCTTTGTTGATGTCGATTCATTTGATTTGTAGAAATGGCATGCGAAAAACCAAAAGCAGATGGTTGTTTTCCATAAATAACGTGAAGCCACAATCTTGAAAACCGTGGGAGTTTTGCTAAACTGAAATTCCAGCATATAGTGGGGCATGATCTGATTTATCGACATTCGCAGGATTTTCCATTCATAACAGGACACCCTATATATATATATATATATATATATATATGAACGTCTGTTTCTTTCCACATTTTACGAAGTTCGTCGAGTTTATATAGAAGTCCATGATTCCGTACGGGGAACCACGCCTGGCTGAGTCTAAAGCACACGAGTGCGCACCGTGAGCTCCAGCCGAGCATAGACGTCTGTCGATCTCTTCCTCTCTCATATGCTCCGTCGTAAGCACTATATATATATATATATATATATATATATATATATATATGTATACAGGGTGTTAGGAAGGTCGATGCAAAGCCTTAAGAGGCTGATAGGTCACCTCGTTAGGAACATATCTAACCTAGGTTACCTTAGTCCAAATCTAAGGATTTCGAGTTATCATGGTAAGTATGAATTTTGGAAAATGTCCCAAAATTACGTACTAACTTGTTTACCTCTTATGTTAATGCTATTTTTTTTAAATAGCATCAACATAAGAGGTATTTTTATTTTTTGACAACTTTTTAATTATTCAACACGTCCCATTTAGTTAGTTGTGTGGATACAGAGATTGTATTGGTGTTTGTCGATTGAGTACACATTAAGGCCTTAGGCCACAGCAACGGGTATAAAAGCATGTGCGAATTATACGATTTTTTTTCGAATGGAAAAGTGATTCACTCATAAAATTAATCACACATCTATTTAGTATGAATATCAAGCTGTTAGAAAATCTGTATATATATTTTTTTGCGATGTACAAAATGGCCGACTACTCGAAACTTCTCGAAACAGCTTTTGTCCAATTGGCATGGCAAATAACTCCAACAATTTTCACTCGATTTACTTCAAATTTAAAAGTTATGTTCCTAATTGCATTTCGCAGAGATGTATGTACGGAATTCCTGATTAATCGACAACTTTTCATTTTATGAGTAGTTTATGAGCAGTTATAACGAAATTTTTCACTGAAAATTCATTTCTTAAGGTATTCCTTTCACGAACCCGAATTTTTAACAATTAACTGATTTTCGTCTTTAATCAAGAAAAAAAATCCTAGTATACTGGTAAAATTTCGAGCCAAGTTACCGAACTTATAACAAACAATTACGGCTCTCAAAATCGTCGCATTTATACGGCGGTGTATGGAGATTACACGCTGGCCACATTTTCATCTGATGATTTATACACTAAATAACTCTAGACGCCTGATATAAACTGTTCACGCGTGTAAAAAAATCTAAAGATTCCGTAACGACATTAAAAACAGGGGGTCACCGAATGTTTAACGAAAATATTAATGATAAAACTTAGAAAAATATGATTAGCAGAAGAATTTTCGTAGCCGCGACTTTTCAGAGATAATGTAAAAATGTTTAAATCTATTAAGGGAGACTTTGTCCTTGGAGTGCCATATTTCAGGTGTTTACATTTTATTTTTTTTAAAGGAAACGAGTAAAGCTTTTCGAGTGCGGTTTTTTTCTTGCCTTTATACATGATATACAGAACGTTAAAAATTTTTTTTTTTTGAAAAAAAAAACCGAAATGACTGCCGTTGCAGCTCCGCGAAAAGAGGTCCTCAAACGCGGGAGGTAAACAGCTGACATCACTGCCCCCTCTTTGTCGATCGGAAACACAAATTCAAAGCATATTATCAATCTGTGACCCTTTGGTCATGGAATGACGGATGGGTTTTTCGTTTAGTACAAATTTCGGAAAATGGCGGCAATTAAAAAAAAAATCGAATTTTCGCATATAAAGATAAATAACAAATGCAAAAATGTATCTATCGAAAAAACGATCCGTCATTCCGTGAAGACGTATTTTCTGAGTATGCTCTCCAAATTTCAGGTCGATATGTTAATTACAGCGGTCAGGAGAATGTCAGCCATTTTTAAAAACGTGTTTTCGAGAAAAACGCGTTTAAAGTTTTGTAATGTGTTTACACAAATGTGTTTATAATTACCGCTAATCGGCAACGCCTGGTCCATAGAGGCATCCCTCCTCTTCTTCTAGCTGCTCATGTTGAGCCGCTAACATCTCCCGCTGCATTTCAAGGACAAAGTCTCCCTTAAATTTGCGCGAATTTTTTCGAAAAAAGATAACAAAAGAAAATATTAGTATTCGGCCATTTTGTACATGGAAAAAATATATATATATTTTCTAACAGCTTGATATTCATACTAAATAGATGTGTAATTAATTTTATGAGTGAATTACTTTTCCGTGCGAAAAAAATTGTTGAATTCGCACATGATGTTGTACCCGTTACTGTGGCCTAAGGCCTTAAGCTAAGACGCTAAGACTAAACTAAGTTTTTAGTTACCAATTATCGTCTGTTAATTTTGGGAAATTTTCCAAAAATCGTACTTACCATGATAACTCGAAATCCTTAGACTTTGGACTAAGGTAACCTAGGTTAGATATGTTCCCAACGAGGTGACCTATCACCCCCTTAAAGCTTTGCATTGACCTTCCTAACACCCTGTATATAATATAAGCGAAGACTTTGAATTCGACTTCGATGTTCGTCCTCCAAACATCCAACATTAAACACATAAATATCTTGTGGCTTCTAAATATCATTGCTTGACTTTTCTACACCTGCTCTTTAGTTTTTGGTTTCGCTCGTGAGACTCAATAACAAGATGTCCAACGAGTGCTCTCACATGTGTATTTTCCCGCAGCGTAATGTCAGACCAGACCCTACACCACTAATCCTTCCGCCACGACGATATGAATCATACGACGAGATTCCCCAACGTATTTTCTCACGGGCCCGCCGAGAAAGCGCACACGAGAAACCACACACACGCATCAGCCACGTCGCCTCGTGAAATTCACCGGAAGTCCAGTGACGACCGGGCACGGTTTCGCTCCTCTGCATACGCAACCCCGTAAGACCCTAATCCACACGAAAGGACACGAAGAGGAGGACGAGTGAGGACGCGAGGACGGAGGCGACGAAACCTGACTACATGTCTGACTCATTGCCGGATGGCAATGTGATTTGGTGGCTACCTCGTGGTGCTTTTTCTACGCAGGGTGAGGAAGAGTAGGGAAGAGTGGCGAAGTGTTGCAGGAAAGTCGATCTATATTCGTAAAGGGTGACTCAAAATGACCTGACATTTTAAGTTTTGCGTAATTTTTTTTGTGGCGAATATAGAGTACTAATCTTTGACAACTAGTCCTCCAATATCTAGTAGAAGTCAGACAACAAGACAGACCAATCTGCAGTAAAAGAGACAAATACCCAGCACTTTTTAACGTATAATGTGAATTTTCGACTGAAGGTAAAATTGCATACTGCGGTTGCATACTGAAAGTAACCCCAATAAAATGTTGCCCCTTAAGACCTTAGGCCACAGTAACGGGTATAAAACCATGTGCGAATTTAACAATTTTTTTCGTATGAAAAAGTCGTTCACTCATAAAATTACTTTTCCTTACGAAAAAAATTGAAATGGAAATTTATGTATGTAAAATATATGCAGAAAACATATGCTACATATATATATATATCGGTCGCATATATAGTGGCGAAAAATAGAATAATACACATATATTCAGTATATATGCACCAAATATATGATGCATATATGAGGCATATACGACGCATATATTTTCGATATATTTTCAATCTATTTTTTTGTCAGGAAAATATATCAAAAATGTATGCCTCATATATGACTCATATATGTGTCATTTATGTGTCATATATGACGCATACATTTTTGATACATATTCCTGACAAAAAATATATGCTGTGTATAAACACTATTACAGTTAACCTTAATAAAACTTAAAACTTAAACTTAAAAAAACTTAACTTACAGTTAAAGTACGCTATTACATATAAACACTATATACAGATATGCGTAGCATATCTGTATATATGTGGCATATATGTACCATTTATGCAGTATATATGTGGTATGTAGGCAGTGTGTATGCAACATATATGCTAAATATATGTGGTATATATGCAGGGTAAATGCTACATATATCATTGATATATGATACATTGATATACAGTAATACCACGCATATACATCTCATATATAAAAACGTTACGAAAATTAGAATTTGGCACATATATGCAACATATATTTTCAATATATGGCATACATTTCACATCTATTACAATTATTAATAAAATAAATTTGCAGTATATTTTTGCGTATATAAATTTCCATGGGGGCGTCACTGTGGCCTAAGGCCTTAAGGGGCCAGTCCACTTTGAAAATTTAAAAAAATCGAACGCAAGCAAGACTTGAATAAATCGACGATGATGAGCAATCAGAAGGGATTTTGTACGGTGCAGGAATTGCCGATTGAGTTTAGGTAAGAGTTTTTCATCGTATAAACTTCAAACGCGTTTTTCTCGAAACAACGTTTTCAAAATCTAGCTCCATCGTATCTCTAAAACTAACAAACTGATTCTCTTGAAATTTGAACCACATATTGTAAACATGATTCGCAACAAGATGACCCTCGATGGTTTTAAAATTTGTATTTTTACTCTTTTTTTGCGAAAAACTGCGAAAAAACGCGTTTTTTTACTTGTTTCGTTTTTCATTTGCCAGTTTTTTAATTTTTTGATAAAACTTTATATCCGAGAGTCCTTTTGTAGCTGATGTCATACTGAATGTAAAGGACTTTGATTTTTTTGTTTCAGACAAGCCGTTGCCGAGTTGTGAGGGAGCTACCTAGCCCACCTATTTTTGAGGCGTTACGTTAAACTATAGTTTTTGTACTTAAAAATGAATAAAACATGCTTTTAAATGTATTTCAAGACTTTATTTACCAACGCCAACGACTCTTATATTCATATCTTTTATAAAATCCTCAAAAAAAATCGCGAGAATAGCATTTTTCGTGGCTCCAACGTGGACTGGCCGCTTAACTCGCTCTAACCCTGAGATATAGGGGTTGAAAACTTAAAAATCGCCGTATCTCGACAATTAATAGCCCGATCAAAAAATGTTTCACACAAAAGTTGTTTGGAATAATAAAATACGTATCAAGTTATCTGACGTTCAGTCTCCTATCTTTGAAAATAGCGGCACAAAAACACGAGAGCACCACTGACCCAGACAAGGACGCAGCGATATGTCTACTCCGCTCGCACACGCATCAACCCCGAATTTTCGAATCGTTTTTCCGCCGCTATTTTCAACGATACGGGGTTGGATATTAGATAACTTTATACGAATTTTATTATTCCAAACAACTTTTGTTCAAAACCTTTTTTGATCGGGCTATTAATTATCGAGATACGGTGATTTTTAAGTTTTCAACCCCTATTTCTCAGAGTTGAGGCGAGTTGAGAGGCAACATTTTATTCGGGTTACTCTCAGTATGCAACCATGTACCGTCAGTCAAAAATTCGTATTCTACGCTGAAAAGTGCTGGGTATTCGTTTCTTTTGCTGGATTCATTGTAAGCTGGCATCAGGGAGTATTGAGGTTTAGTCATGAAGGATTACACGATCGAGCAACACATAGAAATTTTTATTTGCTGCAATGTTACTGCATAGTTACCGCACGAATTCGCCACCAAGATCGTGAGATTTGACGCTATTGGACTTCTTTCTTTGCGGTTTTCTGAAAGGAAAAGTGTATGCCAATGATCCACAGACCATCCCGAAACTCAATGAAGCAATTGGACGCACCGTTAATGAAATTAGTCCGCAATTATGCCAATATGTTATTGGAAATTTCGTCAAGAGAGTGAACGTTTGCAAACAGGGACGAAGCGGCCATTCATCGGATGTTGTATTCCACACACAACCTTCATGTTTGTACCTTATATTAAAATTAAAATATTCGTACTTTTCTACTCGTTCGATTTCCGGAACTTCGAAGCAGAAAAGTACGAAAAGTTTCGTACTTTTCTGCTCTTTCGATTTCCGGAACAACAAATACACCATCCCATTTGTAAAATCAAAGTTGACCCTCAAATGACCTTGATACCTCGACTTTGGAAAAAATTCAAAGACACCATCTTGTGTCCCCCTCGAAACCATGAAACTAATGTATTGAACCTGATTTTCCTATCTCGGTTCGTTTGGGAGAAAATTGGCTGGATCACTATAAATGACTCACCCTGTATATATGCACTCTATTATATATATATATATATATATATATATATATATATATATATATATATATATATATATATATATATATATGTGTGTGTGTGTGTGTGTGTGTGTGTATATATGTATATTAGGGTGTGCGGAAAAAAATCGATATTCTTTTTTCGGTTGCATTCACCAAAAAAGGTGAATCAAGGTAAAAAAAAAGAAGAATCCTCGAAAGAGAGCTCAAAAAAAAATTATTTCGAACGGCGCATTGCATTTGAATACTTTCCATAAGAATAACACAGGAAAATATTGGCACTTCTGAACGTCGTAGTAAAACTCTTCAGAAAAAAATCTCACAAAAATGTCATTAAGATATTCTGGTAGAGAATTGAATTCCCTACAAAAAAGTTCCTACGAACAATTAGTTTAGAACAACCGTTCAAGTGGTATCGCTGTCTGAAATAAAATTTTATTATTTAAGCGATGTGCGCGCCATAGCACACGCTGCCAGCTGGCGGCAGCATGCGGTAGCTGGCAGTGCAAAATGACAAGCTTCACACTAGCGCCACGAACGGGAAACCGCGACATTTTTCCCCCATTTTGGCCCGAAATCAAGATCTGTCACTGCTACAAAATTTCATTCGTTATTGCGAAGTGAATCCTGTAACAGGGGAGGCTGCCTCGAAAAAATTAGCTAGTCACTTGTGATACTTTAACGAGAAAATTGTTGCATTGTCGTTTTTTGACAATGTTTTGCCGATAAGTGTGAAGGCAAAAATGGTACAAGCTCTGCAATCTCGAGAAAAATCCAAAAATCCTTCCGAGTGAATAATTGTTTAAAAAAATGATTGGGAAATGTTGCTGAACAAAGACATAAGCGATTTCGTTACTCAAGAGTCCTTATTTCTTTTCCAGCAATTCAATTTACCTCATGATTTTTTGAGAGTAAATATTGAATTATGGCCGGAAAATGCCACTTATTTGAGTTGCTTAGATTTTCTTTTAATCCAAAAGTCGTTAATAACGTAGCCGAACGTGGTGTCACTTTGATAGAAGCATATAACGGTTCATTAACAAAAAACGAAGAGCAGCTACAATATTTATTGGGCGCAGTGCAAAATTATCGACAGAAATACCCTAATTGCAACAACGTACTCTTAAAAAAAGGAACGATGATTATCAAGCATTATAATGTAAAAACAAATTATTTTATCTTATTAAACCAAATTCATTGAATAAAACTTTTCGAAACACGATCAATGATGGACGTCGTTTCTTTTATATTTCTTGTTGTACTTGATTCTTTCTTGTATCAGAGAAATATTTTGAGAACGATTCCATGCAAATTGTATGTTAGAGCAGAACATTCTCTACAAAAAAAAACCCAAATAGTTTTTTCGTAAAGCGAAAAATTCGATTTTTACAGCCTTTTGAATTATTTTTTTTTCTATCAATTCAATTTCAGACAGCGATTGCACTTGAACGGTTGTTCTGAGCTAATTTTTCGTAAAAACTTTTTTGTTGGAAATTCGATTCTCCATGAGAATATGTTAATGACATCTTTGTGTGATTTTTTCTGACGAGTTGCACTACCACATTCAGAAATCCCAATATTTTCCTGGGTTATTCTCATGGAAAATATTCCAATGCAATGCGCCATTCGAAATATTTTTTTTTGAGCTCTCCTTCGAGGATTCTTCATTTTTTACCTATTGTCTATTGGTTTTTTTCCTTAGGTACACGCTTTTCGCGTTTGTTACCTATTCTTTCCCTTCATTGTGCCCGTTTCTTTCCTCTACTGTTTACTCCTTTTTTCTCCATCTTTCTCCTTGTCCCCCCCCTCTTGCGGCCGCAGCCGACTTCCCCCTCTGTATTATATTCATCATGACATTTCTATCATGGGTATAGGGAAACTGCGGAAAACCTGTACCAATACAGCCGGTCATCGAGTTCGCCCCCCAGTCGTGGAACTAGTCTTATTTCGCCGCGAAATGCCGAAGAAAAACATTTCACGACGAAATGTACGCGACTGGGATTCGAAGCCGGGACCTCCCGGTCCGCTGGTTTAGTGGCGAGCACGCTAACCACTAGACCATCGCACCGGTCCTTCATTTTTTACCTTAATTCACCTTTTTTGGTGGTTGCAACCGAAAAAAAAAGTATCGATTTTTTTCCGCAAACCCTAATATGTATGTATAGACCAAGCTTTGAAAAAAAAATCTCTACAAGGAAGAACAACGGAAAATAAACTTTCTAAAATTGTTTATTCAGATTTTTTAACGATTCTTTTTCATTGTTCTCTTTTGTAGAGGCTTTTTTAATCTTTGGAACTTTGAGAATTAAATCGTTAATCCCAAGCAAACACTCTCTCTCTCTCTGTCCATATATAAATAAATAAATAAATAAATAAATAAATATATATATATATATATATATATATATATATATATATATATATATATATAAAACATCGTTTTTTGAAGCATATAACCGATCAAATTATCTACGCCGCACTATTATTCTTATTAATCTCTTCCCCTCTCTCTCTCTCTTACTCTCTCACCCTCTCTCCATTTCCCTTTTTTCGTCTCCTCTCTCCTGACCACTCTGCGGCTATCATTAGAGGCAGTTTTCCTTTCCAACGTGTCCAACACACACACACACACACACACACACACACACACACACACACACACACACACACACACACACACACACACACACACACACACACACACACACACACACACACACACACACACACACACACACACACACACACACACACACACACACACACACACACACACACACACACACACACACACACACACACACACACACACACACACACACGCCCGCGCTCACACACGCACGCACGCACGCACACACACAATATATGTGTATACACATATATTGTATGTATACGTGTCCATTTATGTACATGCAGCGTGCGTGCTGGTGATCTTGCCTGCACTTAGCGACTTATTTATTTCCATTTATCTGCTTCATGAGAGTTCCCTCTAATTCCGTTTTTTTCCTTCTACTTTCTTCGGAAAAGAAGACGAGCGGCAATTGCCGAGACGAGAAGGGCAGCGGGGGAAGAGGGATTTACCCCCTACCCCTGGCAGCTCGCGATCTCTCGCCAACTGATAGCTATGCACACCTTTGGTTAACTCTCGCAATTTTACCGCGGGCCCTCGGGATCTATCATCGAGGGATTACTGCCCTCCCTCTCTCTTGCTCTCGCTCGCTAATTCTCTCCGTCTCTTTTGCTCACTCGAGTCTTATCTTTTCCTCTTTCATACAATCGTTACCGGAAGTGGTCTATTTCGTTTTGTATATGCCGCGTGAATGGCTCCGCGTTTTGCCTATCTCGAGATTACTTTGCGACATTTACTTTTTTTCATTCGGGGTGTTCTACTATGAGAGAGAGAGAACGAGAGAGAGAGAGAGAGAGAGAGAGAGAGAGATCCTTCAAGTTGAGAGATTAAGTTAACAGATAATTCGACGTGGCCCCTTCCCGCTTATAATATATCCCCGCTTTATTCTTCCCGGTTTTACCAAGGTAAGCTTTAAATCCGTCGGGAAACATGCTAAACATCGTAGTTTCCGGTAAAACGTTTTTCTGGTTAATTGTTTTTTCGTTTTTGAGCATTGAAAATGCTTTTGAAAGTGTATAGTTTGTTGAGGTAGCTTGTAGAGCTAGGTATAGGGGTGTGTTGTGAGTTAGCTGGATGTCACACGAAAGTAACGCTACCCCCACTCCACAGTCACGGGGGAGGGGCTGCGAAATGCTGAATTCCTGTGATTGGTAGAAAAACGCCCTCTCCCCATCCAATTCCAATCGTGTTATTAATTAAAAAATGATATCACATCTTTTGTTACAAAGATATTACAAAAATTATATAACAATTATTATACAAACAAACCCAAACAAACCTAGACAGACCGAAGACAAACCCAATTATATACCTCAGTGTATCAATATTCTTTGAAAAATAATAAAAACCAACTCACATTATTTACATGTACCTGTTTTTTTTACCTGAAAACTCGGATTACATTTTTAAGGGGCTATACGAGTGTGACACTTTCAAAAAATCTTTTTTTTGCCTTTTTCGACAGTTTATACTTTCAAGAATATCCTGTAAAAATTTCAAGGCCGTATCTCTAATCATTTTATCTTGCAAAAGTCGATAGTTAAATCTCTAAACGCGTTTTTCTCGAAATGAGATTTTTCAAATTTGCTGACATTGTAACTCAAAGAGCAATTATCCGATTGACTTGAAATTTGAACTGAGTACTCCTGAATATATTTACTCTACAATGACGTAGGATATTTTTGATTGGATGAAAATTGACGATTTGGCATTGAAAAAAGGCCATTTTATAGGCAAGAAAACATCCTTTTTTTCATAACCACGCCATTTTGTTAGATTTTGATATTTTTCGAAAATCCTACGTCATTGTACAGAAAATACCTTCCAGTTTAACGACATTTTTTCCTTTTTCGGTTTCAGCTACTCAATCGGCTGGAATGATGTCAGCAGTGGAGGAACGTTTTTTTTTACGCCTCGAGAGGCAGCGCATAAGTCGCTTGGATCTCAATATTTTTCTATGAAAAAATTATGTAATATAGGTCAAATATAGCCAAATATATTCTTAATTTTCCGAAATATTTAATTGAGTACTTTTTTCCAAAAAAATCCCGAAAATCACCCAAATTTTCA
The DNA here is from genome assembly GCA_963210295.1 of Ophion ellenae. Taxonomy (NCBI): domain Eukaryota; kingdom Metazoa; phylum Arthropoda; class Insecta; order Hymenoptera; family Ichneumonidae; genus Ophion; species Ophion ellenae. Next base: position 35,606,165 of record OY723392.1, read on the forward strand.
GCGTTCACACTGGTATAGCCCTTTAATACCATGAAATAGTTGCACTTTGTGTAATAACTGTAGATTCTTTCCAAGAAAAGTAACTCAGCGATGATTTTACAACGCGAACTGCAGGGTTGCACCATGAGCTTGAAGAAAATGCCCTCGGGCCTCAAATACCTATTTTCCAACATTCTCGGAAGTTTAATCAAGTCGTACCGGATAAGCTGGTTACACTTTTCGCAGGACGATCCGCAGTCGCCGCAGTCTTATATACGGTTTTTCCTCGGGCCTATCTCTTTTTCCGGTTTTTTAATGTCGTGTAGCTATATATATGTGTATATATATATATATATATATATATATATATACACTTATTAATTTTTCGATTATAGGGACAATTTGTCCCTATAATTCTCCAAGATGAAGAAATGCAAGATTGCAATTTTTTTCCTTGGATATATAAATGAGTTTTCTATCACCTCGTCGCATCTCAATTTCAGGCGCACATCTTTAAATGTTGCACCTTCAGCTTTGAGATGGGTTTTACCCTTCATTTATTTAGTTACTTATCGATGAATTAAATTGCTTGTCGCTTTAATTATTTACTTATTTTTGTGTTAATTTATTTATTGGTTTACTTGTTTTGCCATTTGTTTATTAATTCAGTAATACATTTACCTAACTTTCGATGGACTTATTTATTCTTTATATTAACGTAGAGGAGTAAATAATTGAGGAGCAGGCGAACGAAACGGGACTTGTCCGCACTACGGCAATTTATTTTTCTTTCTCGCTCTTTAGGCACACCTTCAGGGCTCCCGTGATATTTTGAATTAAATCCGGCTCTAAACACCTCCAAATTTCACGTAGTATGGCTAAAACTGCATTTTCAAGCGAAAAGGCAATTTTTAGTTACGAACAACAACAAAAATTAACGTAGTATGGACGAGTCCGATTTTGTTCGCCTGCTCTACAATTATTAAGTATATTTGTTTATTCACTTGTCGAATTACGTATTTATTTGTTTATTAATGCATTTATCGATTTTGCTGTTTCATTATTTATTTGTTGTTTTATTTAATTATTGGTAAATAATTAAATGATTATATCTTTCTTTCGTAATTACAATTATATAATTGTATTGGATTATAATGTATATCTTAATTATCACAATTTTATCATAATTATATCTCAATTCATATATTACGATATTTGTCTACTTGTTTAATTATTGAGCAAAAGAAATTCGATGACAATCGAAGATGATGATGATTCGAAGATGATTAGCGGAGATTTAAAAGAAACGTGGTCGAGGTTTAGATGTGGAAAACTCGGAAAAGGGTAAGTAGACGTCAAATGTAGAATGTGCAAGCAGGGAATTGAAAATTTGAGACATATTTGCAAGTGTACGAAAGTTAAGGAAAAACGAAATAAAGAATTGATATTAGAAAAATGAGAAGGGAGGAGCATTCATGTAAACACCCTTAAAAAAGGGTATACAAGGAATAAAATACTATTACTACGACTTTTTAAAGTAATTTACTCATTTGTTTAACAACACATTAATCGATTCAGCTACTGAATTATACAATTTTTTGCATTGATATATTTATCTATTGGCTTATCGAATTATTTGCTCCTCTGTATATTAATATATTTGTCCACTTGTCTAAGTAAACCTTCGACTGCACACTGGGTCGTTTTGACCCCATGATGTTTTTCGTGCAAGTACGTATTTTTTTTATGCATCTCCCACTTGGAACAAATGTATGGCCCCTTAATTTTTGTCTAAAAAAAAATAAGTCATAAAATAAGGATCATTGAGTACAAAAAACGTTTCTACAAAAAAAAGCATATTTACCGAAATACGACGATCCGAAAAACGTCTGGGGTCCAATCGACCCCACATGCAGTCAGAGGTTCGTGGCGGAAGTGTGCAGTCGAAGGGTCAATAACTTATTTGTTTAGAAATACATTTACAGGTTTAACTATCCAATCTTTTATAATCTGTTCTATTAATATCTTCATATATCGGCTTATCGAATTATTTACTGCTCTGTATATTAACATATTTACTACTTGTTTAATTACGTACTTACTTGTTTAACAATACATTAATCAATTAAGCTATTGAATTATTGACTATTTTTGGCAATTAAATATTTATCTATTTTCTTATAGAAATATTTACTCCCCCGAATATTAATATATTTGTCCATTTGTCTAATTAATTGCTTAATTGTTCAACAATACATTTATCGATTTAGCCATCGAATCATTTACGATTTTTTAGAATTAATTATTCATCCATTTATCGAATTATTTACTCATCTGTATATTAACATACTTGCTAATTCTTTAATGGCTTATTTATTTGTTTAACAATACATTTATCGATTAGCCATCCATTTAGCTATTGAATTAATTACTACTTTTTGCATAAAAATATTTATCTATTGTCTTATCGAATTACTCACTCTTCTATTCTGTCTACTTGTTCTATTATTTACTTATTTGTTTATCAATATTTTCGCGTGCCTATTTTGTAATTATTTACTTCCTCGTGTATTTAAAATATCAAGTAATTTGTTTACTCGTATATTTGTTTGCTTGTCCATTTAGTCATTTATTTAAATCTTGACTACAAAGTGAGAGAAACCATTCTTCAACTTTCTCGTCGAATCACCGAGACCAAGAGAAGACACGATCATTCCTCTCAATCTAACATCTGTCGGCACTCGCAACCAAGCTGTTTGTGTAACGACTTAACTGTACACGGTGCTCTCTAACGCTTCGCGTCGCTACATACACGTGGCTGTGTAGTCGAACACGAATGCTACGTGTGGAGTCTGCTGGCTTTCCAACACATTGACCGAGATAGCTGTATCTTCGATTTTGAACGTACGCGCTAGCATAATCATCAACGTGGAGAACCGAGTACACGGATTTGTTAATGTTTCGTTGATGATGTTTGCTTGCGATCCATATTCATGGAAACAGTATTTTCAGTACCAATGCCGTGCGTTTGGGTTCAAGGGATTCAGTGCTAAGTGAATCAAAGAGAATGAATGTCAATTTTATTGAAGATATTTTTTTCGAGAATAATTAAAGTTAGAAGGACTTAATTTAAATTCAGGTGGATTTATGATACTTGGTTTGAATTCAATTTGATTGAATAAATTTTATTTAAGTTGATGACATTTGGAGAAATTCGATCGAATCAATTTACGATAAATTAACTGCACTTGAAGAGATTCAATTAAATTAACTCGAATTCAATTAATTTCAATTGGAGAGATCTGATGTAACTTGAATTGAAGATATTTAGTTTCGAATAATGGAAGTTGAAGACATTTAATTCGAATTCGATTGAATTTATGATATTAAAATGTCATAAACTATGATAAATGATATGTAAATTTTATGTATGTAATTTTAATATCATTTATGATATTAAAATATCATAAAATATCATAAATCAATATTTATGATATTAAATTTAATTTAATTGAAGAAATATATCTTAATTTGCTATCGAATAAATAGATTTCACTGAACAAATCCACATTGAATGAACCTCAATGAAAGATCTTTCATAAAAGGAATTCAAATTGTATTAATTTTAATTAGAGAGATTTAATTTAAACAATTTATGTGAAATAAATTTCAAATAGAGCCAATTCAATTTTGTTGAGATTTTAAGTGAAATAAAATGCAATGTTGATTTAAAAAATTCGAATAAAATATACGAAATTTTAAGAATACTTTAAATGGGGCACACAACTGTGACGGGTGAAAAATCGAATTCTCTAGCGTTTTCTCAAATTATACATATCCAAGAATATGTGAAAAAAGTTCAAGCTAAAACATTAAGAATTGACCCAGTTACAGATGATTTAGTGAGAGCAGGAAGCGCAACGATTATACTAAAATTTGCAATCGCGTTTTTCTCAAAACGATTTTTCTCAACCTGGCCGAAATCATAACTCGAGCTATAATTATCCGATTATCAATTAAAAATAAAAAACAAAATTCACGTAATTGAAGTAGCTATCATTGTACCGTTTTCTTTATTTCATAATTTTCAAGCCCCCGAATATAAGTAAAAATTTCGCCAAAATTACACTTTTTTCAACACCCGCCATTTTTTTCTTCGATAACGGCGATACAACGCGAACTGCATTTATGTAGATCATAAAACTTTTTGATTTTTCACACCGTCCATTGTCAAGTTATCGATCCGGCGGTTATACCACATTTTTTATACACAATCTCTATCATACCTCAATAAATTTGTTCATTTTTAATTTTTTTTAAATAAATATTTATACGAAATAAATTTAATGTATGCTTGATTCCATACTTTTTTTCCAAATCCCAAATAAATAATCTAGTAGACAAAAAAAATAGGAAAAAACTATCTTTTTCGGCCCACCACAGGGGTGTTCTACTTGAATTAGGAGGGATATACATTTACAACGATCAAAAAATCGATTTCTTTTTTTTCTTGTTTAAACGATAGAACTATATATGTAGAATATTTTCCCAAAGTTTCGAAGCGAAATTCGAAAAACTTCGAACGTTACAGCCCGTCAACGCTGTGCCTCACTGCTCGGATTCGGAGCGGGCGTAAACTTCAAACGCGTTTTTCTCAAAAATGCATTATCGAAATTGGCGTGCAGGATTACTCAAAAACTATCAAGCCGATTGAGTTAAAAATTGGTAGGAATATTGATAATATTGGTATCTTCTACTTGACGAGAATTGTTTTCGAAAAATTGGAAATAAACGATTTTTTCATCCACATTTTACAGAAATGTTGCGTGAAATGTTGATTTTTGTTGTAAATGCATGCCATTTTCTTAAATTTACATTTTTTTCATTTTAATTACCGTCACATAGAAAAATGTTTGAACTTTGCCAATTCGCAACTGCCGCGGCGACCTTGCTGTAACAATCTGCCACAGCTCTGCCATTTTGATGATGAATTAATTTAAAAAAAATCGTTTTGTATACTTAAATACACTATTAAAGTATACCTAAAGTTTGATAATTGTAGAATAATTCTTTCTTAGTTAAAAAAATCCATCAATAGTGCTTATTTTTATCCTGTCCAAATGTATATCCCGCCTTAAATAAAAACCTTCGATTCTCATTGAATAAATGATTATGGAAATATTCTACATGTTCGATTTGATTACCATCGAAATTACCCTGAAGCAATTTTTACCCTGAATTTTACCGTTTTCCAAAATTTTATATTGTTTATTTTGCATATGTATTCTCATTCATTCGTGCGAATCAACATTTTTTTTTACGACGAATCGCATTTCCTTAGCTGAAATAAAATGACTCTTAATAAACGTGAGAAATACACGAATTTCAAGTAAATATAAACGATAAATTCGCGAACGTATCTCTCCTACGAGCTTAAATTCATTCGACATACTTTCACTCGAATAAATCTTTCGTCTGGGATCCGTGCGCCTCCACGCTCCAGCAGACACATAAAATCTTCATTATCATCTCACTCTTGTTAGAATTTATATGGATTATGAAAACTTTCCCCCCTTCGTTAAATAACAGGCATAGCGTAATTTGTAATGAAGCAGGAGTGTTGCCATTTTATTCAAATTAATACAGTAAATTCTTTGTCATATACTGAATGCACCCTTAAAATGTTAAATCTTCGACTGCACACTGGGTTGTTTTGACCTCATGACCTTTTACGCCAAGTACGTATTTTTACAACGGGGGTCCACGGGGGTCCACAAATTATTTTTATGCCGTACAACTTTTTTTTCCAATACAACATACATTTTTTTATATGCTCAAGCGTTTCATTCTTTCCTTCCAAATCGCACTTGCGTTGGATGAAATAAATATACTTTTTGAAAAGTTCACAGAAACCGCTATGTTTATTTCAAAGTACATTGTTTCCAGATTATAAAACCATTTTTTTGTCAATAATTGCAAGAGTTACAGCAAATTTGTAAAAAAAAAAGTAATTTTTCATGTTTTTTTTGCATAATTTTTTTTGCATGTTTAAAATTTAATTTTTGATTTCTAACCAATATCCTTGTATTAAACAAGGTTCAAATTATACCCCACTATTTTTTTCATATCGCTCAATGCATTATTTCATTATTTACAACAATTTAAAAACGCCTGGGTCCCATGGACCCAGTATGCCTATAACGTGATTCTAGCCAAGTGTGACACTAAGGGTTAAAAAAACCAAATTTTGAGTCATAAAATAAGGATCTTTGACTGCAGAAAACGTTACTACAAAAAAAAAGCATATTTACCGAAATGCAACGATCCGAAAAACGTCTGGGGTCCGATCGACCCCACATGCAGTCAAAGGTTCGTGGTGGAAATGTGCATTCGAAGGGTTAAATCGATCGTCCACACCGTTTCTATAAAGTTTACAATTAGAGAAAAAAAAACACTTTTTAACATAGGAAAATGTCTACGCTCATCGCTGAGTGGCAGTTTTACGAAAGAGTGTTAAAAATGTTAAAAATGTTGTGAAAAACTGTCAAATCACTTAGAATGAATGTTTGCGAGGTCAAACTTTCCGAATTCGATTAAATTTGGCATGCTTGTAGAATGGGTAAAAATAGGCGATACGTATTTTTTCATATCTTCGGAACCTGATTTTTAAGGGGCGAAACGCACCCTCGAAAATAGGGGTGTTGTTGGTTTTTCGTCAATAACGTTATCGTTTTCATTTCCAATGTATAGTACGAGAAAAAAAAAAGATTGTTGCAATTTGATTTTTTTTCATGTCTCGTACCGTTAAAACGATTCGACGAAAAACGAAAAACACCCCAATATTCGAGGGTGCGTTTCAACCCTTAAAAACCTCAGATATAAAAAAATACGTGTCGCCCAAATTTCATCGAAATCGGAGAGATCGACCTTGCACCTCTCCTTGTTAGTACATTATGACAATTTCGTCATTAGTGTCGTAATGTTAAGGCGGGAGATTTAGGCGAGGAAAAAGTTTGCTGATTTTCGTTATTTTTTTATAAAAGGAACGATTTCTTCACCTTTTTTCAGACATAGGGAATGTTTCATTACTACTTTTGCCTGTTACGTGGTATTTTTTTTTCTTTATTAATCCTCGAAAATGGCGGAGATATGGCACGGTTTTCTAAACTGCATTTTCAAAACTGGCGTGACGTATGGCGAAAAAACTATTGGACCGATTCTGATCAAATTGGTATCAATCTTTCTAACCTTTTTGTCTAAAAGACGACGCTAAATGTTTTTCCAAATTAAAACAAAAAGTATTTTTTATTGCCCAATGTAGCCATTTTTTCCGCAAAATTCAATATTTTTCGTTTCAAAGCGTACTATTTCATCGGTTTTCAACATTTCTCACTTTTTCTTGGTTCATATTCTGCGTAGGAGTATTAGTGAAAGAAAAAAATTTGGTGTTTTTTTTTCAGATCAATCGCGCCGACGCTACGTTTCACGCCGTCTGACAACATCCGCCGCAACCGGCCATTTTTTAAGATGAATTTTAAAAAATACTCTGTAACAGCCAAAATTTGTAATAGAACATACCCTAAGTCTCAAAAATGGTGAAAAAATGTTTCCTTTTTTAAAAAATCATGCAAATCAGCATTTTTTCCTCGCCTTAAGGTATCTCCTCCCTCAAATGCCCTATGTTGAAAAGTGTTTTTTTTTTCAATTGTAAATTTTATAGAAATGGTGTAGTCGATTCATTCAAAATTTGGTGGAGGGTGCATTCAGTATATGACCGTTCCGGAATTCCTTAATTTATAATACCAGAATCGCGTGGGGCAATGCGACAAGAAAAAATCATTGAGTCGTTCGGAATACCGGTTGATGATTTTAATAAACCTGAATTTACATAGCTGTTGTTTTTTATCGTCCGGTTTGCAATAGCTTTCTCTCTCTCTCTCTCTCTCTCTCTCTCTCTCTCTCTCTCTCCCTCCCTCTCTCTCCCTCGCTCTCTGTTTAGATTTGCGGAAAGATCTGATATTTAACGAGCCACTCTCACCCCTAGAGAGATTCGAGATTCTGGTATGCGCCGAGCTCTGTGGTATGCATGTATATATATTATTACATTATATCAGTGGGCTGTACTATTGCGTACATGACCCAACACGATCGCGTGCGAATCGCGTGGGTAGAGGCTCGAGAGAGTTACGAAGTCAAGCCCGTACATGACGATCGCAGGTGAAAAATTTCCGCACGTTTTGCCCCCAATGGTACTCGTCGAATTCAAAAAGCGACCCCAAATTTGCAAAATCGACCACGAAAAATGGAGGTACGAGTGCCGTCGATGAAAGAAATATTCGAAAGAAGGTATGTCCACTTTCTCTGATGAATAGAGGAGGGGGGAAACCGCTCTTTGATAAGTAAGAAATTTTTTTGCAAATGAGAAGAAAATAAACGATTCTTTTATAAGTACGAAATAATTTAAAAAATGAGGGAAAAAATGAAAAAGACAATTTTTTAAATGTAAACAAAGACCACTCTTTTATCAAGAATAATTTTGTAAATGCAAAAAAAAATCTCTTTCGTAAAGTACGACATAAATTTTCAATTTATGTCGTACTTTCAAAGCATAAGATTGCTTCGTTAGTTTTCTTTTTATCAGCTAAAAGACCCCCAAAAAAATACGAAAAATTGAATTTGTTTTCTCAAGCGTGAAAAAATTCATTTTTTGGACTTTTAACTTTTTTTCAGTTCCATGTAGAGCCTCAAGTCTCACGATTAAAATTGCGCTTGGTTTTTTTTATTTCAGATAAGCAGAACGGCCGGAATCATGGTAGCAGTGGAGCACCTTTTTTTATATATGTGTTCCTGTTGGGCGGTGTATCTCCGACTATATTCTATATAATGGCTTCAAAAAATCCACAAAGTTTGTTTAAATGTTAATAAAAATGATATAATAATAATATATAGTTAATAATAAGATAGTTAATAAAATAATTTATAAATTATTGTATTTTAATGGTTCGTCAAAAAACAATCCCCAAAAAAGCATTAAAAAACGGCCTTCACACTAGACAACCACGTTAATAGAAATGAGAAAAAATTCTGCTCTCCCATAAGTTATAATTTTGCAAATGGGAGGAAGTAATCGCTCTTTCATTAGTAAAAAATAATTTTGTAAATAAGAAACAAAAACTACTCTCTCATACGTACGAACTAATTTCGTGACAGAGAAGAAAATGACTCCTCCATAAATAAGTAATAATTTTCTAAAAGGGACAAAGGAATCGCTCGTTTATAACTAAGAAATAATATTGTAATGCAGAAAAAAAATCGCTCTTTTGTAAGTACGAAATAATTTTGTAATTGAGAAGAAAAATGTGGAGGACGAAAAAAATCCCTATTCGAAAAGTAAGAAATCATTACTGGGTAAAAAGAAGAACAAGAATAATTGCTCTTTCATAATTTTTTAATTGAGGGAAAAAAATGTGTATGAGAAAAAAAAACCTCTTTGATGCGGAAAGAAATCGTTTTGGGAATAAGAAAATTAAATGAGAAGAAAAATAGCTCTGTCACAAGTAAGAAAAATGTGTTGTAAATGAGCAATTTATCGTCGAAGTAAAAATGTATAATGAGTATTTGCAGTAGAGCTAAAAAAAAGTGCATGTATCTTTTTTACTCGTCCTACCGCGAACGATGCCTCGTCGATCGTTGATAAATTGCAAATATACATATATATACATATATATATATATATATATATATATATATATATATATATATATGTGTTGGTTTTTCGGTTGTTTTTCCATGACGGCGATGAGCTGTCGTCGATCATTTTTCGATTCTCGAACGCGTCGCACGCTCGAATTAATATTAATTGTTCGGACCGGTTGGAAATCTCTTGTAATAGCCGCGCGCAGTAAACCGGTTTTGCGTACATGCAGAAGTTCCTTTTTTGCGTATTTCCTCCTCATTCGAGTACACGTAAACGCGATTTTGTCTCGGGCGATCTAGGATCTCGCGTTACGCGTGTACACGCACGAGATCCACGGCTCAGTACACGCGGCTTTCTCCGATATGTACAGTCACCGTACACCTGCTTCCCAAGGGCTTTCGTGTGTATCGCGGTGTACAACAACCTGCGCGTTCAAAGGACGCGAGAACGACACGAGAAATAAAATGCAAAAATTCCTCGAGGGAGACAGACCCGGCTCCTCAATGCCTTCTTTAATGAATCTTGAGAGAAAAAGACTTTGTAAGAAGATTAATACGAATCAATGGGGGAGATACCTGTAGGCGAGGAAAAACTTTGCTGATTTTAATGATTTTTTTTTTAATTAACGATTTCTACATCATTTTTTACGTTTAGGCTATATTTTATTAATACTTTTGGCTGGTACATGGTGTTTTTTATTAATCTTTGAAAATGGCGGAGGTCGTCTGAACTGCATTTTCAAAACTGGCGTGACGTTTAGCGAAAAAACCAATCGACCGATTCTGATGAAATTTAGTGTAAATTATTCTAAGCTTATTGTCTAAAACATAACCCTAAGTGATCACCCTTTTTTCTAGATAAGAAAAAAAAATTATTGAAAATTTTTTAATTGAAAACAAATTTCATTGAAAAAATTTTTATTGAAAAAAAATTTATTGAAAAATATAGCCATTTTTTTCGAAAAATTCAATTTTTTTGTTCCAAAGCGTACTATTTAATCGGTTTTAAACATTTCTCAATTTTTCTTGGTTCGTATTTTGCGCATAAGAAAGGAGCTGTGCGAACAAAACCGGACTCGTCCACACTACGTCAAATGAAATTTTTATTTTTATATTATTTATTTTCGTGCCTAAAAACTGCCATTTTGTTCAAAAGGGCAATTTTTAACAAATTTTGAGATGTTTGAAGCCGGATTTGATTCAAAATATTTCGGGAGCCAATGAAGGTATTCTTGAAAAAAAAACAAAAATAAGTAAAACAAAAACTTCGCGTAGTGTGGACAATTCCGGTTTTATTCGCCAGCTCCTAAAGTGTTAATGAAAGAAAAATCTTCGTTGGTTTTCCTGAGATCAATCCCGCAGACGCTACGTGTCACGCCGTTTGACAACATTCGCCGAATCCTGTTTAGACGACCGTGCCATACATCCGCCATTTTCACAGATTACGAAAAAATACCATGTAACAGCCAAAAGTAGTAATAAAACGTACGATAAGGATAAAAAATTGTGAAGAAAAATTTCCTTTAAAAAAAATCATGAAAATCAACGATTTTTTCCACGGCTGAAGGTTTCCCCCTTAAGGGGGAAACGGAACATTGATGATCGCAGAAATTCTTAACGCAAACGAACTCAGGGACGTATTGTTTTCGGTCCTGAAAATGTATAACTTATTTTCCAATCCGCACAAAAATCATTGACAATTTTTTTCTATCCAATGAACGAATTCGTCATTTCGATTTAACTATTTGTAATATTTAAACCAATTTGAATCTTAAATATTTTTGTTTATTCGAGTAAAAAAAAATGCTTTTATTCATAATAATTATAAATTGATAGTAATTTTAAATAATAGAAATTTTATTCTCTTGATTTATTTTTTTCAAAATATTCTGAAATTTCCCAGACCAGTGTCCCGAAAACTTTTGACTAAATAAATCAAGTCAAGTCAAGTAAAAAATCTCAATAAACAATTTCCCCAAACAAGTTTCCCAGACACTGGTCTGGGAAACTTCAGAAAATGTAAAATAAATCAATTAAAAAATTGATATAAAAATACCGAATTATTTTCGGTCCTGGAAATTGAAATGGTATTTTTTTTTATTTTGGTAAAATTAATCGACAACAATTTTTTTCCATCGAGTGAACGAAAATATTTAACTTTTCAATTGATGACAATATTTTAAATATTCAAATCAATTGAAATTTTTTATGTTTTCGTCAATTCGATGAAAAAAAAGATTCTATTTATATTAAACATTTATAATAATAAAAATATGATTTTCTTGATTTGTTTTTCCACCTCAAAATTCCCAGGCAAGTGTCTGGGCAACTTTAGTAGCATTTAAAACTACAAATCAACCTCCTAATAAAAATCTCTTCTACCATCCTCCACACATAAAAACCGAAACGAAAAAAATCTCAAAAAATGTTCAACGCGAGCTGGAATCTCCGTCTTTGTATGAAAACATCTTACCGCACTCGCGGATCGTGTGTGTACCAAGGTACATACGCAAAGCGTTAACGTATGAGGGTACGTATACCTCCGAGTGTCAGTGTACTCGGAGGGAGCCTTGGTAGCGCGTGGGTTCCGGAGCAACGAACGTCTGGCATAAGGAAGGTAAGCATCAACGCGTAGAGACCCTATAAGATGCATAGAAAATCTTTTCTTCGTGATACCTACTCTCCTTCTCCTCGAGAGCTAAGTGCAATCACGTACACGCTTTCCTGGACTAACTTCGCGTTACATACACGCTCGCGATTCTGCTGCAAGTGGTCACCTCGAATTGAACCTTTCCATGTAAACGGTAATTTCACCAATGAGTGCACCAATAAAAAAAATGAATGGGAGGAAAATAATTTTTACTTTGTTAATTCACGTAAAAAATACACACACACACACAAATTGTGTAATTATAAATATTTGCAATTGAACATATAATTAATGTAAAAAAGGTTTTCCTATATATATATATATATATATATATATATATATATGGTGTCCCGGTATGAATGGATAATCCTACAACTGTCGATAGGTCAGATCATGTCTTACTATATGCGAGAACTTCAGCTTAGTAAAAATCCCACGGTTTTCCAGATTTTGGGCTTTATGTTATTTTTTTTTAAGTCACCCGCTTTTCGTTTTTCGTATGCCATTTCTGCAAATGATACGAATCGACAATAACTAAGCAACTTTTCAAAGTAATTGGTACGATATGCGTAGTACATTTTTGTTACCCCGCAGGCTATCAAAGTCAGATGTTCGAATTGGTTTGTATGAAAATTCTGCATAAGATGTTTTTTTCACAAACTTTCCTCAACATTTAACATTAAAAAAAAAGACTTTTCTAGACAACACAAATAACCAAGAGTATTTTTTTAACCGGGTCACAAAGGTTATCTTTTG
>OY723392.1:35624245-35633643 GCA_963210295.1 Ophion ellenae
ATCTTGTTGCGAATCGTGTTTACAATATGTGGTTCAAATTTCAAGAGAATCGGTTTATTAGACTAAACTATGAAAAACTCTTACCTAAACTCAATTGGCAATTCCTGCACCGTACAAAACCCCTTCTGATTGCTCATCATCGTCGATTTCTTCAAGTCTTCCTTGCTTTCGATTTTTTGAAATTTTCAAAGTGGACTGGCCCCTTAAGGCGGTCCTCTAGTTTCTCGGGTCGAAAAAATCGATTTTTTTTCTTCATAAATCACATCTACAACATGTGTAGAAATTGTGTGCCAAAGGATTTTTCGATATTCGAAGTGGTTCACAAGTTACGGCCCTGGAACGGAGCAGGTATGAACTTCTCGGAGAGGCTGAGCAATTCAAACACAATAAACCGCCTCTTTCGGAAGCAGTTCAAAAAGTTATAAAGCCAATTCATGAGGATTTATCCAAAAAAGAATTGTTAAGCAGATGCCTGGGAGCGGAAACTCAAAATAATAACGAGTCGCTCAATTCGTTAATCTGGACTTTTGCTCCGAAGCACCTCCATTCTGGGCCAAAAGTGGTTGAAATCGCCGCGTTTCTCGCTGTCATAATCTTCAACGAAGGATTCAAATCTATCCTGAAGACCTTGGAAACCATGGGAGTGAAAATCGGCCCACAAGCTAAAGGATATGTTCAACAGCGTGATAGCTCTCGGATCGACCGTTCAGAAAGGCGCACGAGTGATGTTGTAAAACAGGCCCGAATCGCGAAAAGGGAAGACGGAGCAGCTCTGCGTGACTTCCAAGAAGAAGAGGAAGGCCTATTGTATGGTCCAGACATAGCAGATTGACGGTGAGATGAAATTTTTAGTATAAATCACATGCGCGAACTTTCAAACGCGTTTTTCTCGAAACACCATTTTTCGAAACGGTGACCACAATATTTCAGAAACTACTGCACCGATCTTGTTCAAATTTATACAGCATCTTTAATATGTTATAAGCCAGTGATTGAACTAGGATTATCATGATTGCTTCGATAGGTTTTTTTGTACGAGCGAAAAACTTAAGAAAAAATGAGTAAAAAATAGAATGTAATTTTCAAAAGTGTATAAAAAAGTCAATTTTTGTCATTAAGAATTCACTCTAGTTCAATCGCTAGTCTTAAGTATGAAGATTAAAATGCCGTTTGGTTTTTTGATTTCAGATAAGCAGAACAGCCGCAATCTTGGTCACCGTCAAGCACCTCTTTTACTTGATGTCTTCCTGTCGGCCACTATAAACGTTTATTCTATTATATATTTTGACTTCAAAAAATTTGTAAAGCTTATTCAAATGTTAATAAAGATTATGCAAAAACAATGAGATTGATTATTTCGATGCTTCGCCCGTAAACAATTATTGAAAAAGCCGTAAAAAAACAGCCGAGAAACTAGAGAACCGCGTTAAAGTGTTTCCAGATAAGTTTGTACCGGTTTTGCGACGTGCGGACGAGCATTGTCGTACAGCAAAATGACTTGGTCGTGTCTTTCGGAGTATACCGGCCGTTTTTCTTTCAATGCACGGCTCAAGCGCATCAATTGCGGTCGGTAGCGATCCCCAGTTACGGTTTCATTCGGTATCAGCAGTTAATAATAAATCACACCCCTCTGATCCCACCGAATACAGAGCAGGAGCTTAGACCCATGGATATTTGACTTTGCCACTGATGTTGATGGTAAGCCGGGCTTAATCCATGGCTTTCCGCGCTTCGGATTGTCTTAATGGATCCATTTTTCACCACCAGTGACAATTCGATGCAAAAACCGGGAGGTAAAACTCCCCGCAAAAACACTTATTCGGCACAGATGTTGACATATTCAATCAATTATAAAGTGTTGTTATTTACGATTCAAAAAGAGGTTATGTACAGCAAATGACATTCAATGATAGCTGTTTCACGATGAATACATTACTGTCGGTAACAACGAAATACTGTACTACCTACGCCATCTCTTGCAAAACGCTACGAATTAATTCCAACACCTAATATTAGTGACATAGACCTACATTTAGTTACATCTACATCTAGTTACAAAACTGATGGTAATTTGGAAAATTCCAAATTATCATCAGGTCGGCTATTCCAAATAAGCAACAAAACGTAGTCGAGCATAACCTCTATTTTTTTTTTGTTTACGAATATACAAATCTTTGAATTCAAATGAATATACAAAGTTTATGGTATATTTTACAGTACACATAAAGCTAACTAACATAATCATATGGAAATTTAGCGATGTGAACTCGTTAAACACGTCCCTCGAAAGTTTTCAAAAACAGTCATTCACAGTTCGAGCTCTGGTCGCCATCTTAGAAAAATCGCGGACGAACCGTGCGAACATGTCGACAAGTCGGCCCTTCTTTTAATATTTCACGGCCGTAAACCGAGATGGCGCTACTAGTTTACGTGAAACGCTGCTATTTCAAATTACCAGCACTATTCCAAATATTCTTCCTTTCCTCTACATTTTTTTCACACTGCAGGCTGTCAAAGTTTGATGTTCAATTTGATTTGTATGAAAATTCTGTACAGGTTCTTTTTTCGTAAAGCCTCCTTAACATTTAAGGTTAAAAAGAAGACTTTTCAAGGTAAACAAATAACCAAGAGCTATTTTTTTTAACCGGGTGAAAAAAGTTATCATTTGTAGAAATAGCATGTCAAAAACCAAAAGGAGATGATTTTTATCTCGAAATCCGTCGAACTTTTGGTAAACTGAAATTCCAGCATATAGTAGGACATGACCTGACCAATCGGGAGATGCAGAATTCTTCATTCATATCAGGACACCCTGTATTCACACTACTAGGTCTAAGTCTGGACACTTTTCAAGTTTTAAAAATTTCGCATTTATCGACCACTTTTACGTTATAATCACATCATGTTCTTATCAAAGTACGCTTATTAAGACAAATATTAAGTAGAAACATTAGAAATCAAAATATAAACATGACAGTATCATTTCGGTGTAGCACTATATATATTTTCCGCATAAATATTCAAAAAGAAACTAACTTTTATTAAAACTGTACAGAATTAATTCCACTAGTGTAAATTAAAATTCTTTCTAGTGGGCAAATTAATATTTTTTTATTTCTTTCAATTTTCAAAATTTATTTACACAAGTACAAGAAAGATTCTGATTAGTGAAAAAGCCACCATTGTTTTCGATTACCTTGAAGTTGGGGCAGACTATTTTATTGATAAAAATCCTTCTTGTGCTCTCATAAGTTAATGTTGAACTTGAGAAAAGAAAATAAATTAACAGATCTTTGGATAATTGCAAAATTACATTAGTATAATGTAATGTATTTTCTAGAGCTTTATGGTAACTTCGTAAAATTGAGAAATAAGATTAATTATATTATTCCAATATAATTTTGCAATTATCCACAGTGATCAAAATCTTTTGACTGGTACTGTATATATATATATATATATATGTACACATATTCAGGCACGAATTCAGCGCAAGGGCGAAACATTTTTACGGAATTGGCGGACAATTTTTACGAGGACACACACACACACACACATGTATATGTATATAGTGAGTGGTTTAAAAAGTGACGTCCAAAAGGAAAATCTAGATGCCTCGTATCAATACTTATCCGAATCACCCCCAAGTGTGTTCTACGATCTTTTTCACTTTTTAAGAAAAAATCGTTTTTTATTTATTTTCGAATTTTCCGGTAGCATAGTTTTCGTTCTTTTTGTTTTGCGTATGTTCTTTTTTTTAAATTATTTTAAACAGGAGTCCTTTACACTAGTGTAAGTATTTTTTTTATCTGATCTTTAGTGACTAATCCTCTCAAGCCTATTTCTTAAGCTTTTCATCAAAGTATTCGGCATTTACGTCAGTGTTCAGTTAGTTATTTATTTATTGCTTAACAGTGCACTCCATAACGACAGCACGTGTAGAAAAAAATCGCGCGGAAAGTACATGCACGAAAAAAATAAAAAATGCTTTTTTCTCGAAAAGTGAAAAAAGTAGGACGTCATACATACGTCCTATATATATATGCCCGAGTAGAAATTTCTTAGGGTTAGCCTGACCAGGATCAGGCCCCGATCGGGGTGTGATAGGGGTAACACCTATCACGGACATCCTGATCCGGCCCCGATCGGGCCGGAAGTATTAAGGCCCTACATCAGGCTATACTAAAATGGCCCTACTAAGGCCGTCCCTGATAAGATCCTACTAAGGCTTTCCCCGATAGGGCCCTACCAAGGCTTGCCCTGATAGGCCCTACTAAGGCTTTCCATGATAGGGCCTTACTAAGGCTGTCCCTAATGTGGCCCTATTAAGGCTTTCCCCGATAGGGCCCTACCAAGGCTTGCCCTGATAGGCCGTACTATGGCTTTCCCTGATGAGGCCATAAATAGGCTTGCCCTATCCCTGCCTCAGCAGTCGCTAGATGCACATAACCTCTCATTTTTCACATGGAAACTTCGATTTTACAGCATCGTAGTTTCGGAGTTTCGATGCATTCCTGAATTCTATTTAAAAAAAGGTGCTGCTATAGACTGTCACGACAAAAAACGTTATGCAACTCGGATGCGCGTTGGAAGATTTCGGCAGCTTTGTAAGGCGAAGAGAGAGAGAGAGGAACTATATATATATATTTTTTTTAAATTATTTTTATTATATATATAAAATATATATATAAGGTTAAGTTTCAAAAATCTATAGCATGTTATTCGATAAACCTCTTTAATTGTCACAATGATATTAACTAATTGATATACTTGATGTGATACAACAAATAATTATAGGAATTCATTTGGTCTGTTATGCCATATCTGGGACCAAGATGTTACAAGCACTCGGTAGCATAGGGGCAGCGTGCCTAGCTTTGGGTAGGAAGGTACGAGGTTCGATTCCCACATAGGCGTAATATTTTCTTCGAACAAAAACGTTTCAGCAGGCCAGGAAATGACGAATTATGATACAAAATCATTGTAGTGGAACTCTAAATTAAGTGGTTCATTCCATTTTGGTTTTTTGAAATATTATATGCATTTCTTTCTCATCAGGCAACCTGATATGGGCCTGATCAGGAAACCAGATCAGGCCCATATGTGACACAACGTTACATTTCCTAGTAGGGCCCTTTCAGGCTGCCTTATTAGTGCCCTACCAGGGCAGTCAGGCAACCTGATCGGGCCCTGATCTGGGCCCCATCGAAATTTCTACGCGGGTATATATATATATATATATATATATATATATATATATATATATATATACACATATATATATATATATATACACATATATATAAACATATACATATATACAGGGTGTCCTTTTATGAATGGATAATCCTGCAACTGTCGATAGGTCAGATCATGTCCTATTATATCCAGAAATTTCAGTTTAGTAAAAGTCCCACGGTTTTCGAGATAAAAATCACCTGTTTTTGGTTTTCCGCATGCCGTTTCGACAAATGATAACTTTTTTGAGCCGGTTTTTCCTTAATACTCTTGGTTATTTGTTTTCTCTAGAAAAGCCTTCTTAACCTTAAGTCTTCTTAAACTTAAATGTTAAAAAAAATATACTACGCATATCGTGCCAATTACTTAAAAAAGTTGCGTAGTTATTGTCGATAAATATCATTTGTAGAAATGGCATGCAAAACACCAAACGCAGATGATTTTTTTCAAAAACTAACATAAGGCCCAAAATCTCGAAAACCATGGGCCTTTTACTAAACTAAAATTCCAGCACATAGTAGGACAGGATCTGACCTATCGACAGTTGCAGGATATTCATAACAGGACACCCTGTATATTCTTTCCTTTCGACCGCTCCTTTTAAATTCAAATTGAGCTCACTTAAAGCCTGTAGCCCAACAATAGTTCTTTCTTCATTATTACCGCAGCTATATGGCTTCGAATGCCCATTGAGATGACACCCATAGGCTAACCGGACAAAGAAATCCGTGTGTGTGTGTGGTTATCGATCAACCTCGCCGACGACTGGATCCCTCACTGCCCCCCTTCCCCTCTCGACACCCTCATGGGCCTCAACCCCCCCGCTCGCCTCCCTCGCGGGGCCTCACCCCCCCTCCCGCCGCCCTCGCGGGGCCTCACCCCCCCTCTCGCCGCCCTCGCGGGGCCTCACCCCCCCTCCCGCCGCTCTCGCGGGGCCTCATCCCCCCTCTCGCCGCCCTCGCGGGGCCTCATCCCCCCTCTCGCCACCCTCGCGGGGCCTCACCCCCCCCCCACCAGTCGCGCGGTTCGTCTTTATTCTTACACAGAAATTCTCTCATTCACTTTAGTATAGTTACCTGTGTCGTCGGGGCCTCAGGTGAATGACACGAGATCGGTACACGTCCTTCCAGACATACGCACACACGCGCTGCTCCCCGATCCGAACAATAAGCTCTTCAATTTTCACGCACGCGCGAATTCGCACGCAATTAAGCCGTGCAATTATTCGAAAATAAAAAACTTAAGAAAAAAAAACACGAAAAGGATGAAAAAAAATGCAAACAAAGATAAGATCGACAATCAGCTATGTACGAAACTGCGGAATCACGTTTGACGATTAATCGCGCTCGCCATTAACAACAACAAAAAAACATGAATAATTCAATATCGCCGATTTTCGACAATTTTCGATCGTGCACCGAATTTCGATTTCTCAAAAGCAAAAAATCGGCGTTCTTATTTTTCTCGCTGTCGAGTTTCTCGACCGTTTCGTAATTGACCGGTCGATTCGCAATAATATCACACGAGCACACGAGTTATTCACCGATTTTACAACGGAGTTGTCAAATTTCGTTTTGTTTTGCTTTGTACTTTTTGTTTTTTGTTTTTTTAATTAATTCACTATTCTCGTTGTCGCCGCTGTCGTCATCGTCGTCGTCGTCGTCGTCGAAACTTCCAGGCGAACGTTTTACACTCGGCATACTAATAAACTTTGACCAAGTCCGGGAATCTCGACGGGTGAGATTGAAATAGAAGTAGTGTTGGCTGTGCGATTTTTATCAGTGTCTCGATTCCGCGACATTCCAAGGCGTTTTATAACACGGCGCCGGGCCCTTTTTCTCTCCAGGAGCAGGATACACTCCTCCGCTATTACATACACACCCACATACAAATATATATATATTTATACGCGCGTGGTCGTACAGCTTGGCTGGGTGTACTTTATGCTTTCTACGTGCGTATATATATATATATATATATATATATATATATATATATATATATATATATATATATATATATAATTAATAATGGATTTTTTATCAATACTCTAAAAATTAAATTAAAATAAAATTAAAAAGGAATTCAATGTTTTTTTTAGAATTAAATTAAAACTAGGTTTTTTTTAATTGCCTTGAAATTGATTCTTTTAAAAAGACATTTCAATAAATTTTGTTTCTATTTACAGTTGCGATACATTTTTTTCATTAGATTGACATCTTTTAGTTTAATTAAATTGAATTTGACGAAAGATCAAATTGGATCAATTTTTTAAAATCGAATTGGAATGGTTTTTTTCTGGACAGAAATAATATCTCTTTTAAATGAAATTGAAAAAAAATTGTCGTTCAATTAAATGGCAATAAATGCTTTTTTTTAATTAAATTGAAATAGATTGTTTTTTAAATTGAATAAAGATAGATTTTTTTTCAATTGATTCGACATGAACTATTTGAGACGAAACGTTGATTTTGGTGTTTCAAAGGGCCTTTGAAATGCTCTTTTGATAAATATTCTCACGTTAATTAAAGAGTGATTTTCAGGATACTAAGAATCACGTGATATTGAGTGTGGTAAGTATTGGATAGTAGGAGAACGAGCCTCAAAGTCGAATGTCCTCAAAATCACCTTTCCCCATATGTATATATATATATATACAGAAGAAATAAAAATTAAAGGATTTCTCGAATGCAAGAGACATACGGTAACCCTGCTCGTGCACTAAAAAAGGCAACAAAAAAAAACAAAGAAAATATCCAAGGAGAACACACCGTTAAATCGAGTAAAGGGTCCTCGAGAGCGGGAAGTCGAGTCTTTTTCACCTGTTCCCGATCGTGAAAGAGCGAAAGAGAAAGACTCGGACGAAGAATTTCACAAAGCAAAAAATCGCGTTCGCCAGCCGGTGGGAATCCCGCGATCGCCCTTTTTGCGCTTTTCACCGCACGAGGGGCCAACTTTTTCCAGATAAAAGCCGAAGATGCTTTCGCTCATCTCACTCTCACTGAGATCGTTTCCCTTCGCCACCGGGGAAAATCCCTGCTTTCTTTTTTTGTCTCGCAAATCACTTTTCTTGTTGTTCACGCAACAAAAAGTGGCTGCTCGATATCACCAAAAATTCAATTTCACTTCGCGAACTTGTGGTTTTTTGTTTTTTTTTTGTCGATTCCCACAAATATCTTTTCGATCTGTCCGATAGTCCGTTTGTTTGTTTTTGCTTACTTTTTCAGTCGCTCGCTTAGGTGAGAGAAAAAATCGCGAGATCGTTGCCACACACGCTTGTGCTTACCACGCTGTATCGAGACGTGTTATGTGGATCCGAATAGATCCCGTGACTGACGCGCGTCTAAGACTCGTGTGTGTAGCATGGCTGCGGTGAACAGCGACCCGGCTTCCTTGCAGACGCCAGGTGGGAGTAAAACATACGTGCCCATATATATATATATATATATATATATATATATATATATATATATATATATATATATATATATATATATATATATATATATATGTATATATATGTATGTATGTATGTATGTATGTATATATATATATACACATACATACATATATATATACATATATACCTGTCTTCGAAAATAATATATGTGTGCGTGTGTATATGTATATATAGTCCTTTCGAGTGTCCTCGATGGTGGTGGACTTCTGGGCCTTACGTATTTCTCATATATATGTGTGTGTGTGTATGGGGTATTCCAGCTCAACTCAGACAACTATTTTTCCCACCCCAGTTGATTGTAAATTTCCATCGTGAAAACCATCACTCCTCAAAATGTCACTGAATTTCGGGCCCATGTGGCCCACCTGGCCCTTCTGCGGCTGCGAACGATCGAAAGGTCCACAAGGGCCCTTTAAAAAAAATTAAAAGATTTTAATTACGTACTTAGGCTTGTTGTGTGCATTTTTCACTATTTACTAAATACTCATTTTTACTAATTGCTCATTTTTCGATGTTAGATACATTTTTTATGAAATTTTGATTTCAGGCATAATTATTCGACAGTTTGGAAGTCAGAGAGTACTTTTTTGGTTTTGCAAGTAAAAATGAACTTCGAAAATATGGTTTTAGATGGAATTCGATTCGGATGTATGGTACACGTAGACTGAAAAAGTACTTTTCTGACTTAAAGGCGGTCGAA
>OY723392.1:35633843-35891343 GCA_963210295.1 Ophion ellenae
AAAAAAAAAGTTATATCAAATGTGAGAATGTAATGAATTCAGATCATTCCGTCGTTTTCCCCAACTCGGGGTTCGAATTCTCACAACCAGCAGTGCAGAATTTTCCTTTTCTTTTTTTTTAAATGCGTAATTATAAAGAAATGGATCGATGTTTTCAGGCAATTTCTCTTTAGTCTACCCATCGAATGTATTTTCTTGTTTATTTATTTTTTCTATCGAAATACGCTTGAAAAAGCTTACCTGATCTCGTGACTGCGAGAAAACGTTTCTGCAACAGACAGGTAAAATTACACAGTCTCGTAAAGGGACGGCCGATGCGAGTTTAACGAAAAAATACGACTTCTTTTATCGCGTCGGGATACGATAATCAATGCAATTATGCGCTTAATTTACTGGGGAATACACGGAGAATAAATTTGCCACGACATGGCTTAGCATTTTTCAAACGATTGAAACGATTTTTTTTTCTTGCGATTGTCGAAACGATAGTATAGTCATGCTGTCGCTGAAAAACCCCGTAATCGGAAAAAATTAGAAGAGGCCAGTTTTGTGACAGGTGATTATGTAGGTGCCGCGGGTGCTAAATCCAAGTTTGCCTAAAAATCGGGGTGCAAGGTTCTTGTTTAGGGGATGAAGGGGGATGGGGGTGGATTGATGACAAACTACAACTCCTACGCGATCGGCGCTGTGGGACAAAATGTTCAGAAAAATCCGGGCTTTAGTTTTGTCCAGAGCGCCGAAGTCGCGGTAGTTCATTTTAGGGGTGAAAAAGTGCGGTGAAATTGTGAAAAATCAGTTTTAATTCAATAACTTCTTAGGATAAAATTCTCCCAATTTTTGTTTAAGGGGAACGTTGTAACCCATGAAAAGACGCGTCGATAGAGTATTTGATCATTACTCTCCAATAATGTCTTCAACCCCAAAAAAATTGTTGAAATACCAAAAAATTGTTTATTCAATAACTCAAAAACAATCGATTTTTCGGGTATGGTTTAAATGTACGAAATGTAGAGAATACTTTTCTCTATATTTTCGTTCTATGGACCACCCTTGAATTTTGCTTTTTCAACCCCTCTTGGGGTTGAAGATAAAAAATGAATTCTGGGAAAACTATTGACCTCACGAATTCGCCCTCGTGGAACAATTTGTAGCTTGAACCATCTGCTACATTTTGTCCACAGCGCCAAACTCGTATCTCTTCATTTTCAGTCAATAGTTTTCCCAGAATTTCATTTTGAACTTTCAACTCCCGAGAGGGGTTGGAAAAAGCAAAATTCAAGTGTGGTCCATAGGAACGAACATTTCGTACATTTAAACCATCGCTAAAAAATCGAAGGTTTTGAGTTGTTCAATAATCAATTTTTTAAAATATTTCAACAATTTTTTTGCGAGTGAAGGTATTATCGGAGAGGGGATGATCAAATACTCGATCCATGCGTCTTTTCAAGAGCTGCAACGTTCCCATTTGAACAAAAATTGTATGGATTATTACTAAAGAGTTATCGAATTAAAACTAATTTTCAAAATTTGACCCCCAAACTGAAATTCCACGACTTCGGCGCTATGGACAAAAATATAGCCCGGATTTTTCTGAACATTTGTCTCCCGGCACCGATCTCGTAGGGGTTGTATTTTGGCATTAATCCACTGCCATTCCTCTTCATCCCCTTGACAAAAACCCCTACACCCCGATTTTCAGGCAAACTTGGATTTAGCACTCGCGGCACCTACAAAATCACCTGTCAAAAAACGAGCCTTCTTCTATTTTTTTCCGATTCCTATATACAGCACGACTGTACTACAATTGATAAGTCGCTGCACATTTTGTACGCGAATTTTGCATAATTATTATTCTGTAGCTAAATGACTAGAGTGAACTTATT
The DNA here is from genome assembly GCA_963210295.1 of Ophion ellenae. NCBI lineage: Eukaryota > Metazoa > Arthropoda > Insecta > Hymenoptera > Ichneumonidae > Ophion > Ophion ellenae. The sequence continues at coordinate 35,635,727 of OY723392.1, forward strand.
ATGAATGAAAATAATAACAATGATAATTTGATAATGGTAATCATAATGATGATGATGGTGATAATAATGATTATCAGACGAAAAAGAAAATAAACAAGAACAGCAATAAGACTAATGCTATTAATAATAATTTTTAAAAGTAATGAAATAGGTATGGTGTATGTATTTCTACATAAGTAGGAAATTTTGTATGAATAAATAAATAAATATATATATATATATATATATATATATGTATATTCGATTATACAAGAATTAGTAATGATAAGAAAAGAAATAACGAAATGAAAATAGGGCAAGAAATTGAAACTCACCGAAGAATGCTCGCTCTCTCCGCGATTGACGTTCTTCATCCGCATATTCTGAAATCCAGAAGAGAAAAGAAGAATGACGGAAATCGCCAAAGTTGTATATCTGTGAATTTCTACTTATCGAGAGGGTATGATTGCTTCGCGGACGGATAATCATCGTTTCGTGATCCGCCGGTATTCACGGGAAGCAAAACATGAAAGAGCAACTCAGCCCAAATATTTTTTTGTATCGTCTCTATAGTCTCGTCCAAATTTTTTCCGCCCTCATTCTTCTCATCGACCCTCTCGTTTTTTTGCCCACCGCCCTACCGCCCTCGCCCCCTGGCCAACTTGCCTCACATCATTCAGCGGACGTCGATAAGCTCCTTTCGTAAGAATAAATCGGTCACATGTAGAAATGGAGCGTCTTAAGGGGAAAAGGGCATTTTTTGGAAATCGTAGTTTTTTTCGAAAATTTCGAAAGGCAACTTTTTGGCGTTTCGAGAGGAGGGGAGAGCAACACGAAGATCTCAGCGAAAGGTAAGTATATATATACATATATGTATATGTATATGTATATATATATATATATATATATATATATACATATATGTGTGTGTGTGTGTGTGTGTGTGTGTGTGTGTGTGTGTGTATATATATATGTTTGGCCAGAGAGACGAACCCTAGTGAGTTATAGAGAGGGAGGGAGAGAGGGGGAAAGAGAGAGAGAGAGAGAGAGAGAGAGAAATAAAGGGCAAGGGGGGAGAGGGTGGGTTTCGTGATACACTGCCATTATAAGGCCGAAGCATTTTCTCACGAGATCTCGTCTCTATCCCCCTCCCCCCTCGTGCCCGCCACTCTATAATTATATGTCTAGCTTTTGCTCCTGAAACGTACCGCTTCATTGCTAAATATTCTTCACTCACAAGCATCGCGTTCAACTTTTTTTCATACTCGGGGTTTCGCGAAAACGTCGAACGAAATAAAAAAAAAAAAAAATGAAAAAAAGTCGAAAAAAAATATAATTTCTACCCTCGCGGTAGGTCGCGGAAAGTGCGTTCAAAAATATCGGGTGAGGCCACGCGAAGCGGCAACGTTCCTCTCGATCGCTGCAATACTAAATGGAGAAAAAATGGCTGGAGAAAAAATGGGCAAAATTTTTTTGTGAAAGTCTACGCCATGTTGGATTTTTCAATTGATTTATTTTATGGCAGGAATTTATTATTCTCGAAAGACTATTTTTGACACCCTCAGGTCACGTTTTCGTTTTTGTACATATCTATTTTATTTATTTGTTACATTTATTTTTGTGTTTTTTTTTTATTTCTGCTGGTTTTGATCTCTCGGATTTTTTTTAACAATTTGTTTGAATGTCACGAATTTATTATCCTCGAAAGATTATTTTGGACCCCCGCGGGGCACGTTTTCGTTTTTCCACGAATCTAGTTTGTTCATTTGCTACAATTATATTTGTTTTTTATTTTTGCTCACTTTGATCTCTGTGACTTTTTTTTACAATTTATTTGAGTGTCACGACTTTATTATTCTCTAAAGATTATTTTGAGCACCCTAAGGGCACGTTTATCTGTTTGTACGAAATTAGTTTATTTCTTCGTTACATTTATTTCCGTTCCTTATTTTTTTTTTAGTTTTACTTTTTTTAACAGTCAATTTTAATGTTACGTATTTATTATACGCAACAAATTAGTTTTGACACCCCTTGGGCACGTTTTTGGCTTTGTACGAAGCTACTTTACCTATTTGTTACATTTATGTATATTTTTTGTTTTACTGTTTTTATTCCCTCTTATCGTTTTTTAACGATTAATTCGAATGTCCCGAATTGATTATCTTCGAATTTTTTTTTCGAAGATGGAGGTTGTAAAAATAATAGTGTAAGTAAAATTACAGTATTTATTAAAAATAACTGTCTTTCATTGGGATCTTTATTCATTATACTTTTCTAAACATACTCTGCTATGTTCTTAAATATATTCAACCCAACATAAAATCAATAAACAAACAGAAAAACAAAAGTAGCAACTTCTATGCAAATAAAAAAGTAGGAAAAAGGCAAAATTAAAATTAGGACGTTTTATGCAAGTCACTGTAATTAACAAAATCGAGATTGTTGAAACAATTACCGCAAAAAACAGAAGGCGTCTGAAGTTTCGTCTTCCAGAGACGGCCTCACCGTATAGCGGGCGTACACTGAGAAAAGAAAATCGTTGAATGTGCAAAATGCATTTTGTTGTCGCGAAATTTTGTTGTTTTAACAGTTGCTCAGACATGCTAAACAAGCTACAGTTCACACCACTAAAACTATCAGTGAGATTGACAAAACGTGTTTCATGCTAACCAAAAATCAAGTTGAACGTATTTGAAGATACATTTTGTTAAACCAACTGAATTTTCGATGGATGAACGAATTTTTTTTTTTCGGTGTAACTCGCGGAAGAAAAGGCCCTTTCTGATTTCACACTCGTGGATAAATAAGTGGACACTGAAAATATTTAACGTAGGTAATCATATTTTGTGGCTGTTGAACGTTGTAAAAAAAAACAAGTAAAAGTAATTTACACGGAAATAATAGAAATTGTAGTGATATTTTTATTTTTCAACTCCTATATCGAAATATCGGTATTAATCGCGTGTAATATCGGTTTTTCAATATCGGATGTTTGGCCCGATATTCCGGTTTTTCGATATTATTGAAAACCGGTATCCATGCTCTAAACCTACTTGACTTATTTGTTGCATTTATATTTGTTTTTTTTATTTATTTTGGCTGCATCTCTCCGCTTCTGTTTCCGGTTTATTGGCTTTGCTATGTGCTGATTCGTTAAGGTTGGAGCTAAATCTTTTTTGAAGGGCGGGTGGAAAAAACGAAGTTCCTATGCTAATGCATTGTGTGACGTCACCAGTGCCAACTTATTGTAGCAAAATATTAATGACGTGTACGACTCAAAACCGCGTTTTTCAAATCGGTACTCAAAATTTCTCGAAAACCAATGCACCGATTGCCTTTAGGTTTTTTGTGATTATTCTATACACCATTATCTAGTACTTGTCATAGGATTTTTTTTCCGTTACTTAGTTTTTGTTTTATAGGCAAAATAATAACTAATTTTTGGCCCAAAAATCACTATTTATGTTCAAACGTCCGCCATTTTGTCATCAATCGATATTTTCAAAATCGGCTATGACAAGTACTAGATTATAGTATCTAATTTAATAATCTTTTTAGTTTTTTTTTCAGATGATTTTTGAAGAAACGCCAGTGGGTACCGTATACGCAGATTCTTTACGACGCTCCAAGGATCATACAATATCCTTGCATATTTTTATATTTTTAAATAAAGAAAATTTTAAAAAAATTTGAATGTATATAGTTTTAGATCATTAAAACCCCAATCCGAAATTTCAAATAGTTTTCCTTGAAAAAATTCACAAAAATGACCTTTTCTCCGGCTCCTAGGTGTATATGTCCCCTTAAGGGCTCTGTCTACTTCAAACTTTCAAAAAAGCTAAATCGCAAGAAATTAAGTTACAGGAAGAGGCAGAAGGAATTATGTATGGTCCAGGCATTGCTGATTAAGTGTAAGTCCGACTTTCTTACGATTTTTTATAAATAAAAACTTTAAACGCGTTTTTCTCGAAACAACGTTTTCGGACCGCTTGTTGAAAAAATCTCAGAAACTACTGAACTGATCCTTATGGAATTTTAACCACATATTCTGTACACTTATCGCTATATCCCGTACCAGAATTATTGCAAAATTTCACTTTTTACTATTGTTTTTTGGCAGCAAACATGCCAAAAAAACACGTTTTTTTAATTTATTCATGTCCGCCATTTTGTTATTTTTGCATATAAATTAATATTAGAGGTACGGGGATATAGCCACTGTCATAGTAAACCCAAAACAATTCATTTTTTTTGTTTCAGATGGGCCGTTGTTCAGATTTTTTCAACAGCGCACACCTACCTACTTTTTGGGGACTCCAGTTTACCTGGAATTTTCACCCTAAAAAAGTGGGTAAAATCAATTAATTTTTTGTTTGTAATTTACAAATTTTTTTGTTAAGCCTAACAAGCTTTATATCAATAAACATAACAGTATTCTTAAAAAAATTACTAAAAATAGCGTTTTTTCATGCATCCAAAGTAGACCCTTAAGGCCTTAGGCCACTCTAGAGGTCGAAAAAATAGGCTTTTTGAGGATTTTTCTTCAGAAAAACTACAAAATAAGTTAAGAGTTGGCCAGAAACATAACTTAGACAACTTCCAACCGATGCACTTGAAATGTTAAATATATCTTGAAAAATACACTGTCTATGGAAGTACGTAGTTTTTTTTAAATATTGCATATTATTGCATGTGCAATAATATACATATTATTGCATTGCACATTATTGCATGTTATTAACAATCATCTAACGATTTTTTAGGCAAGTTTCGGAAAGTAAAAAATTTGCCTCAAAAATCGTCAGATAATTGTTAATAACAAATGAACTATGCAACATAAAGAAAAAATCCTACGTACTTCCATGGACAATGTATTTTTCAAAATATATTCAACATTTCAAGTGAATCGGTTGAAAATTGTCTGAGTCATGTTTCCGGCCAACTTAAAAAATGCAGTTTTGAGATGAACGTTGCACAGCCGCCATTTTGAAATTAATCGCTTCAAAAAAATGATTGTATACAGTCACTGATATGTATGATAAACACCCTTTTTTGTAATCTCGATTTATCTTGTAGTTTTTCTGAAAAAAAAATCCCCAAAAAGCCTATTTTTTCGGCCTCCAGAGTGGCCTAACCCCTTAATTAGATCGATAACGTGTCTATTCTTTTCGGTAATATTGTTCTGTACACTATCCTGCACACAATATTCGTATTTTGGCTCGCTTTCTTCATAAATCCGGAAGTTATACGCGATAAACTAAAATGGTAACGACGTTGCCCCGTACAACCAATGCGATCAAGTGGAGATTCATGTAAACTTGAAAATTTAATATTCAATAAACGAGTGCGGAAACCTCCGTTCTACTTTTGCCAGTATATTCAAAAAATATGCCATTACGATTAGTAAAATTTTCATCAACATCTATTGACCCCAATATTTTAAAGCAACAACCTTTAAATGCAAAGAGAAAAAAATGTCGAATAGCAGAACGCGATCTGTAAACTGCGATTCAAATTGGAAAAAAAAGGATGTAAACAAAAATTCGATGCATTCGTCGAAAGGCGATATACGTTGGGTTTTTTATTCGCGCGGTTCGATATCCCCGAACGGATGACACCCGCTCGAAGGTGAATCGAGCAAGTCCCCGATCGAGGTAATACGCGATGGACGATATCCGGAACAGGATATCCTCCATTCTACCACCCTCGGCACTCTTTTCTTCCGTCCAACAATGCAACGAAAAAATGCTATCAGGTCCGGAACGTTCGATAATTCCAAACGTGGTTCACGTTCCCCTCTCTCTCTCTCTCTCTCTCTCTCTCTCTCGCTCTCTCTCCAGAACGTAAAAGACATTTATATCGATCCCCCGTCCCTTCTTTAAAAAAAAATAATTAAAATTTGCAGGAAAAATTGGAAGCACCAAAACTCCTTTTGTCCTTTTTGAAGCAGCAATATTTGAAATACGTTGCTCTCCCATCTCGTTCGTCTCGCTCCGAGAGGATACCCGAGCACATTCCGAGCCCTGTACGGCGCAGTGCAATGTCATGTAACAGAGCGCCCGATGCCCTAACCCTTGGTGCGTGCAGCCAAGAGCCAACTCGGAGAAACAATGGGGCCACTCGATGAGAGTCGGCTGGGGCCGAGAACAGAGGATTCGCCTGCTAATCAGCGATGGCGACCTGTCTATCGATTCCAAATGTACCATCTCGATTCCACATTCTTGCTCGTTTACTTCATTCAAATTTACAAAAGAAAAAAATCGACAGGAACTGCTCGTTGTTCGAAAAAAAATTGAGAGACAAATACGTTTTTTGTGTTGGACAAAAAAACGAGAACGTCCGCTTCGTTCAATCGATTTGAGTTGATGTAGTTGATAATTAATTGAAAATTCACAGAAAATCAACTGAAAATTAATTGCAAAAGAGTGGAAAAATAATTGAAAATTAATTGAAGAGAATGGAAAAATAATTTAAAACAATTGAAGAAGGATTGAAAAATAATGGGAAAATGATAAAAATTTTTATGTAAATCAATTGAAAATGGATTGAAATTAAATTGACCATTCATCAAAAGTTTACGACGAATGAGAATTTATTAAAATAAAATGTCCATTGATATCTTGGATAAGAAATTAATTAATGACTTATATAAGAAGTGAGTTAATCAATTATATAAAAATAATGTTACAATAAGTTGAGACTAATTAATGAAAAGATTGATCGAATGATCAAAGGTGGACTTCATGAAAGAACGACGTATTCAAAAAAATTAATTGAAAATTGTTCTCGTGTGAATAAAAAATAAGAGTAACTCGAGACTAATTAGTCAAAAAAATGATTCAACGATCAGCAACGTAATAAGTAATGCACTTTATCAAATTCATCAACAATTGACATAAAAACTCATTGAATCGATCAATAACGAGAGTATTTGATAAATAAACAACGCAATTAATAATAAAGAATCAACCAATGAAATAATGATATAAAATTAGTTACGAAAAAACGCTTCAACAAAAGTGTCTGAAAGATCAGCGTACTTAATAAATAAACAACGTACTACACAAATTCAATAAACAAAATCGATCATAAGTTCATTAAAAACAGAATAAATAAATATCACTGATAAAAAAACACTCGAATGATGACGAGTCTCATGAATCGTTGAATCATTATCAGTCTTATCAATAAAATACGAAAGATCGTTTTTTTTTCTGACGTAAAAAAATATGACGTGAGCAATTCAGTACTTGGTTGCTTTTTGAAATCTTACCGATCCAGCGCACGTCTCTTTATTTAACAATCTGGCGATGTCTGCACTCCCTTAGCCACCTGATGCAACGAGCCATGTCCGATGAAAGAGGAGAAAACAATTTCCTTTGACGTTCCCGTCCAATTGTGTCGAGAGGGATAAAAATGAATCGTAGAATGAGAAGGAATGAGCCAGTATATCGCGTGGCTAAAGAGGCACCTCGTGATGGGTGTATAGCGAGGCAATAATGTAAGTGGCGTGTGGAGCGCGGACACGAGCCTTATAGACGACACTCATCGGCCCCGAACCGAAAGGTGATTCGCGTCGGTCCAAACTGGCGGCGCATGACAAACTGGCTTTGAGGCGTTCGGACATCGTGAACGAAACCTCCTCGAGGGCTCTCTCTGTGCGAAGAGAGAGAGAGAGAGAGAACGCAGAAGAGAGAAATTGTTAATTTTCTCTCTCTCTCTCTCTCTCTCTGTCTGTACCTTTCTCTCTCTATTTCTCCCTTTCTACCTTTGTCGTTCTCTCTTTCTCGAAGCCTTTGCATTCCCGAGCCCTTAGACCCTACAATGGTTTGGAGTTTGTGCTCTCTTCTTTCGCTCATTCCCCCCCACCCCTCTCTCTCTCTCTCTCTCTCTCTCTCTGTCTGTCTGTCTCTCTCTCTCTCTGTCTGTCTGTCTCTCTCTCTCTCTCTCTCTCTCTCTCTCTCTCTCTCTCTCTCCTTCCTCCTCGTGGAAACCCTTTTCCTCTAAGGATGACGAACAAAAGTAGAAAGGACTCAACCTCGCCCTAAATCCTAGTCCCATTTACTCCCTCACACATCAAAATGGGCCGGAATTGCATCTTTCCAAACACTTATACATTTGATGCGTCTGACCAATCGAGGAAAGACATAAAAAAACTTCCAAAGCGAATTGAAAAACTATTGACGACTGAAAAAAATTCACAATTTCAAGTACCTGTAAATTTGACTCACTGACTAGTTGAAAACGGGGGAAAAAGCAGCCTGCCTTGTATGAATCTAATTAACTACTGATGGTATGGAAGATAAATAAGCGCCATCGCTCTAGATTATTTTCGGTGGTAATTACAATCGTTGAGAACGACGTCCTGAATTGTCAACGTTTTTGTGCGCTTATCTTGGAGAAGCTCGACCATCCTGTCCTGGAAACCGCTCGATCTTCCAGCATCAATTTATACCATAGAGCCCCAGGCTCAATCCTCCAGGATCAATTTATCCGCTAAGACTCCAGGCTGGATCTTCCAGGATCAATTTACCCGCTAGGACTCCAGGCTGGATCTTCCAGGATCAATTTAGGCGATCGGACTCCAAGCTCGATTCTCCAGAATCAATTTACACGATAGAAGTCCAGGCTTGATCCTCCAGGATCAATTTATCCGCTAGGACCCCAGGCTCGACCCTCCAGGATCAATTTAGGCGATGGGACGCCAGGCTCTATCCTCCAGGATCAATTTATCCGCTAGGACACCAGGCTCAATTCTCCAGGATCGATTTACACAAAGGACTCCAGGATCAATTTGAACTATAGGATTCCAGGCTCCATCCTTCAGCATTAATGTATACCATAGGACTCCAGGCTCCATCCTCCAGGATGAATTTATCCGTTAGGACTCCAGCCTGGATCCTCCAGGATCAATTTGTACTATAGGACTCCAGGCTCGATCCTCCAGGATCAATTTGTACTATAGTACCTATAGGACTCCAGGCTCGATCCCCCAGGATCAATTAATCCGCTAGGACACCAGGCTCGATTCTCCAGGATCGATTTACACAGTAGGACTCCAGGCTCGATCCTCCAGGATCAATTTGTACTATAGGACTCCAGGCTCCATCCTCCAGGATGAATTTATCCGTTAGGACTCCAGCCTGGATCCTCCAGGATTAATTTAGGCGGTCGGACTCCAGGCTTTATCCTCCAGAATCAATTTATCCGCTAGGACTCCAGGCTCGATTCTCCAGAATCAATTTACACGATACGACTCCAGGATCAATTTGTACTATAGGACTTCAGGCTCGATCCTCCAGGATCAATTTAGGCGGTCGGACTCCAGGCTTGATCCTCCAGAATCAATTTATCCGCTAGGACTCCAGGCTCGATTCTCCAGAATCAATTTACACGATACGACTCCAGGATCAATTTGTACTATAGGACTCCAGGCTCGATCCTCCAGGATTAATTTATACTATAGAACTCGATCGAGGCTCGATCCTCCAGGATCAATTTAGGCGATGGGACTCCAGGCTGGATCCTCCAGGATCAATTTAGGTGATGGGACTTCAGGCTCGATCCTCCAGGATCAATTTATTCGCTAGGACTCCAGGCTCGATTCTCCAGGATCAATTTACACTATAGGACTCCAGGCTCGATCCTTCAGGATCAATTTGTACTATAAGACTCCAGGCTCGATTTTCCAGAATCAATTTATTCGCTAGGACTCCAGGTTCGATTCTCCAGAATCAATTTAGACGATAGGACTCCAGGCTCGATCATCCAGGATCTCTCGATACGACTCCACGCTCGATCCTCCAGCATCAATCAATATTAAGGGTTTCCAGGCTCAATTCTCCAGGATAAATTTGGAGGATAGAACACGCGAGGAAGAAGCCAACTTTCTTTTGCCTCCAAACCTCGAACGAGGTGCCATTCGCAATTACGAATCCTCAAGCCTCTCTCGCGCCTCATCATCCCTTCAAGCACACACACCCGAACCGACTCTCGCACACTTTCTTTCCTCATGCGAGACCGAGGTCGCGCTTTGTGCCGCGTTCTAAATAACGCTCCACCTAATTCCTCGCAGCTACGTGGGCCTCTCAAATTCGCGTCTTTCCGAAACGACTGGCGAGCCCCCGACTCCTTAATTGCCAAGATCCTCAATGACGATGCTGAAGGAAAGTGAAAAAAAAATCCACCGCATGTGGAGCTTTTTTTCCCGGCCAAGTCTAGCGGACGTTCCGGGACGCCGAGCAAGGACGCGTGTTCTTTGACGAGGACATCTCGACGAGCCACGTCTGTACACGAGTAAAGCTCGGGGAATGTGGAGCTTTATTTGAGTGCGACTCGCCACGATGGTTCGGAGCTCGACACGGAGGAGAGCACAGCCAACCGTCGAATTACGCACACGCGCACGGACAAACATACACCTCGTGATGAAAATAGCGCAAACAAAGATAAAAAAGAAACCAGGGTTGGGCTATACGAATTTTTTTTTATTCATCAATAATAAAGAAACTTATTCAAAATTCGTTCCGAAAATGAATAAAGAATCCCACTGGATTCAGTATTCATTCCGAAAATGAATAATGAATCCTACTAGGATTTAGTATTTATTTCAAAATGAATAATGAATCTTACTGTATTCAGTATTCATTTCAAAATGAATAATGAATCCTACTGTATTCAGTATTCATTTCAAAATGAATAATGAATCCAACTGAATTCAGTATTCATTTCAAAATAAATAATGAATCCGACTGAATTCAGTATTCATTTCAACATAAGTAATAAATCCAACTCGATTCAGTATTCATTCCGTATTCGGAATCGAATTGGATTCATTATTCATTTTTAAATGAATACTGAATCCAACTGGATTCATTATCAAAAAAATGAATATCCATCTGACATGTATTCGGTATTATTTGTCTACTCGAATATTAAAAGTATTCGAGTATGCCTATCTCTGAAAGAAACCATCTGCAGTTCAGTGGGTTACGCGATGGTTTTTACAAAGTTCTTCGTAGCTGAAAATTATTTGTAATTATTGTATTGCTCTCCATAATGTCTGCCTTTTTTTAATACTTATTTTAGATTCATTTTTCAGTGCGTTTGAGCACTTTTAACATACTTTATTTTATTTCCGTTTTTAGCAGTTTTGGTTTATCTGCGGAGTGAGTATATATATATATATATATATATATATATATATATATATACATATATATATATATATATATATATATATATATATATATATATATATAGAAAGGGTATTTTTTTTATCAATTTGAATTTAATTTAATTTATCAATAAAACGCATTATTTATTTGAAAAGTACGAATATTTTTATTACAATAAAAGGTACAAACATGGAGGTTATGTGTGGAATGGCCATCACTTTGAGCATTTGTTACAATTAATTTTCTGCACAAAAAATTCAATTACATTATTGGGATATTCTTATTGTCAATACCATGACGATTTCCCGTTTTTACACTTGTATTTTGGTGAAAAATGATTTCAAGGTCATGAAATCATAGGTCGTTGGATTCGTCTGAATGTCAGCTACAACGTCTTATTTAAAGAAAAAACATGTTCCCATTTGAAAAACCATTGATGACGTTGAGAACCCAAAAACTATAACCTTGACAAAAATGAATTTTTCACCACTGTATCAGCCCTTTGAAATCAATCAAATTACCTCGTGACATTTTTTTCGTCACTCTTAAGGCAACGGAGATATTTGTGGTGGCCACGTCAAATGGTCCACCCTGTATATGTAGACACTAAATTAATGACAATACTAAATTAATTATTATAATATGAAATGTTATTAAAGAAAGTTATAATAACGCCAGAATTTTTTACCCATTTTTATTCATTGACTATGTGCTTTTCGTGCTATTTCTGTGCATTTATTCATAATCTGTTGTCATTGTCATTATTAGTATGATTATTATTCTTGTATACATATATATGATCATCACGTCACACTAATTATAATAATTTAATGATAATATATTCTATAATATTATACTCTTATATATAATATTACGTACATAAGCGATATTCCAGGTCAACTCAAACAACTATTTTCCTCACCATCGTTGAGTATAGATTACCATGTTGGAACATCCCACTCCTTGTGTAGAAGAAACACCAAATTTTTTTTTTTAAAGGTCCTCCAATCATTGCCTTTCTGCGGCTGAAAAAATCGAGAGGTCCTTAGGCCGTTTTTTAAATGCTGAATAAATTCATATACGGTTAAGACCTGCTTGTGCATTTTTTACCAAAGCTCAATTTCTGCTTCCGAGTCGACAGTTTGGAAGTCGGAAGAGTCCTTTTCAGTCTAGCAGGTAAAGAAAACTTAAAAAAATATGGTTTCAGAAGAAATTTATTTCGGGTGGGATGTATACCATTCTAAATTCTTCTTTGATCATCTTAAATCCTGTTTTTGCTATGTTATCTATTCTGTATTATCTAGTTCGCTCCCTTCTCTCTCTCTCTCTCTCTCTCTCTCTCTCTCTCTCTCGCTCTCTCTTTCTTCTACCTTTTCTTTCTTTTTTGTTATACTGGTGATTTGAATTTACCGAAACAGGAAAGACTTCGATTAATTTTCTGAGCAGAAGCCAATCCCTCTCGCGCTTTATAAATGTTACACACATTCTATCTATTTTATAACGCACGTTTTTTGTCACTTTTGAAGTTCTTTCACTTGCTTCCCTTTGAATTGATTACCAAGAAAAATACTCTGCTTTTAATTTTTCGTATGCCATTTCTACCAATGATATAATCGACAATAACTAAGCAACCTTTTTAAGGGGTAAGGCCGCTGTAGAGGAGAAAGAAAGAAGTATATTTTGGGAATTTTTTTTAGCCGGACAACGAAATAAATCAAAATTCTGAAAAAGGTCCTTTATTGTACATATCATAAACTGTATAAACTATTTTTTTTCCAAGTAATACAAAACAAAATGGCGGCTGCACAGCTTTTCTTCGACGAAGACTTTTTTTCATAGGCGCGCGGCCGCCGCCATAATTTATTTACAGTGAATAAAAAAAATTTCTTTCGATTATACATGTGTATAGCTACGTACGTAGCTATTATAGAAGTGATAATAGATAATAGTGAAAAATAGAAGTACGTAGGATTTTTTTGACACATCGATTTTTACAGAAAACCGCGGGTTTTTTAAATAAAAGTTCAAAATTGTCAAAAAAACATCGTCCGAATATTGTTTATAAAAAAAACTATATAATATATCGAGAAAATCCTACGTACTTCTATGCAGAATGTAATTGTGAATATACAGTTAAAATTCCAAGTCAATCGGTCAAGATTTGTTCGAGTTATGAGTCCGGCCGACTTGAGAAATGTACTTTCGAGAAAAACGCGTTTAAAGTTTTGGGTTACGGATTGCATCAGACTGCGAGGGGCTGCGCCAAAATTCAAAATTGAAGTATTTGGACATTTTTCCCACTTTAATCCTTTGAGTATGTCATTTTTAAGATATTACGGCATCTTTTAAGAAAAAAAAATCGTTTTTTGAAATTTCTACTGTGGCCTCACCCCTTAAGTAATTGGCACGATATGCGTAGTACATTTTTTTATACGATGGATGGATGGATGGATGGATGGATGGATGGATGGATGGATGGATGGATGGATGGATGGATGGATGGATGGATGGATGGATGGATGGATGGATGGATGGATGGATGGATGGATGGATGGATGGATGGATGGATGGATGGATGGATGGATGGATGGATGGATGGATGGATAGATGGAGGATGGATGGATGGATGGATGGACGGAGGGATGGATGGACGGATGGACGGACGGACGGACGGACGGACGGACGGACGGACGGACGGACGGACGGACGGACGGACGGACGGACGGACGGACGGACGGACGGACGGACGGACGGATGGACGGATGGATGGACGGATGGATGGATGGATGGATGGATGGATGGATGGATTGTGAGCACCACCTCACAATTTGCGGTCATTATAAAAAATACAAGGCTTTTCATACAATCATTTCTGGCTTTCAAAAAGCTGGCGATTTTGTTCACCCAACGAAAATTCGGGAAATTACGATGCTGCAGGACTCAACACTTGCTCCGCAGCCCCAAACAAGAATTAGTGTTATCAAGCTTCCTTCTTTCACGAGAAGATTCTCATAAAACAAGATTAATGTTTGCCGGTAGAGGGTCGGCAGAGGGCGGGCGGAAGGATGGTGGGGGAGTAGATAAATGGAAAATGAGCCTGACGTTGGAGGGAAGAAATTCGTGTTCGCATTTATAGATATACGCGCATTTGATAAAACTGCGTGATGATACCAGGAGACGGATTGCCAAAGGCACGATCCAAGCTTCATTACAGATTAGTTTTCCCCGTTCCGTTCCTCCTCTTCCTCCTCCATGTCCTCATCAAGAACCTAAGGGAAAATGTCCCACGGTTTCTTGAACGCCGAAGCCGAATCAGCAGTCGTGCTCAAGGGACGAGCTCAATTCCAAGTTTTTCCTCGAATCAATGAATCGTGCGGCTCGACTTGCCAACTTGTACGAGAAATCGACATCAATTTTCTCCCTCCATTCGTCACGATTTAACAAGGATCGTTGATGACCCGCGACGTTGCTGGTGAAAAAAAAATTCCTCGAGTACTCTGGATCCAAAGCTCTTTTGGGTCAACTACGAACGTCAAGTTTTTATTCGACAAAGCAAGAGAGAGGGAGAGCTATTCTCGATGGCGAGGAGTTGCTGAAAATATCAATTTGTTGTTTACCGCGAGAAAAGTTAGTGTACTGGTTATCGGTGTGCAACAAACCACGAAAATATGCCGGAGGATAATATAATTATAACTCAACCGGAAAATATGTACATAAATACGTCATACGCAGGGGAATTTCGATTGAAATTTAAATGAATATTTCATTAAAATTTATATAACAATGCTATTTTCATTTATTATAACATTTATTTGTTATAATTTATTTCAAAATATTATTTATGGAAAGAATTGTAATCAGACAGCTTTAATGTATTTTTTCAATTCAATGAATGAATCTTAGATTTATGTATTGTATCGAAATTTATTTTTAATTTTACTCAAATTTATAAAGAAATTCCATTGTTGCTTATTATAAAATTTATTTATGTATATTAAAAAATTATAGGATCATGATTTAATTTTAATACATTTTGCTTTACGAAAATACATTAATATTTTTTTCAATGCAATTAATAAATCTCATATATATATATATATATATATATATATATCCTTATATATATATAATCTCATATACATATATATATCCTAAGAAAATTGCGTTTTGTATTAATTATGAAATGTATTAATTCATTCAAAAATATTATTTACCTTAAAATGGCAACGTATTACCAAAAATATGAATTTGTTGTTTTTACCGCGAAAAAAGTTTGTTTACTGGTGATCTATCGGCAACAAACCGCGTAAATATGCCGAAGCATAATATAATTATAGTTTACCCAGGAAATACGTATGTATATATATATATATATATATATATATATATATACACGTCATACACAGGGCAATTACCAGAGGAGCAGCGAGGGCTCCCGTAATTGGATTACATCGTCTGCGATGTTCTGGTTATAACGCATGAAGGGACGATTCTCGTGATGCGGAAGGTGGCGAAAGTCGAGAGGGTTGAAGTAATTTTGATGATCGACGCCAGGACCCTCCGTAGTCCTCTATCTCACCCTTCTCTTCCTCCCTCTCTCTCTCTCTCTCTCACCCTTGACAAGTTCCGCGGAAAGAAGAAATTTTATCATTAATTGGACTTTTCGGGTAAACTACTCCAACTTTTGGCACAGTGGGCGACGAGATAAAATCGAGTATAGTATATGTATACATATGTGCAATGTATACTTATACTCATATATAGATCGTCTCGATTTCCTACAACGAAGTGTCTTAATTCTCTTCGCCAAGACCTGCCGGAAGTTCTTCCGTAACGAAGAGGGTAACTTTTGCCGGTGGGAGCCAACGAACGCTGGAATTCATCTAATGTGCCCACCACATTCTTCCCGTTGATATATATATATATGTATATATATGTGTGCGTGCCTGTGCTGCGTATGTTACGCTTAATGCTACGAACGCCTTCGGTCTATTGCGTGCCATGTGTATTTTATTTCCCGAACACGCTGCAAGAAACATAAAACTGTCTATAAACGTTTCGCCTCTCCGCTTTTACACCCCGCAAAACATGCGCACACGTATATATATAGGTGGAAAAGTGACTATGAAGACATTTGAGTTCGAAGTCCATCCTCATTGCATATTGTCCCCATACTCAACATTCCGTAATGCCGAACGTGGCTGAAAGCACATTTAGACAAATGTAGGGACATTTGGGTAGCGCTTATTTCGAGAGACCTGTTCACAAAATCAAGGATTCGTTTGAAAAATTGAGGGTCCTTGTCAAGACAGTCAGATTGGCTGATGGGCAACGGTGCATAGATATGGCAGGTTCATGAGGTTTTTGATCCTTATGTGTGTGTGTGTGTGTGTGTGTGTGTGTGTGTGTGTGTGTGTGTGTGTGTGTGTGTGTGTGTGTGTGTGTGTGTGTGTGTGTGTGTGTGTGTGTGTGTGTGTGTGTGTGTGTGTGCGTGCGTGCGTGCATGCGTGCGTGTATATATATATATATATTCTATTGAAGTTTATGTAAAAGTCCTCCTAAAGTTTATATAGAAATGCAATTTTCATTTATTATAAAAGTGATTTATCTAAAAATTTGTAAAAATTATGATTAGACAGCTTTAACGTTTTTTTGCAATGCAATTAATAAATGTTGGATATGTACATATATATATATATATATATATATGTATATATATATATATATATATATATATATATATATATATATATATATATATATATATATATATATATACATAGTCTATTAGGATTTGCATACCAATTTCATAAATAATTATAAAAAAATGGAAATTTCCTACTATATCAATTATTTATTCATTAAAAAAATATTATTTAAATAAAAAATGTTATCATACAAAGAACTGGGCTCTGTTTCATTCGACACAACGATTTCCGAGGGTTTACGAATCCATACGAGTCTACCGACTGTTCCAGCTACTGCCCAAAAATCCTTGCTTCGATATTATCAAATGCGATCAATCTCAAATGCCACTGAACACCATGTCTACTTGATTCACCAACTTTATAATGAACAAAAAACGTCTCACTGAGACTTTGTCACGACTCTTGTTCACTGCAACCGAGATAAAAGTCCCTGGCATTTAAAACAAACGCCCATGGTAAAAGAGGGGATAACAAAGTTCGTTATAGTTTATTGATACCGCAATCAAAATGTGGTTAACACGGCTATAAGCGCAAAGTATACATAAACATGCGATTTGGGTGGCGTGTTTGACTATCTATTGTCCCCGAAATGATTATTCACTATTGTGAAAGACTAGACAATATAGACATGGTTAACTCAGTGCTATACCAAAATCGGCGTACAAATACTAGTGTTGTATACTGTACGTTAGCTTTAGTTCAGTCAAACTTTTAATATTCTTTTCAAGATTGTACAATTCGAGTATAATTTGTTAGAAAACCTTATGAAAAGTGACTATTCGAAAAAAATTATAGTCAAGTGTGCTTATAACGAAGACTATCATTTGCCGTTCGAGCAACCGCAGCTTAATAGTTTTAAGAATTACACATGTCTGACCAACTGTTGCACAGTATGTTTGTTGCATTGCAAAAGTAGGATATCAGTTCAATACTTCTTCTTGTAGTTCACCTTCCGTTCTTGTAGGACACACATTACTATGCATTTAGCATGCTGTATCATATAATATGGTATAAATCACTATTATATGGTACAAAACTATTGCGAAACGCCAAAAATCCATTTAAACAGTGACTTATAATATAAAAAAAAAAAGATCTGTGCAAAATTTCACTTAAATCGCAGGTAACAGCTATTCGGAAGAACCGCCGGAATTACTTTTGTCTCTTATGCCATATATGTGCTCAAGACGCCAAAAAGTACTCGGTAGCGTAGTGGCAGCGTGCGTAGGATACGCGGAAGGTAGGCGGTTAGGTTCTAGGTTCGATTCGGATTAGGCGAAATATTTTCATCGAAATAAATCAT
This sequence comes from Ophion ellenae, assembly GCA_963210295.1. Taxonomy (NCBI): domain Eukaryota; kingdom Metazoa; phylum Arthropoda; class Insecta; order Hymenoptera; family Ichneumonidae; genus Ophion; species Ophion ellenae. Next base: position 35,653,891 of record OY723392.1, read on the forward strand.
TACAGGAGGTCAGGGAATGGCGAATGATAATAAAAAATCGTCGAGGTAGAACTCTCAGTTGCGTATTTTATTTTGTTTTGGATTTATGAAATATTCGATGCATTTGGTAGACGGGCATTGATGCCTTCCCAGGTACGAAATGAAACGCTGACGATGGAAACAAACTTGTGCGAGCCTTGTTTCACCGAGCCTGAGTGAGACAGACCTGGGCCAGGTTTCATTGCATCGTTTGGAGCAGCCTGGAACCAAGACTGGCTGCTTAGCCTAAACTCAGGGTTATTTCAAGCTTTATTCAGCCAGTGAATTTTAAGGCTAAAAAATCAAGGCTGGATGTAGGCTTGCTTCAGGTTGTGATAAAATAAAATAAATGTTGAATAAGATTTTTTCTGTACTTTTATGAAAAAAATGGCTATAAATTTGTCGGGTGCGAAGGCACGAAAAATGAAAGCGAAGGAGGCAGCTCAGAACATTTAAACATATTCTCTTATCGATATTTATAAGGTACACAAAAAAGTTTTTTTCTCGTCACACACACATTTCGTATATACTCATCACTCTCTGGAGTTTGCGTACACTCTGTGTATTTCGTGTCCCATAAACAATAAATAAAATAAAGTATTGTGTTTAAAATATTTTTTATATATATTTTATGACAAATAATATAATGAATAATAAATATATATAATAGATCAAATGAATTCTTTACACATTTATTAAATTTACCCCAATCTATATAAATAAAAAGAGAAGTCCTGACTGACTGACTGACTGACTGACTGACTCATCAACGCCCAGCCCAAACCCTTGGACCTAGAAAGCTGAAATTTTGCACAAAGGTTCCCTTTATAATGTAGACAAGGAATAAGGAAGGATTTTTCGAAATTCAACCCCTAAGGGAGTTAAATTGGGGGTGAAAGTTTGTATGAAAAATCTTATTCCTTGAGTTAATATACTTGAAAACTTAACACAAATAAATTATAAAGTAAATTATAAACTTTGTCACTTTTATTTTTCCTAAACTACCCCCTAAGAGGGGATTTGGGGGTATCAAAGTTTGTATGGAAGAATTTTAACGCGCGGTTCGATTAACTCGAAACTCAGTATTTATGCTTGAGAACAAAAATAAAGAATAACGTGTATCAGGGTTTTTCGAAAATCGACCCCTAACGGGTTAAAAAGGGATAGTCATTTTTACAGGGGAGGATTTTATCGCGGGGCTTATCTTCTTCGAAACATCTTCATTGATCTTATTTGAAACTTGACACAAATACTTGCCTATGTAATAAAGTTTGTCATTAAGGGGTTGAGGGCGGGGGTGGTTAACGGGGATTATCTACGTAACTATTTTTTTCTAATTCTCACAGGATAGAGAATAAAGAGGATTTAATATTTTTACTTTAAAGTTGCCTTCATATTTGGCATTTAAGTAGGTAATTTTCCGTCCCGTCATTAGGTTATATTATTAGGTTTTAGAGATTTTATCCTCCATCAATCATATATCAATCCGCGCGCCGCTCCTCGGATACTATATAAGCAGTGCGAGAAGACATTGTTCACCTAGATTAACAAATGGGGTACTTTTAATCACGGTAGTATGTTCCCGTGGGATATTTTCCGACATCCACGCGGGCGAAGCCGCGGGCAAAAGCTAGTGTAGAATATAGAAAACTAAAAACAGGCCTCATATAGCCTCGAGAAGAGTTTGGGATAAGCCTGGTCATAAATGCTCGTGAAGACTTCATTGAGGCTCGTTTTGAACCTTGTTGTTTCGTCGTTTCAGACTTACAGGCTTTCCTACCAGCCTTTGGTCAAGCCTGTGTGCAAGAGCCTGAAACCGCGTTATCATTCAGAGGTTCAGCGAGGCCTGGAATCAGGCTGGTGCTCAGCCTGAATTAAAAAATGTGAGCCTTGTTTCAGAGCTTGGCGAGCCCTTTTTTCATCGTCAATTCCTACCTGGGTAGTTGCGGTAAACATACACTGAGAAAAAAACACCAAGTGAATCAAAAAAATATATTGGTTGATCCAAATAAATGTGCTGCTGCGGAGTGCCACCGATATATGAGATGGTTACAATACCATAAAATATTGGAAAATGTGATTGATTTAAATAACATATTATTTTATTTGGAAAAGTTCTTTTGTTCTCTGAACATCTACATTATCCTTGAAATAAAATTATATTCTATTGAAATCATTCTATATACAAACCGTAAATGTATGGATGAAATAATTAAGCGGTTGCTACATTTTTTATTTCGTACAAAAATACAATCGATAGAATTAATTATTTCTTTACTGCGTCGCAACGAATATGCCATGGGAGGTGAGTTTTTCAATTTGTTTTAAATCTTAAATAAAAAGTGAGCATTAGAATGATCATCCACGATAATAGTGGAGAGAATATCAGAAATCCAATGGAATATCCACGGAGAGAATATCCGATATTCAACTGATAAAAACAGATACTACACTTTGATCTTAGCCACAGGCCAAGAGGCGATACTCTTAAGAATTTCTCCGGCGTTCAAGTAGGTTTTCGGTTCGCGCTATGCTTACGAGAAACGAGCGCGCGTGCGACTTCTAGCGGTTACTTCGAGAACTACGGGTTTCCTCACACCTATAATTTCGGTGGCGCTCGGCCATGATTTGGTTGAATTTTTTCAACCAAATACGCAAGAAACAAATCTTATTTTCGCATAATTTTTTAACCAATTCAGACATTTGCTTAATATTTTTCAATCAAAATAAAATATTAGTATTTTAACGAATAATGTACTTGGAAATCAATATCGGATATGGTGAAAAAAATAAAATAACATATTTACTCAATAGAAATTTTATCTGAATCAAACGAGCGAAATTCAATTTTTCTTGTGCACTCGTTTTATTCGTTGCAAAAAATGCATTCAAAACTATATAATTTGTTGGCGATAATTTTTTAGATAGTTTCAATAATATATTGTTCTCGGCTAACAATATATCTTTTGAATGAAAAAAAAAACACTTTTCATTTTATCATGTTATTAAAGTCAATAGCGTTTTGTGTGGACTAATAAATCCGATTATTTACACCAACAATTTTACAATAGAATCAACGAAATTTCATTCAATAACACCAATGATGATTGGATCAATGATTTCGTTTCTCAGTGTATGTGCATAATTCCTGCAACTGCTAAAATATCAATAAGCAGTACGATTCATTTGGCAGTAACTATGGCTATAAAATATTATTATCCCCTCAGGGAAATATAAAATATAGTTAAAATGAGATTGAGCACACCATACATGACTCTCAGAGCACCATCATTAATTTGATCCAACGACAGACGAGGGCATTCTCCATTAAAAAAAGCGAGGGGGGCAATTTTCGTGATCGACGTCCATCGAAATTATTTTCCGAATTATCCGCTCGAGTGAAGAACCTGCCTAGGGCAAACCACCAAAAAATTCGTATATAATTAACTTTACGGATCGAACGTGAATTTGCAGAGGACGTATCCAAAAATTTCCGTGTAAAGAGCGGCATTGTGAATATTTTCCCGCGCGTTTCATATTTCTCCCGCCCACGGGGAAAACGCAATTCCGGCGAAACACGCGTTTCATTTACAATTTTCGTTGCTCCTCTACATGGCTACGTCGATCGTTGGAACGCGATTGCAAATTTGCCTCGTAACGCACTTGCCCAAATTGTCTCGTTATCGGCGCGTACCTCGCTCACGTTTTATTCCGACGATGAAATGACAAACCATGCAAATAGCCGCATACAAATGCACCTCCGCAGCACCACTTTCGGGTGAATTGTTCGATTCGGCCCTTCGGCCGTGTCATATATTTGTTATGGAATAATAACCGTGAAAGCGCAGTAGATTGGATGGATAGACATGAATTTTTGTTTTCCGGTTACATTTCGTAATTACACAATCAAAATATCACACGACTAAATGTCACCATGACGTTAAAGTCTCAGCGATAAAATGTCACACCAAAATGTGAGTATCGTGGTTTTTTTTTCGTGGACATTTTCACGTGAGAATAGTACAATTCTATGACAGACAACGGTGCACAAAATTCATAAAAAGTTATGTAAAAATGCCATTTTTTTATTATATAATTGATTTATTCATTTAAAAAAATTATTTGTATAAAAATGTATGAAAATTATGAATAGACAGGCTGCTGGCAGCTTGGGAAGTATAGTATAACTCTACGTCGCATCCCCTAAATCGTCCCGCTGCGATTGACCCTTTTTCTTCTGCATTTTTCGCCGAATTTTTTTTTTTCCACTACATTGGTTATTTGGAATTTGCAAAAAATATATGTTATTAATCATACATTGAACTTATCTTGTTGAATATTTATTTGTAAAGAATTAGAAATTAACTTTATTGAGGTATAATGAAGCCTCTGTATAAAAAATGTGGTCCATTGGCCAGATCCATAAATTGACAATGGTTGGTCTGCAGAATAAAAAGTTAGGAAGTTTTATAATCTATGTAAATGTAGTCGTCGTTGGACGTAGCCGTTTTTCGAAAAAAAAATCATAAAATGGGGGGGGTGTTAAAAAACGGTGATTTTGGCGAAACTTTTATTCATATTCGGGGGCCCAAAAAGTAGTGAATTAAGAAAAGGACCACGTACAACAATAGCTAGTGCGCTTACGGAAATTTTCGTTTTTGGAAATTGAAGAACAGACAATTATGGATAGAGTTTCAAAATGTTTAAACGGATAATAATTGATAACTAAAAACTTATTTGCGTCTTAGCTTAATGTGTATTTAATTGATAAATGTCAATAAAATCATCTGTATCCACACAACTAACTAAATGGGACGTGTTGGATTATTTAAAAACTTGGTAATTATTTTTAAAAAAACAAAAATACCTCTTATTGTATTGCTGTTTTTCTAAAAATAGCATTAACATAAGAGGTAAACGAGCGAGTACCTAATTTTGGAAAATTTTCTAAAAATCACTCTTACCATGATAACTCGCAATTCTTAGACATTGGACTAAGGTAACCTAGGTTAGATATGTCCCTAACAAGGTGACCACTCACCCCCTTAAGGCTTTGCATGGAAATTCCTAGCACCGTGTATATATATATATATATATATATATATATATATATATATATATATATAATAAACAGATCCCAATGTATAAAGTGAAATTTCAGTTATACGTTTTTCAAGGGATACATCAAATATGACGTGTTAGTGAGAATAACGTAAAAGTGAAATACAGTATGTATCCGAAACTCTTCAACATTTGAAAATGGCCATTGGTGCATAATTCCCGATGTTTTTGAATAGCAGTACCTCTATTTTGTTAATGGTGGGTTTTCCAAATGAAAATTCGATTGGTAATAACTGAGCAATTAGCCAACTCAAGTTTTCGAATTTCCGTTTAGAACTTTTATTTAAAGGGTCTTTAGACACTGAACAAGGGTATTTACATGCATTTTTTTGATAGATTTATATTATAGATATTTAGATAAAAGTTGTTACACTTAATGAATACACTTTCGAAATACATTAAAAAAGTGTTTTATGTATTTATATAACCCAAACAAACTTCCGACGCGTTTTTCTCGAAACAACGTTTTTCGACGACTTGTTGATAAAATCTTCGAAACTACTGAACCGATCCTTATGAAATTTTAACCACATATTCTTTACAACTATAGCTATAGCGCATATCAAGGATTTTTCTAAATTTTGATATTTACTTTTTTTGCCAAAAACTGTGAAACAACACGTTTTTTTAGGTTTTCGAAAAATGTCCGCCATTTTCTTATTTTTGCATATATAAAAAATCGTATGATATGCACTATAACCATTAACATACTTAATCTAAAACCGTTTGATTTTTTTGTTTCGGATGATCCATCTCAAAGTCCCACGAGATTTCATCAATAGACCTGCAATTTTTTTAGGACGTTTTTTAACCTCCATTTTCGTCTATAAATAGTAAGTTAAATGAAAAATCTTTTTTCTAATGTATTTCGAAAGTGTATTTATTAAGTGTAACAACTTTTATATCAATATTTATAATATAAGCATATCAGAAAAATAGCCTTTTTTAGCGTCTAAAGTGAGAAGACCCCTTTAATGCAAGTTTGTATCACTAAACTTTGAGGTTTTAGACTAGTAAATAACAGATAGGTTCGTATTGATAAGACATATGTAATCACCGTACATACATACATAGTCGATGGCAGAAACATCAAAACATCAAAACATCAAAACGCAGTCACATGAAATTTTCTCCGGCGAGAGAATATCACGTGTAATGAAGGGGCTATATCAGTGTAACACTTTCAAAAAATCGTTTTTTTTTCCTTTTTCGACAGTTTATACTTTCAAGAATATCCTGTAAAAATTGCAAGGCCGTATCTCTAATCATTTTATCTTGCAAAAATCGATAGTTAAATCTTTAAACGCGTTTTTCTCTAAATGAGATTTTTCAAATTTGCTGACATTGTAACTCAAAGAGCAATTATCCGATTGACTTGAAATTTGAACTGAGTACTCTTGAATATATTTACTCTATAATGACGTAGGATATTTTTGATTGGATGAAAATTGACGATTTGGCATTGAAAAAAGTGACTATTTTATAGGCAAGAAAACATACTTTTTTTCATAACTACGCCATTTTGTTAGATTTTGATATTTATCGAAAATCCTACGTCATTGTACAGGAAATACCTTCCAGTTTAACGACATTTTTTCCTTTTTCGGTTTCAGCTACTCAATCGGCCGGAATCATGTCAGCAGTGGAGGAACTTTTTTTCGGCGCCTCCGAAGGCAGCGCATAAGTCGCTTGGATTTCAATATTTTTCTATGAAAAAATTATGTAATATAGGTCAAATATAGCCAAATATATTCTTAATTTTCCGAAACATTTAATCGAGTACTTTTCTTCCAAAAAATTCCCGAAGGTCACCCAAATTTTCAGCGTCACACTGGTTGAGAAAAAAAGAACCTCGAAACCGACGCTGGGGAATAAAATGAATAAGCGTGAAAAACGTATAGATGAAAGTTATTACCATCTTTATGAATGGAATCTGCCGGGGCTAGATAAATTTGACGTATGAATGATAAAGACGCGTGAACGAGGTTTCACTGTATATGTGTTTATACGAACAGTACGATTCCCGTGCTCGCATAATACTCAATTGCATAGAAGGTATGGCATGCGAGCCACGGGGTGATTGTGGTCATGGAAACTTAATTGGGCTGACCATAGTCTCGTTGTTTCGTTCCTGCTACGGGGAAAGAGGAACCGCACTAGTTAGATGAACAACAATTTGCGCGTCTCGTCTGTACCCGATTGGCTGTCCGTACGGACGTGTACATATGCGCGTGAATTATATATAACAAAATAAGGGTGGTGTAACTGACATGCTGAAATTGGGCAAGCTATATACCACAACGTAATTGACACTATCTCGTACTCTCCATTGCCGCACGCGGACGAATGTCCCACATTGCGCGACGAAATGGGGCGGGCTTCAAGAGAGGACAACTATAACCAAAAATAACAGCCACCAGAGGGGGATGAAAAATCGTCATTATTTTCCTGGACACGAAAAACGAGCTGTTTTACAAGATAATTGCAATTTTTGGCCAAATGTAAACGAGCTTGAAGAAAAAGAGAAAGAAGAAGAAAAAGAAAGAGTGTCCTGGGCTATGTGGCGTCGTTTGATCGCGGACTTTTCGCTTTTTCGCGTTTGCGACTCGTATAACTTTCTCGCGGATTCCATGCGAGACTAACGCTGAAGGAATTTTTCCGAGACACCGTTCGCGTCTTCCAGCAGCCCGGGAAGAGTGACCCGAGAAACTTTTGGCGGAAAGTTGATGAAGGCGAGATTTTGCTTCTGGAGCAACGAAAGCGGCGAAGCAATGCGAAAAGTTACTCACTTTAGGGGGAATCGTGCGAAGATGAGAGTAAATCTTCTTTTTCGTAGTTTTTTTTTGTGTCTACATTCTTTCGCTCAGACATCCGGATCACGTACGTTTTTGCGATGTTTTTTATTCGAACGTAACAACTTGCGAATTAGGTCCTGCTCGGTTGCTTATGTATGGCGTCTCTTGGCTTTGACGTTCTCGCCATCTTTGTTGCTGTTCTTTGGATAATCGACGTTTCATGCAGCTGGGTCTGTCGTTTCTTCCCTTTGCGGAATGTTTCTCGAAAAACAATTTCCTGAATACAATTTCTGGATAACAATTGCCCGAAAACAGTTTCCCAAATACAATTTCCCGAAAGAACAATTCCTCGAAAACAATTTCCAAAATGAACAATTTCACGAATGGAAAATTTCCCGAATTAACAATTCCTCTAATCAAACGTTTCCCCAACAAATAATTTTGACAATTTTTTCGAGAAACCAATTTTCTCGGGTCGAATTTTCGTTGCATTAATTTTACAGTTATTGATTTCGGCATTAGCAGGCGCCAGAAATATAGATTCCCACACTTAGCATAACCCAGAATCAACTACGTGGACGTGTAGGGTTCTGACTCCTTTTTAAATTTCTTTTTCGTTCTCGGTCATTTTAATTTTTTTTTAATTTTTTTTTTTAAATTGTTTATCTGTTATACTTGAGGCCTTCCACGTCACTTCAGCCAGTAAAAAAAAATCCACAAATAATTTTGAAAAATCGAGTTACTTTATTAAAAAATATTCACCGAGTGTCGAAATTTTTAAACAATTTCTGACGTTTTTTCTCGTTGATTACCATTTTTTAACATTTTTCCATTCAAATGGCTGTATCTTTGGCAGGATTTCACGTATTTACATTCGTGAAAAACGAAAATGTGCGGCTTTTTCTAGCCCTCCGGAAAAAAATTAATTCAGATTTTATTGAGCAAGTCGAACGTCCGTTTCAGGGCAAAATATGCAAGAATATTTTTTTCCTCAAGGAAAGACACTCGTTAATTTATTTTTAAGAATTTCCCCGAATTGTGAATACGAAAAACGGATTTTTGGTATTTTTTATTTTATGAGATTCCTAAACACCGTGAAGTAACAGCTATTTTTATTTTTTCATAAATATTTGATTGAAGAGTGTGGAGCACTCGCTGTATGTTCACCAGGTTTTTGAAATACGTATGACATATATGTCATATGTGTTGGGGCCTTGGAGTGCTCCACACTCTTCAATCGAATGTTAATCAAAAAATTTTGAAAATAAAAATAGATGTTACTTTACGGTGTTAAGAAATCCCATAATATAAAAAATACCAAAAATCCGTTTTTCGTATTTACAATTCGGGGAAATTAAAAAAAAAAAAAATATCGAGTGCCTTTCCTTGAGAAAAAAAATATTTTTACATATTTTGCCCTGAAACGGACATTTGACTTGCTCAATAAAATCTAAATTAATTTTTGTCTTGAAGGCTAGAAAAAGACGCACTTTTTTCTTTTTTACGAATGTAAATACGTCAAATCCTGCCAAAGATACAGCCGTTTGAATGGAAAAATGTTAAAAAATGGTAATCAACGAGAAAAAACGTCAGAATTTTTTTTTTAATTTCGACACTCGGTGAATATTTTTCCATAAAGTAACCAGATTTTTCAAAATTATTTGTGGATTTTTTTTTACTCGCTGAAGTGACGTGGAATGCCTCATTTATATTTAACCCAAACAAAAAAAGTTGTCCGTTCGCGGAACTGTCTATTCGGGATATGTATTGTGTTCGAGAAATTGTTCAATCCGCAAATTGTGTACTAGAATTTATCCGTTCGATAAACAGTGTTCGGGAAATTATTCATTCGGGAAATAATTCTGTTGGAAAATTGTATTAGAAAAGATGCCATGCGGGTAATTGTTTTCGAAAAATTTTCCGCCAACGGATTCATCCATATTGAGAGCTAAAAAAGCAAAGTCGTAACTTTTTTATACCAATTTATTGAAAATCATTACCGCTGATCGACATGCGTTGGCTTTGACGTTCTCGCTACTTCGTTGCCGTTCTCTGGCTAATCGACGTTTCTTTGCTGCTGGGTCTGTCGATTCATCCGTATTGAGAGCTAAACACGTAAAGTCGTAACTTCTTGATATCAATTTATTCACTTTTTCCACTCACCAACAATCGAAAATTGTTACCGCTAAGCAAGATGCGTCAAAACGCCACTGTCTTTAAGGGGCTTTACCAGTGTGAACGCTGAAAATTTGGGTGATTTTCGGGAATTCTATGGAAGAAAAGTACCCAATCAAATGTTTTGGAACATTAAAAATATATTCGGCTATACTTGACCTATATTATATAATTTTTTCATAGAAAAATTTTGAGATCCAAGCGACTTATGCGCTGCCTCCGGAGGCGCCAAAAAAAAGTTCCTCCACTGCTGACATGATTCCGGCCGATTAAATAGCTGAAACCGAAAAAGGAAAAAATGTCGTTAAACTGGAAGGTATTTCCTGTACAATGACGTAGGATTTTCGAAAAAATATCATAATCTAACAAAATGGCGTAGTTATGAAAAAAGTCTGTTTTCTTGCCTATAAAATAGTCGTTTTTTCAATGCCAAATCGTCAATTTTCATCCAATCCGAAATATCCTACGTCATTGTAAAGTAAATATATTCAAGGGTACTCAGTTCAAATTTCAAGTCAATCGGATGAAGGCTCTTTGAGTTACAATGTCAGAAAAATTGAAAAATCTCATTTCGAGAAAAACGCGTTTAAGGGGCGATACACACCTAGATGGTCGAAAAAATCGATTTAGAAGCTATAAACATTCCGTCGACCGTAGAAGACCTACACTGTGGGCCTGGTATCGATGATTCCATGTAAGTTGACAAATTTCATGATTTATTCATTCCCAAATTTTCAAACGCGTTTTTCAAATCGGTGCCAAAATTTTTTTCGAAAACCAATGAACCGATTGCCTTGAGGTAAACACCATTATCTAGTACTTGTCATAAGATTTTTTTCCGTTACTTAGTTTTTGATTTTTAGGCAAAATAATAACTAATTTTTGGCCCCAAAAACCAATATTTATATTCAAACGTCCGCCATTTTGTCATAAATCGAAATTTTCAAAATCGACTATCACAAGTACTAGATTATAGTATCTAATTTAATAATCTTTTTGGTTTTTTTTTTTCAGATGATTTTTGAAGAAACGCCAGTGGGTACCGTATACGCAGATTTTTTACGACGCTCCAAAGATCATACAATATCCGTGTATATTTTTGATATTTTTGAATAAAATAAATTAAACACGTTTTTGAATGTATATACTTTTAGATAATTAAAACCCCAATCCGAAATTTCAAATAGTTTCCCTTGAAAAAATTCACAAAAATGACCCTTTTTCCGGCTCCTAGGTGTATATCTCCCCTTAAAGATTGAACTATCGATTTTGCAAGATAAAATGATATTGATATAAATGATAATGATATTCTTGGAAGTATAAACTGTGGAAAAGGCAAAAAAGATCGATTTGTCCTTCTGTTTTCTAGTCAATTTCTAACCCTCTGCTATTTTCCAACCATTGCTCCAGTTTATCTACTATTTATTGGTTTAGTTTTCCCTTAGCTTCCGTACTTGCAAATACGTCTCAAATTTTCAATCGCCTGCTTGTATATTCTACATTTGGCTTCTACGCACCCTTTTCCCTGTCTTTCTCGACATTAAGGGGTTACCCCCACTTGCGATTTTGAAAAAATCGATTTTTTTTATTGCATTTTTTTGAAGTATAAGTACCTGAGAATATGTCCTGAAAATTTCAAGTCGATCCGAACAAAATTGACTGAGATATGAGCGTTGAAAGAGAAGAATCCGCGTTGAAAGAGCGTTGGAAGAGAAACTGTAAACGCGTTTTTCTCAAAATGGCATTTCTGAAGTCGGTGACCAAGATTACTCGAACACTAATGAACCGATCTTCTTGAAATTTTGCAGGCTTATTTAATACATAAAAATGTAGTCTTTAATCGTACGATTTGTTTTTCGAAAAAAATGGCCGTTTTGTAGCCAAAAAACGGCCGTTTTTTTCGTCAAAATCGAACCATTAACTTTGACTGTCCGCCATTTTGTGAAAAATGAATATTTTTCAAAATCCTTCGTTTAAAGACTAGTTTATACTTATATTTGACTAAATCCATCCGCATTTTTTTTTCAGATGATCCACTTCGCCGCAATGTTGGTCACCGCAAACCGTGTATATAAAAACATTATTCCATTGACGGCCATTTGCCACTAAACAATGTTATATTTTTCAATAAAAAAATTACTGAAAGTTCTTCAAGATGTGTTCTTTAAGATGGTATATTGATCGATTAAAAAAGTTTTGTATTTTTCTTTAAAAAAATTCATGAAAAAGGCCTTTTTTGCGCTACAAGTGGGGGTAACGCCTTAACACATCTTATCCTCGCCCACGTTTCTTTTTATTCTCCGCTGATAATCTTTTCCTCCCAATATTTTCCCATGTGTATACCTGTTTTCCTATGTTTATGTTCCTAGCAGTACGTTGACCCATCGATTTTGCTCCAATCGTATTGAATTCCTAGCTGAATTTCAATTGTTATGCCTCTTTCTATTTTTCAGCTCCCTTACATTTCCATTCCATACGGCTTGCCAGATTGCCCCCTCACCTACGGTGTCCAATGCTGCTTTTACTCACTTTCATTCACTACTTCTTCCCTTAGACATTTTTTGGCCACTTGCCATCCCCCATTTGCTTCACTTCAAGTAGATACCTTGGGGCCCTTTTCCATACTTCGACTTCCATTTCCCTGCACCCCGCTTCCATTAGCCAAATAGTTTGGGGAGTTTCTACTAAATCCCATGGCCATTTTAACATATTATATACAGGGTGCCCCGTAATTAATGGATAATCCTGCAGTCGGTAGGTTAGTTCATATCCTACTATATGCTGGAATTTCACACTGAGAGAAATCTATGGTGTGCTCAACCATATGTTAACCATACTTTATATTTCTCTGAGGGGACAATAATATTTTATAGCTATAGTTACTGCCAAAAGTATAGTACTGCTTATTGATATTTTAGCAGTTGCATGAATTATGCATATATGAGGCATTCCACGTCACTTCAGCCAGTAAAAAAATGTTTTTAAAATTTTTTCATTAATATTCGATTGAAGAGTGTGGAGCACTCCAAGGCTCCAATACATACGATATATATGTCGTATGTATTTCAAAAACATGGTAAACATACAGCGAGTGCTCCACACTCTTCAATCGAATATTAATAAAAAAAATTTAAAAATAAAAATAGCTGTCACTTCACGGTGTTTAGGAATCCCATAATATAAAAAATACCAAAAATCCGTGTTTCGTATTCACAATTCGGGGAAATTTGAAAAAATAAAATAACGAGTGCCTTTCCTTGAGAAAAAAAATATTTTTGCATATTTTGTCCTGAAACGGACGTTCGACTTGCTCAATAAAATCTAAATTAATTTTTTTCTGTAAGGCTAGAAAAAGACGCACATTTTCGTTTTTTACGAATGTAAATACGTCAAATCCTGCCAAAGATACAGCCATTTGAATAGAAAAATGTTAAAAAATGGTAATCAACGAGAAAAAACGTCAGAATTTTTTTTTTAATTTCGACACTCGGTGAATATTTTTCAATGAAGTAACTCGATTTTTCAACATTATTTGTGGATTTTTTTGACTGGCTGAAGTGACGTGGAATGTCTCATATGTTAACCACAACCATCAATCTTACAAACATACGTTTATTCTTCAATGCTATATAATATAGTAGGTTTTCATAAAATAGATATTTCCTGATATTGGCAAAAAATGTCTTCCCCAAGATTCTTATAGTGAACTGAAATATATATACATTGATTAAAAGTGTTGCCTGTGATTTGCGACGATGTTTATAGTGATTTGTACCATATTATGAGATACGACCTGCTATATGTGTATTTGGTGTGTTGTTCAAGTGTTGGTACAAGGTATCAATGCGCGTCTACTAAATGCATAGAATATTTCATAAATCCAAAATAAAATAAAATACGCAACGGACGAGGAACATCCTTCAGGTGACACCCTTCGATTTTGTTGAAATTTGGATATGTTATAAAGCATCGAAAAGTAAGCTATACGTATTTTTTTATCGGCGGAAAAACGGTTTTAAAGGGTGAAACCACCCCTTAATATAGGTGTGGTTCACCCCTTATTTTTTTGCAATGTCACTATAGTGGATTTTTCATTACTTCGGAGTAGAAGAATTTTCGTGTTTGTTTCATTAAAATCGGTGGACTCCTTTTGTGTGAAACTGCTATACTACCCCTAGAAATGCCTTTTTTCGAGGGGTGGTTTCACCCCTTAAAACCGTTTTTCCGCCGATAAAAAAAAATACGTATCGCTTACTTTTCGGTACTTTATAACATATCCAAATTTCAATGATAAACCATAACGAATTTTACTATCCCCTCTTTTACCCTGAGCGTTTGTTGTAAATACCATTTTCTCTCAGTTTAGTAAAAGTCCCACGGTTTTCGAAATTTATGTTATTTTTAGAAAAACATCATCTCCTATTGGTTTTTCGCATGCCATTTCTACATATGTTATGAATCGACAGTAACTAAGCAACTTTTCAAAGTAATTGGCACGATCTGCGTGGTATATATTTTTACACCACAGCCCATCAAAGCCAGATGTTCGAATTGGATTGTATGAAAATTCTGCATAAGAACGTTTTTCATAGAGTTTCCTTAACATTTAAGGTTAAAAAGCACACTCTTATAGATAAAACAAATAAACAAGAGTATTCTCAAAAGATTAAAAAAAAATAACATGAAGCTGAAAATCTCAACCGAAAGTTTCAGTGTTCGAGAAGGCCGTCATACTGGACCACCCCATTTTTTGTCGGTGGAGGCGCTGAAGCTACATCAAGGTAAACTCCATTTTTTAAAACGAGCCATGCCTTTATTTTCGATGCCATTATCACCGATTTTAAGACGAATTCAGCGACCAACCACACACGGTCATTCTAGTCACGCAAAGTATGAAAATAGTCGAAAAAAATATCGGAATAATCACTTTCAAAGGCCACACCAACCTTGGTTTGGGTCTACCTACAGAAGATGCTCGAAGTGATGACTCTCGACTTGTATGCACTTGTTAATTCCCTGATGAAAAGACCGTCTAACTTCAGCCAACATTTGTGGTGAAATTTCGGTACATGCTCGGCGTATTCTTTCTTTCATGTCGTCAGGCGTGGTAGGTGCTACCGCCATTACGCGTTCTTCGACAAAACCCCATAAAAAGTAATCTGGTGATGTTAGACCTGGCGAACGAGGTGGCCAAGCTACAGGGCCGCCTGGTCCTATCTACGTTTCACCAAAAATCTCATTTATCACTTGTCTTGAACACAGAGCACAATGGGCTCTACTTTTAAAAATGGCATGGTACATTTTTTTTTCAACCATCTTGTGGAGCATCTGAAGCCGCATAAAAAACATTACGCGGTGAAAGTCGTTCAAGGTCATTCAAGGTCATCTATTTAGATTTGTATAATCGATACCGACCTTGAATGACCTTGAACGACTTTGACCCCCGATGTTTTTTATGCGGCTTGGGGTGCTCCACAAGATAGTTGAAAAAAATGTACCATTCCATTTAAAAAATTGGAGTTGACCTTGACGTAGCTTCAGCGCTTCCACCGATAAAAAAAAATAGGAGGGTCCAGTATGACGGCCTTCTCGAACGCTAAACCTTTGCCTGAAACATTTTTGGATATGATCAATAGTTTGAGTGATATTGCTCTGTAACACTTTATGTGCCTCACCCTGTATAAATGTGGCAATATACATATATATGTAACACGGTAAATCCAAGCCCAAGGATTACATAACGCCCGTCACCCCCCTGGCAATATACATTAAGTACACGAGTCGACACAGCCCAGATTAGCCAAGTTTGATTGACCCATTTCAAGTTTTCAGTCGAGATTTTATGCGCCCGAGTACGTACGCGCGTGTCCAGCTCATCCGTGCATGGATATAGAGTCTCTTTGAATTTACCAATATCTGGTCTACTGCGCGGCAACCCCATCGATACGCCGGCTATCCTCTATATAACGAAACCGCCCTAATTCTCCGCAAAGCGACGAGGATCTAAATTTACGAGCACTCCTCTCGTGTCGCCCTAACCGTTTGGTCTTTTTGCCTTTCATCCGCCCTCCCCGCTGCCACGGCACCGCACCCTCTTCCGCTAACCGTCGACCGTCGATCAGATCGAATCCTACATGTATACCGGATCAAATGTGCCCAGAGACGGACACCGATGATTTCGCGCTTTGATGTTCGGGTGTGTATCTTATCCCTCTTGTGGATATGGGGTAAGGACGTTTCGAACCCGATCCAACTATGTGACGTTGGCTGTCAGCGCATACGATTGGGTTTGAGGGCGGGCCTCGAGCCTTGTTCAACGGATCGTCGATTTTGGGGAACAGGACGGTCCTTTGAGTGAGCTTTGGGTAGAGATGAAGAAACATACATATACAGGGTGTCCCTCTTGTCTCTGCCACCCGAAATAACTCGGTAATTATCGCCGTCGCGAAAATATGTTCCAGACAAAAGTCGTACGGTGTAAAGGGGGCCATAAAATGGGACCAATTTTTTTTATTTCGGTGGAGGTGCTGACGCACAGTGAAGGTCAACTCCACTTTTTTTTTAATGGAATGGTAGATTTCTTCAACCATCTTGTGGAGCACCTCCAACCGCATAAAAAACATTGGAGGTCAAAGTCGTTCGAGGTCATTCAAGGTCAGTATCGATTATACAAATATAAATATCTCGGATCACTGCCAAATATTTGGTAGTGATCCGAGATATTTAGATTTGTATTTCATTCAAATAGGTGACCTTGAATGGCCTTGAACGACTTTGACCCCCGTCGTGTTTTTTATGCGGCTCGAGTGCTCCACAAGATGGTTGAAAAAAATGTAGCATTCCGGTTAAAAAAGTGGAGTCCATTATGCTCTGTGTTCAAGATAAGTGATGAATGAGATTTTTGGTGAAAAGTAGATGTGCTCCACAAGATGGTTGAAAAAAATGTACTATTCTATCTACAAAAAAGTGGAGCCCATTATTCTCTGTTTTCAAGAAAAGTGGTGAATGACAAATATTTACAACTCCACTTTTTTCGTGGCGTTGTTTGACGAATGACAAATATTTACAACTCCACGTTTTTAAATGGAATGGTACATTTTTTTCAACCGTCTTGTGCAGCACCTTTAACCGCATAAAAAACATCCAAAATATGAAGAAAAAAAAACGAAAACGCGAAAAAAGATCAGTCTGAAGGGGGAATGAGTTGAAAGTCTGAGAGTGCAGGACATTGGTCGAGAAATAATTCAATTGAAAAATTTCGAAGAAAGGAGACGACAAAAAAGAAGGATTTCGGGAAGAGGCGTGATCAAAGACGGACGTAAAAGAGCGATCAAAAAGAGGGAAGAGTAATAAACGATATCGCTAGCAAATTTACTCGCGATAAATTCGTAATCATTATCGATTTGGTCTGTTTAAAATAAATTTAATTCCTTGAAGAAAAATCACCGGGACTCTTACTCTTCAATCTTCTATATATTCATCTGTTCGTGGTTCACGACCCCGGAAGTTTTTTTAACATTTAAATTATTCCCGCTGCACATTGATGACCCAAAGGTTTAATTTGTATAATTCAGATTCGGCTAGTGATTTTTTTTTATTGCTCAACAGTGCACTCCAGATCGATAACACAAGAGAAAAAAAACGCAAAAAGTACATATACAAAAATGAAAAAAATACTTTTTTCTCGAAAAGTAGAAAAGATCGTACAACATACATAAGGGTGATTCGGATAGGTATTGATACGAGGCATCTACATTTTCATTTTAGACGTCACATTTCGGGCCACCCTCTATATATGTATTTATATGTATATACATGTGTATATTCTCGAGAATCTTTGGATACTCAGGCCCGTGACTTTATCTCTCGGGATTGCTATCGCTTACATCCCTTCACCCTATTTTCACCCTTCTTGTCGAACCGCACCCCTATTCCGTATCGCACTCCACCTATGTTCTCCATATATATATATATATATATATATATATATATATATATATACACACACATAAGGATGGATTCGGAAAGGCGGAAAATTTCCACTTTTCATACGCGGCCGATACTAAACTGTCGCGGCTGTCCGAGGAGTCCTCCTCGATGAATATTCAGTTTTACAGTCGATAAACTTAACAAACAAAAAAAGGATATTACACTTTGGGGGTGAAGGACCTCTCACCAAGCCCCAAGAGCAAATCGATTTGGCTACGTGGAAATATCCAGCCCCAACGGATAAATCATTCTACTCGTTACACACACTCGGTGTCATCCATCAAGCATGGCTGGTTTATGGCGTAAAAATGTGGGTCCACCTCCTGCGAGGGAAGGGTGGACCAGATATACGAATGAGGAAGAAAGGGACAGAGTGTAAAAACAAAAGAAATAAAAGTCTTTTGTCGGCGTGTAAGTTTGAGAAACGGAGGCAGTGAGGGAAAGAAAGTTTGGTTTTGTTTGGGTTACTTCCAGAAAGTCAGAAATCGAGAAAGCGAGAGAGAGAGAGGGAGAGAGAGAGAGAGCGCTTAGGTTAGTTCCACATAGAAAGAAATGCACAGGGAGGCAGAGAGTTTGAATTTGTTTGGGTTACTTCCTGAGATAGTACAGTCGTGCTGTATATTGGAATCGGAAAAAATTAGTAGAAGGCTACTTTTTGACAGGTGATTTTGTAGGTGCCGCGGGTGCTAAATCCAAGTTTGCCTGAAAATCGAGGTGCAGGGTTTTTTATTAAGGGGATGGAGGGGGATGGGGGTGGATTAATGCCAAAGTACAACCCCTACGAGGTCAGCGCCGCGAAACAAAATGTTCAGACGAATCCGGGCTTTATTTTTTGTCCACAGCTCCGAAGTTGTGGAAGTTTAGTTTGGGTGAAAAAGTGGGGTGAAATTTAAAAAATCAGTTTCAATTCGACAACTCTTTAGGAGAAGTTCATACAATTTTTGTTCAAATGGGAACGCTGTAGCCCTTGAAAAGACGCGTCAATCGAGTATTTGGTCATCCCTCTCCGATAATATCTTCACCCCCAATAAAATTGTTCAAATATAAACAAAAAATTGTTTATTGAATAACTCAAAAACAATCGATTTTTCGGGGATGGTTTTAATGTACGAAATGTAGAGAATAATTTTCTCTATATTTTCGGTGCTATGGAACACCCTTGAATTTTGCTTTTTCCAACCCCTCTCAGGAGTTGAAAACTCAAAATGAAATTCTGGGAAAACTATTGACCGATAATAAAGAGATGCGAGTTCGGCACTGTGGACGAAAATATAGCTGATGGTATAAGCTAAAAATTGTTCCACGGCGGTGAATTCGTGCGGTCAATACAATGAGAAAAGAAATCATTGATCCAATATCATTGGTGTTATTGAATGAAATTTCGTTGATTCAATTGTAAAATTGTTGGTGTAAATAATCGGATTTATTAGTCCAAACAAAATGCTATTGACTTCAATAACATGATTAAATTGAAAGTTTTTTTTCATTCAAAAGATATATTGTTAACCGAGAACAATATATTATTGAAACTATCTAAAAAATGATCGCGAACAAATGATATAGTTTTGAATGCAATTTCCGCAACGAACGAAAAAAGCGTTTCAATTCATAACATAAATATTGTTGATTCGAGTACACAAGAAAAATTGAATTTCGCTCGTTTGATTCAAATAAAATTTCTATCGAGTAAATATGTTATTTTATTGTTTTCACCATATCCGATATTGATTTCAAGTACATTATTCGTTAAAATATGAATATTTTATTTTTATTGAAAAATATTAAGCAAATGTCAGAATTGGTTAAAAAATTATGTGAAAATAAAATTTGTTTCTTGCACATTTGGTTGAAAAAACTCAACCAAATAATGGCCGGGCGCCACCGAAATTATAGGTGTGAAGAAACCCGTAGTTCTCGGAGTATCCGCTAGAAGCCGCACGCGCGCTCGTTTCTCGTGAGCGTAGCGCGAACCGAAAATCTACTTAAACGCCGGAGAAATTCTAAAGAGTATCCCTTCTTGGCCTGTAGCTAAGATCAAAGTGTAGTATCCGTTCCTATCAGTTGAATGTCTGAGATTCTCTCCATGGATATTCCATTAGATATCTGATATTCTCTCCACTATTATCGTGGATGATCATTTTAATGCTCACTTTTTATTTAAGGGAGACTTTGTCCTTGAAATTTTCAAAAAATCAATTTGCGGCTCAACATGAGCAGCTAGAAGAAGAGGAGGGATGCCTCTATGGACCAGGCATTGCCGATTAGCAGTAATTATAAACACATTTGTGTAAACACATTACAAAACTTTAAACGCGTTATTCTCGAAAACACGTTTTTTTAAATGGCTGACATTCTCCTGACCGCTGTAATTAACATATCGACCTGAAATTCGGAGAGCATACTCAGAAAATGTGTCTTCACGGAATGACGGATCGTTTTTTCGATAGATACATTTTTGCATTTATTATTTATCTTTTTATGCGAAAAAACGCGAAAATTCGATTTTTTTTAATCGCCGCCATTTTTCGAAATTTGTACTAAACGAAAAACCCATCCGTCATTCCATGACCAAAGGGTCACAGATTAATAATATGCTTTGAATTTGTGTTTCATATCAACAAAGAGGGGGCAGTGATGTCAGCCGTTTACCTCCCGCGATTTGAGGACCTATTTTTGCGGAGCTGCAACGGCCGCCATTTTGGTTTTTTTTAAATTTTTGTAACGTTCTGTATATCATGAATAAAAGCAAGAAAAGAACCGCACTCAAAAAGCTTTACTCGTTTCCTTTAAAAAAAATAAAATGTAAACACCTGAAATATGGCACTCCAAGGACAAAGTCTCCCTTAAGACGGAATGACACGGATATTAAGACGGAATGACGAAATTCAGAAAATTCGAGGGGCAGACAGCTCTTCGTCTATCTATATGCCGTCGTTTGGGAAAGTTTCGACGGGATCTGAAGAGCCGTTTCAGAGATTTTTGGCTATCTATAATTGTTCTACCATACCGACCGCGATGAGGTGTCATTCCGTCTTAAGATGTAAAACAAATTGAAAAACTTACGTCCCATGGCACATTCGTTTCGATGCAGTAAAAAAAATTAATTCTATTGATTATATTTTTGTACGAAATAAAAAATATTGTAGCAACCGCTTAATTATTTCATCCATACATCTACGGATTGCATATAGAATGATTTCAACAGAATATCATTTTATTTGAAGGATCATGTAGATATTCAGAGAACAAGAGCTTTTTCAAATAAAATAATATGTTATTTGAATCAATCACATTTTCCAATATTTTATAGCATTGCAACAATCTTATATATCGGCGGCACTCCGCAGCAGCACATTTATTGGGATCAACCAATATATTTTCTTCATTCAATTGGTTTTTTTTCTCAGTGTGATCAGGCGAATTCACGCAAGCCCCCATGTAGAGGTTGCCATGAGTTGCCCAATGTTACGATCAGGCCAATATTGGGACCATCGCATAAGCCAACAAAAGAGAAATAATATTGGCCCATTACTGTTCCACTCTCAACTGAAAACTGGCACGATATCGGCCCATCCCTAAAGACTGTCCTGGCCCATCTTTAAAAACTAATAAACAGCCGTGATAGTTAAACTAAATTTGCCAATTTAAAAACTGGGGATAATAAAATACTGACAATTCCATTGGCCCAATATTGTTCCGTTATAAATTGAAAACCGGCACAATATCGGTCCATCATTTAAAATCAATAAATAGCCGTGATGGTTGAACTATATTTGCCAATTTACAAACTGGTAATGCTAAAATTCAAGCAATTACATTGGCCCATGATTGTTCCGTTATAAATTGAGAACTGGCACAATATCAGCCCATTACTAAAACCTATCCGGGCCCATCTGTTAAAACCAATAAACAGCCGTGATAGTTCATCGAAATTTGCCAATTTTAAAACTGGCAATGCTAAAATACTGGAAATTACATTTAATTAATCTAAGCCCTTTATTGGCTAAGTGGGTCAGACCATATCTGCTTTTATTTTGTTTAAGCCTTGGGTTATTCATTATCTGTATATTGTGCCAGAATAGGCAAATAACTGGCACGTCATATATTAATCGTCTATATTTTGTAGTTCAGTTTTCGTAATCAAGTCTTGGCCTATTATTGGCACTTGTGAATAACCAACATAAGTAAGTAAAATATGCCAATTTTGAAACCTGTCATATACGCAAATCACAATTTATTTCAAGGTTATTCCATGAAATATGTATCCATAAGTACCAATCTCGGGCCAATCTTGGCCCGATATAGGTTGAATATTTATCACGCACCCAAACAAACCCAAAGAAACTCACGGCGGAATATTCTAGATAGACTAACTTCTCGATAGCCCAACTGTGAAGGCCCATCATAGAGCCAGTGGTCAATTTCTACATAGGCCCTTTAAGAGGGCCCACATAGGGCCAAGTGCAATCACCGACATTGGCGCTACAATGAATTAAATCATTGGCCCAATAATTGTTGGCTCTGTTGGCCGATATCGGGCCGTTCTTATCATTTCCACAAAGGCACCTCATTGGTAAATACTCACGGCCCAATATTCTAGAAAGGCTAACTGTAAAGGCCCGTCCCAGGCCCAACGGTCAATCTCTGCATGGGCCGTAAATCCGTTTGCCTGAAGATCGTCCGAAACCGGCCGGATCAGGCAAATTAAGGCACACCGTAAAGGCCTCCGAACTACAGCGTGATCAGGCCCGGATCAAATGTCAGGCCAGCCTGACAATACTTCTACTCGGGGAGGCGGAAAGTTTGCATTTGTTTGGGTTACTTCCTGGAGTCAAAGATCGACAAAGAGAAAATGATCGTGTTCAGGGTTGTTTGGGTTACATCCAACGAGCCTTAGACAAAGACAGACCCACAGGGGATGAAAAAAAAATTAATTTTTCCCCTCGTTCGTCCTAGAGCGAGAGCGATAAAGGCGCAGTGGTGAGAGGGGAGGGGAAAAAAATTAATATTTCGTCGTGTTCGTCCCGTGGGAGTGGGAGATCGCTCGGGGATAGATGAGGCAAAGGAAGAGTGGGTGGCCGGTGCGAGGGGGTTGCGAGGGTCGCCAAAGACTTCTCTCCGTCGTCGGGCTCGCTCGCGTTTGTATACGTGCCGGTTTTGATCATGGTTGTCCAGGGGTAGCGCGCGCTTCTCGCCACACGTACGTCTTAACACCCACGCACACGTTTACATTTACGAGAGGGCACACATCGAAGCGCGAGATGAGCGCTGAATTGGCGGCGCAAGCGCGAACCCGAGTCTTATTATAAGCGCCCTCAGTCTCGTCTCGCCTGGGCCGTCAGCAACATCTCCTCTCTGTTTCGCGGCCGCGCGCGCCAACCTACCCTTCGTGCGTGCATTTCACAATTATTATTTTATTTATTTTTTGCTCTCCGTTTCAGGCCCTCCAAATTCGACTGCCGATCGCGCGAGCCCGTGCGCGATTTTTTCTTTTTCACCCCTTAAGTGCCACCCCTGCGTGTGTGTCGTCGTGTGCGTGTGTGCGAGTGCGTTCATCCACCCGCTGAAATCGCCGAATTTTCGGTCTACTCGCTGCGGACCGGAAGACGAAAAAATCAAAGTGCGCTGAAAAAAATAGAGAGAGGGAGGAAAAAAAGGGGGAGGAATATTCCGGAGGACTTTGAACAGCCGCCGAAGAGGGGCACGAGAGACCGCGGGAATCCGGGAAAAAAATGTATGTATCAAGAACAGAGCGAGAGGGAAGGGTAGAGGGTTGAATAGGGGAAAATCCGTATGGATAAGCTCCCCGACAAGAATAACTCACTCAGTGACGGTCTTTGCGTCATTTTTATTATTTTTGTTATTGTCATCATCGATGTTATTATTTTTGGTATTTTTTGGAAATTCGAATTGTTGTTTTTATCATTATTTATCATCGTTATTTTTTTTTATAATCAGTATTGTTATTTTCATTATTATCATCGATATTATTATTTATACTATTTTAAGAAATAAGCACTTGAATAGAATAGAACAGAACAGATTTATTCCACATGTCTCGACGCGGCTTTGTATATCTAAATTAAAAAATTAGTATCATTAATATTTTCATGTTCATTTTCAGTATTATTAATGCTACTGTCAAACGTTGTTGTTATTTTTGCTTTCGTTCTTATTGACGTTATCTCAAAAGGATTTGAAAATGATAATTATTACTAATTTTCAGTGATTTTTTCTTATTTTTTACAAGAAATTATTATTATGATTATTTTCATGTTCCACTTTGTTCTATTCTTCATTTTCATTGTTATTAATATTATTATTATTATCGTTGTTGTTGTTGTTTTATTCTTGTTGATGTAATTCCAAGGGTTTTTTTTATTTTTATTTTCCAATTATTTTTTTGTGTTTTCTTCACAACAAATTATTATTATGTCTGGTTCCAAGAGAATATTTCAATTTTAAATAATAATAATTATTTTCATTTTGTTCATTTTCATTATCATCAATTTATAAAACTTCCATTATTATTCATATTTTTAATATTATTATTATTAGCATCATTACTATTGTTCTCGTTTTTGTTGATGCTGTCTCGAGAGAAAAAGGTTTTTTTTTTCGTTTCTGAAGCTTAAGTCATACGAGGAAAGGAAGAGAGCAAGATCCTATTTTTAAAAAAGCATTAAAAAAATGTCGCTCGAATGAGCATGGAATTTCGTACCAGCAGCATTTTTGTGCCAGATTGACCTCGAAAAGGTGAAGGGTTGAGGGATGCAGTACGCGAGGTGGCTGTTGAATACGTGTGGGTGGGATGACAGCGAGGAAGAACAGGGGCACGGAAGGGCGGACGGAGGTTTCAGAGGGCCGGGGGGAGCGAGAGGTCGCGTCGTACATGGGAAAATCGGGGAGTAAAGCGCGCAAACATCGTTTACGTTTCATAAAATTTCAGCGACGTCGTGTAAACCACCAACACCACGGCTTGTACATATTTTGTACAAATATAAGGGTAAGGGACTTGTCCACGAGATTATCTCGTTTAAACAAGAATGTCCGGTGAGTCTTCCGGTGGAGGAATTCTAACGCGATTATATGGTAACGAATCGGTGCGAAGCGTTCGGATGGATATGTGGGTATTTCTTCCGAAATGATCATTTTATATGTAATCTGACTTTTTTAATAGATGCTATTCGATTACTTTTTAGGTTTTTTTCAGAATAAAACAGTTTCGAATATTTCGAAATCTTCCTACAAAACAGATTTGGCAGAAAAATCGTCGTCATCCATTTTATTTTTGTATTTTTAGTATGAAAATCATTCCTCTGGAGTGTGAATATCCAAAGTTATAATACACTAGCAACTTGAACACGTACTGACATTTCAAAAACATTCCTTGAAACCATTGGAGGTTTATTTAAATCCTTCCTGAACAATAAAAAAAAAAGAGAGCAGGTATCTCTATAGCATAGGGTTATATATATATATATATATATATATATATATATATATATATATATATATATATAATTTTATAATAAATAACGAAATTTCACAACCCTTTTTCTCAATTATTCCCCTGGAGAGTTGTAAATCAGTTCATATATTGTCAGACGGATGGCGCTGGCTAATCATACTGGCCAGAGCAGTGCCCTCTACGTTTACTTTTCGGAAGAGACTGGTCGTGCCGTATCATTTTTGTAGCTTACGCTTTTCTTTTCTACAGACTTTGCGTGTTATGAGGTGGTGTCACGGGCGAGAGAGTCAATCTTAACTATGATTTTTCAATCGAACAACTCACTTTTTCAAGTGGAACTTTTAGACACCTACTCACCGCCAGATTTTGAGGTTAGAAAAAGGTAGCATGACGCACGAAGAGATGGTATTCAATTACTTTGTAGGTTTTTTTTCGGATTAGAACAGTTTAGAATATTTCGAAATCTTCCTACAAAACAGATATGGCAGAAAAATCATCGTAGTCCTTTTTTTTATATTTTGAGTATGAAAATCATTTTTCTGGAGTGTAACTATCCAGACTTGTAATAAACTAGCGAGCTGAAAAGCTACTAAAAATTCAAAAACATTAAAAAAAAACATTCCTCGAAACCAGTGGCCATTTATTTAATTCCTTCCTGAAAAATAAAAAAAGGTATGAGCACAAGTATCTCACAATAAATAACGAAATGTTGTAACCCCTTTTCTCAATCTCTCCTCTGGAGAGCTGTAAATCAGTTCATATATTGTGCGACGGATGGCGCTAGCTGATCGGACTGGCCAGAGCCCTTTTTGGCGAAAAATAACGAAATTTCGTAACCCTTTTTCTCAATCTCTCCTCTGGAGAGCTGTAAATCAGTTCATATATTGTGCGACGGATGGCGCTAGCTGATCGGACGGGTCAGAGCAGTGCCCTCTACGTCTACTTTTCGGAAGAGACGGGTTGGGCCGTATCACTTTTTGTAGCTCACGCTTTTTTTTCTACGGACCTTGCGTGTTAGGAGGTGGTGTCACAGGCGAAGGAGTGATTTCTCTGGTCATTCTTAACTATGATTTTTTCAATAAAACAAGTCACTTTTTACCTGTCCAAGTGGAACTTTTAGACACCTACTGGCCGCCAGATTTTGAGGTTAGGAAAACGTAGCATGCCGCGCTGTGCATCAAACACCCATATGAATCGTCATTCCTCTGGGTTCCTTCCAACATGTGAGATCCAGAGGCATTTTTGCAAATCGAAGTCTACGGGAAGCTAGACTGCACGCCGATTGTAGAATAATTATTTCTTGGTTTAAAAAACCCCTCAATATTGCGTATTTTTTTTCTGTCTCAATGTATATTCCGCCTTGAACAGGATCCTGTGGGAAGAGAAAAGTTGGAACAAAAGAGAGGTCAATATTTTTTTAAAAGGAGACGAAGATATGAATAACCCAATAAAAACTTTATAGGAAAACGTTTGCATCATTCCTCTGACCCTGGTATTTCTTTCGCTTATGAAAAATCTCTCAAAACTGAAAAATCAGTGTGAATCCATAGCGAATTATATTATATCCATTAGAACTGAAGTAATTGTAGTTTTTAAATGAATAAATAAAACATTTTTGTTTATAAATTTCGTTTTTATAAATGAAATTTATAAACAAAAATGTTTCATTATATAAACATAAATAAATATGTAAATAATAAATAAATATATATATATTTGTTTATTTATTTATTTTAATTTATGTACAAACGAACGCGGGTGGTGAGGGTTTGGCTCCCCGGCGGTCGTTCTAGTTGAGCAACATTGTGCATGACCAATACTAGGAGCGGTGACTGCTTAGCCGTGCACGGGCTAGCGCATCATCCAGTCATCGGAAGGCCGAAACTTCTGTGAGCAGAAAATGAGCGAATATTCCGGATTTTTTGTGGCAAAACTATTTATTCTACAAAATTAAAATTTTATGTACATCATTCTTTGGGTTTTGCAAAAACAAAAATTTCTTGCTTATATTTTAAAATGGCGGCCGACGACACGTGTTTCAGAGACGGTGGCCGCCTGAATTATTCCACGGCGTACAACCTACCGTCTGATCCATCAATTCGAAACACTAGAGCCAAGAAGTTTTAGAATTCTAGGATCCACACGCTCTATGTGAACCTAAAAAGTCTAATAAGAAGTGAAAATTCGAAAAATGGTATGTAGTGGAAAAAATGTTTTGTGTTTCAAGAAATTTTTACTATGGTATTTTTTTACGTGAAATTTTTACTATGCTATTAAAGAAAAAGTAACTTATAGTATAACTTCCAAAGAACTTTAGGTTCCTATAGACGGTAATTACTTTATGAAAATGTGTGCAAAATTTCGAAATGATCGATCAGATAGTTTTTGCGTTATATTGTACGAGGTACACGAGAAAGTGGTTTTAACGAAAACGCCCTCAAGTTCTGAAGCCGCGCGGAGGTCAGTAGCGTTCACAGGCTATAACTCCGGAAGGACTGCAAAATTCGCCCTAAAGTTTTAAGGGGGTCTTCTCACTTTTGACGCTAAAAAACGCTATTTTCATGAATTTTTGATAGGTTTATATTGTAGATATGGATATAAAAGTTGATACACTTAATAAATACACTTTCGAAATACATTTTTTTTAAATGTATTTAAGTCACTGTTTATGGACGAAAATAGTAGTTTAAAAAATGCCCTAAAAAATTGTAGGCCGCGCTGTTGATGAAATCTCGGTGGTGGATCATCCAAAATGAAAAAATCAAACGGTTTTAGACTCATTATCTCAATGGCTATAGCGCATATCATACGATTTTTGATATATGCAAAAATAACAAAATGGCGGACATTTTTCGAAAAAAATGTGTTTTTTGTCATCGGCTTGGCAAAAAAATAGTAAACATCAAAATTTTAAAAAATCCTATATGCGCTATAGCTATGCGCTATAGCTATAGTTGTAAAAAAATATGTAGTTAAAATTTCATAAGGATCGGTTCAGTAGTTTCGAAGATTTTATCAACAAGCCGTCGAAAAACGTTCTTTCGAGAAAAACGCGTTTGAAGCGTGTGTTGGGTTACATAAATACATTAAAAATTCTTTTTGTGTATTTCGAATGTGTATTTATTAAGGGGCTGTAACAGTGTGAAAAGCTTCAGCCTCTCAGCAGGCATTACTCAAGGAAGAGGAGGGTCCATTGTATGGGCCAGGTATAGCTGTTCAGCAGTTTTTATGATAAATATCATTTTATAGTGTAAAAATCGATAGTTAAATCTTGAAACGCGTTTTTCTCGAAATGAGATTTTTCAAATTTGCTGACATTGTAACTCAAAGAGAAATTGTCCAATTTACTTGAAATTTGAACTGTGTACTCTTGAATATATTTACTCTACAATGACGTAGGATATTTTTGATAGGATAAAAATTGACGATTTGGCATTGAAAAAAAACGACCATTTTATAGGCAAGAAAACAGACTTTTTTCATAACTACTCCATTTTGTTAGATTTTGATATTTTTCGAAAATCCTACGGCATTGTACAGAAAATACCTCTCAGTTGAACGACATTTTTTTCTTTTTTCGGTTTCGGCTACTCAATCGGCCGGAATCATGTCAGCAGTGGAGGAATTTTTTTTTAGCGCCTACGAAGGCAGCGCATAAGTCGCTTGGATCTCAATATTTTTCTATGAAAAAATTATGTAATATAGGTCAAATATAGCCAAATATATTCTTAATTTTCCGAAACATTTAATTGAGTACTTTTCTTCCAAAAAATTCCGAAAATCACCCCAATTTTCAGCGTTCACACTGGTATAGCCCCTTAGGTGTAACAACTATTACATCAATATCTACAATATAAACCTATCAGAAAATCCATGAAAATAGCCTTTTTAGCGTCTATAGGGTCAAGACCCCTTAAGATAATGCTCTACACATGTTTGCCTAGAATTTTATGCAGCAAAAAAATCAAATTTTCTAAATCTATAAAGGGATCTTCCCCCTTAAAGTCCGAACTCAGGAAAATAAATACTATAAACATATATGGGGAAAGAATATTTCGAACCCATTATATGTACGCAACGTATGGTCTCAGCACTTCCGGCTGTTTTGACGACAATTTTCAACCTTTTTGTCCGAACGCCTCGTGAATTTTGAGAACCAGATGGATCTTGCAACGATCCTCACATAAATATGTTTACATCCATCCAAAGGTGATTTTGAAGCCATCGGGTGTACGCAATGCCAAATATCGGAATGCTATCAGGACGATTCGGAAGAATGTCCTTAAAATCACATTTTCCCGTATACAAAAATATACGCATGAGGAAAAATATGCGTTTGACAGGCTCTCGTCTCTCCAACCGCTCTACACTTTGCCTCCCCCGCACGTAAAAAAAATCTTTCACGTGAGCGGTGAGAGTCAGCGAAAAAATGCGTAAGAGCGTAAGAGGAGCGGCGGGAAAGCGGACAACCCAGTTCTCGAGATAGCTCGCATAAATCGATTAAATTTCCACTGGGCACATGAGAATAAAAAAAATAAATAAAAGAAGAAGAAGCCGTCGAGCCGTACGAAGCACGAGTCATGATCTATGGGGATATATAAATACGTAAATATATCCTTGCAGTCACGAAAAGTCCATAAAGCACTCATGCCACCAATGAACTGTAGGAGTACGGAGTTTATATACCATAAGAAATGCAACTCGCGCACTTTCTCTCTCTCTCTCTCTCTCTCTCTCTCTGTCTCTGTCTCTGTCTCTCTCTCTCTATCGCTCGTCTTCGGTGCTCTCCTTATATATACATACACACACATATATGTATATATATATATATACGCATAACATTTATTATTAATTGTTTTCGACGAGAAAAATTAAGGTTTTTGAATTTATATATATGCAGGGGGCACGAAAAGTGACGTCCAAAAGGGAAATCCAGATGCCTCGTTTCAATGCCTACCTGAATCACCCCGATGCATGTTCTACGATCTTTTTTAATTTTCGAGAAAAAAAACATCTTGTATTTTTTCGACTCTTCCTATATATATATATATATATATATATATATATATATATATATATATATATATATATATATATATATATACATATTGTAATCCCCGGAAAAAAAAACTCGACAAAAACTATCCGAGATAAATGTAGTGCGCTTCTGGGCCAGGTTTCGAACCCGGGACCTTTCGATTGCCGGTCGACTGGCCTGACCACTGAGCTTCGACAGCCCGCTTACCGAACGTTACTCGGATAGTCTCGATATTTGTAACGCAACGTTACAATATATATATATATATATATATATATATATATATATATATATATATATATATATATATATATATATATATATATATATTAAAACCTGTTCTAATGGAAGATTCGAGAAAAAAAAAGTTTTTTTTTTCTCGAAAAGTAAAAAAGATCGTAGTACATGCATAGGGGTGATTCGAGTAGACATTCATACGAGGCATCTAGATTGTCCGTTCGGACCAGGGGTTATGAACAGTGACGTCCAAAAGTAAAATCGACATGCCTCATATCGATGCCTACCTAATTCACCTATTGCATGCACTAGGATCTTTAGTTTTCTAGAAAAAAACACCTTATAGTTTTTTTCGACAAACCCTGTAGCATAGGTTTTTATTTTTTTCTTCTCTTTTGCGTATGTACTTTCCTGTTAGAAGTTTTTTAAAGCAATTGGGAGAGATTTAGAGTAGTATAAGTATTTTTTTTCTATCATCTGAACTTTAATGACGGTTCCTCTCAAACCTGTTTTAAAAACTTTTGATCCAAATCTTCGGCATTTACGGTAGTAAACTCCAGAACGATAAGACAAGTAAAAATAATGCCGAAGAAAGTACAAAGAAGACAAATTTTACAAATGTGTTTTTGTCGAAAAGTCAAAAAGATAGTAAAACATACATGAGGGTGATTCGGATTGATACGAGGCATCTAGATTTTACTTTCGAACGTTACTTTTCGCGCCACCCTTTATATATATATATATATATATACCTATAAGGGATCTAAAATATTTATTGAAAAACGAAAAAAGAGTAGGGGAAAAAGAAGGATGAGTCTGAAGGAAAAACGATTTGAAAGTCTGTGAGAATGCCGGACATTGGTCAAGGAGAATTTCGTTTTTCAAAAATTTAGAATAAAGCGGGGCCGGGTTGAAATTCCGAACTTCGAATGGTCAGAACACTCAAAACTCAAAAAAAATAGTTCCTCGAAAGATCAAAACTCCGAAAGAATTTGACACGAAAGACCAAAACTCCGAAAATCTTAACACTGTCAAAATAATTCGGCTATGGAAGTTTTAAAAGTTTCAAAATTTTCAATAAATCGACGAATTATTTCAAGAATTTTAATTTTATTAATAAGTGATTTTGCGTCAATTAAAAAATTTGTCTAGACAATGTTATACGTTCTACATCATTTACAGTCAACTCTGTAGACTTTCGCTGGCTAAAATTCCCAATTTTAATGTTCCGAAATTACAAAGTTCGTCAAGATTATGCCAGCGAAAGTCTACACAGTTGACTGTAAATGATGTAAAACGTATAACATTGTCTAGACAAATTTCAAAATGGACGTAAAATCACTTCTTAATAAAAAAAAATTCTTGAAATAATGCGTCGATTTATTGAAAATTTTGAAACTTTTGAAACTTCCATGGCCGAATTATTGTGACGGTGTTCAGATTTTCGGAGTTTTGGTCTTTCGTGCAAAATTCTTTCGGAGTTTTGGTCTTTCGGGTAATATTCTTTCGGAGTTTTGATCTTTCGGGGTAGTATTCTTTTGGAGTTTTGAACGTTCTGATGATTTAAAGTTCGGAATTTCAGCCTGTCCCCAATTAAGCAGACGACAAAAAAGAAGGATTTCGGGGACAGACGAGATCAAAGACAGACGCGAGAGAGCGATAGAAAAAGAGAGAAGATTAATAAACAATCTCGCTAACAAAATATTTCTCGATCTATTGGCAATCATTATCCATTTGGTCTGTTGAAAGGAAATTTCATTCGTTGAAAAAAAAATCACCGAGACTCTTCAATCCTCCATATATTCATCCTTCCATGCCCTTCAACACCGCAAAGTTTTTTCAACATTTAAGGGGTTAGGCCACAGTAACGGGTATAAAAACATGTGCGAATTTAACAATTTTTTTTTTTTATGAAAAAGTGATTCACTCATAAAATTAATTACACATCTACTTAGTATGAATACCCCCATGGAAATTTGTGTATGTAACATATATGCAGAAAATATATGCTACATATATAAATATCGGTCGCATATATAGTGACGAAAAATAGAATAATACGTATATATTCAGTATATATGCACCAAATATATGACGCATATATGACCCATATATTTTCGATATATTTTTCTGACCAAAACATATATGCTACGTATAACACTATATATGATGCATATGTGAGGCATATACGACACATATATTTTCGATATATTTTCAATCTATTTTTTTGTCAGAAAAATATATCAAAAATGTATGCGTCATATATGACCCATACATGTGTCACTTATGAGTCATATATGACGCATACATTTTTGATACATATTCCTGACAAAAAATATATGCTGTGTATAAAGACTATTACAGTTAAACTTAGTAAAACTTAAAACTTAAACTTAAAAAAACTTAACTTACAGTTAAAGTACGCTATTGCATATAAACACTATATACAGATATGCTACGCATATCTGTACATATGTGGCATATATGTACCATTTATGCAGTATATATGTGGTATGTACGCAGTGTGTATGCAACATATATGCTAAATATATGTGGTATATATGCAGGGTAAATGCTACATATATCATTGATATATGATACATTGATATACAGTAATACCACGCATATACATCTCATATATAAAAACGTTACGAAAATTAGCATTTGGCACATATATGCAACATATATTTTCAATATATGGCATACATTTTACATATATTACAATTGTTAATAAAATAAATTTGCAGTATATTTTTGCGTATATAAATTTCCATGGGAGTATCAAGCTGCTAGAAAGTATATGTTTTTTTTCGATTTGTTATCTTTTTTTTAGGCGCTCCGCGGCGTGACATTTAGCATCGACGATTTTTTACCTAGAACAAAAAACAAAAATTCTCGTCAATCTACATTAGAATACCTAGAGAAGTACGTACGGAATTTAAAAAATATTGTTTTATTCAAAAGTTGTATTTCAATTGAGTTGTAGGTATTTGAATGAATTTTCAGTGAAAAATTCCGTATAAAACTGCTCATAAAATGAAAAGTTTTCGATTAATCAGAAATTCCACACGTACTTCTCTGCGAAATGCAATTAGGAACATAACTTTTCAATTTGAAGTAAATCAAGTAAAAATTGTTAAAGTTATTTGTCACGCCAATTGGAAAAACGCTGTTTCGAGAAAAAACGCGTTCAAAGTTTTAGGTACACTATGGCCGTGCCCGGGGTGGACTTACGTTACACGCTCAAAGTCGGTGAAAAAAAATTGTCTTGCTATAAATCGAATAGTAACTTTTTCTTATGATGATCAAGCACCGTTTTAGCGAAAAACAAAATCGATTTTTTGAAAATTCTACTGTGGCCTTACCCCTTAAATTCATTCCTCCCACACATTGATGAACCAAATGTATATTTAAATTTTTTTATTTACGTTCAAAAAACAGTTTTTAAATCCACACTCAAAAGTGCTTCACGTTAAAAACAAAAACGAGGAGGACCAAAAAAACCAACCCCCTCCCCCTCTGCTGCAGATTTACAACGCAGCCCAAAAGTTTCACCCTCTCGTCCGATGAATTTTTAATATCCAATCGTGCCCAATGGTGCTCTATGGAATCGCTGCTTCGTTAGAAATCGCATTTTCCCTCGCTTTTTCCTTTTTTTTCTCATTTGCACCCCTCTTGACTTTGAAACGAATGAGAATTCGTCACGTTCAAGCACGCAAAGTGGCCGTCTGCCTGCGCTAGTGTAAAACGAATAAAATGAATGAATAAATGAAACGTCGACTTCTATATACGCAATCCATATTGCCGTGGAAAGCTCTCCAACTACCCCCCCCCCCCCCGGCGAACTTCTCCTTCTATCTAGGCACCGTGAAGGATCGAGCAGAGGTTGGGTTGGGGGTTTTGCGGTAGGAGCGGGGGTAGGGCTAAAGGTTGCTGCCACTTCTGCACCCTCGGGCAATGGGGAAGTTTCCCAGTGCTCGTCCTCACCAAACGCCGAGTAGTTCTTGGCACTCTCGTCACGTTGCTTGCAAGCGCAAGAAACCACTAGCGCAAGCTCACTCTCCTGCATATACATATAAGAGCATCAAGGGGGGAGATACCCTCAGGCAAAGAAAAAATTGCTGATTTTCATGATTTTTTTTTTTAAGGAAAGTCTTCTTCGTCATTTTTTAAACTTAGGGT
This sequence comes from Ophion ellenae, assembly GCA_963210295.1. Classification (NCBI taxonomy): domain Eukaryota; kingdom Metazoa; phylum Arthropoda; class Insecta; order Hymenoptera; family Ichneumonidae; genus Ophion; species Ophion ellenae. Next base: position 35,688,917 of record OY723392.1, read on the forward strand.
TTCCTTGTTACTACTTTTGGCTGTTACATAGTATTTTTGTTTTTTATTCATCTTTAAAAATGGCGGAGGTATGGCACGGTCTTCGAAGCGGTGGATGTTGTCAGACGGCGTGACACGTAGAGTCGCCGGGTTTAATCTGAAAAAGAACCAACAAAGATTTTTATCTCGTTAACACTCATACGCAGAATATGAACCAAGAAAAACTAAGAAATGTTGAAAATCGATTAAATGGCACGCTTTGAAACAAAAAGATTGGATTTTCCGAAGAAAAAAATGGCTACATTTTGCAATGAAAAATACTTTTTTTTTATCTTCAAGAACATTTACGGTCATGTTTAATACAATAAGGTTGGAATGGTTAATACCAAATTTCATCACAATCGGTCAATTAGTTATTTAGCTATACGTCACGCCAGTTTGCAGTGCAGTTTAGAAGACGGTGCCATATCTCATCCATTTTCGAAAATTAATTTAACCCTTGCACACCTGACGGGACATATGCTGTCCCACACTGAGAAAAAAAAATCATTGATCCAATATCATTGGTGTTATTGAATGAAATTTCGTTGATTCAATTGTAAAATTGTTGGTGTAAATAATCGGATTTATTAGTCCAAACAAAACGCTATTGACTTCAATAACGTGATAAAATTGAAAGTTTTTTTTTCATTCAAAATATAGATTCTTAGCCGAGAACAATATATTGTTGAAACTATCGAAAACATTTTCGAGAACAAATTATATAGTTTTGAATGCAATTTCTGCAACGAACGAAAAAAGCATTTCAATTCATAACATGGATATTGTTGATTCGAGTACACAAGAAAAGTTGAATTTTGCTCGTTTGATTCAAATAAAATTTCTATTGAGTAAAAATGTTATTTTATTGTTTTCACCATATCCGATATTGATTTTAACTAAATTATTCGTTCAAATATTAATATTTTATTTTGATTGGAAAATATTAAGCAAATGTCTGAATTGGTTAAAAAATTATGCGACAATAAAATTTTATTCTTACGCATTTGGTTGAAAAAATTCAACCAAATCATGGCGGAGCGCCACCGAAATTATAGGTGTGGGGAAACCCGTAGTTCTCGGAGTAACCGCTAGAGGCCGCACGCGCGCTCGATTCTCGTAAGCGTAGCGCGAACCGAAAATCTACTAAAACGCCGGAGAAACTCTAAAGAGATCGCTTCTCGGCCTGTGGCTAAGATCAAAGTGTATTATCTGTTCTAATCAGTTGAATATCTGATATTCCCTCCATGGATATTCCATTGCATATCTGATATTCTCTCCATTATTATCGTGGATGATCACTCTAATGCTCACTTTTTATTGAAGATTTTAAACAAATTCAGAAACTTACGTCCCATGGCTTATTCGTTTCGATGCAGTAAAGAAATAATTAATTCCATTGATTATATTTTTGTACGAAATAAAAAATGTTGTAGCAACCGCTTAATTACTTCATCAATACATCTACGGATTGTATATAGAATGATTTCAATAGAATATAATTTTATTTCAAAGATAATGTAGATATTCAGAGACCAAAAGAGCTCTTTCAAATAAAATAATATGTTATTTAAATCAATCACATTTTCCAAATTTTTTTATAGCATTTAAAAAATCTCATATATCGGTAGCACTCCGCAGCAGCACGTTTATTTGGATCAACCAATATATGTTTCTGATTCAATTTCTTTTTTTATCAGTGCAGTCTGGAAAAAAAATTAGACTACGGCTGGGACGACATATGTCCCAGTTACTGAAAAACATAGGGGCATTTCAGTGGTGAGGAATTCGCACCCTTATTGAGCAAGTTTCAGACAGAAAAGTTATTTCATTGTAATAATTACTTGGAGGAGAAATAACTGTTCCCGGTAATGAGGCGCACTAAACTGATTTTTTCGCCGTATTAAAAGGGGTAAAAAAAATACCATGTGACAACCAAAGGTAATTTGGTTGTCTAGGTATATTATAAAACCTAGTAATTTGGTTGTCTAGGGTATATTATAAAACATACCCTAAGTCTCAAAAATGGCAAATAAATCTTTCTTTAAAAAAAAATCATGAAAATCAGCAATTTTTTTTCTCGCCTAAGGAATTCTCCCCCCTTAAGGAGAGATATACACCTAGATGGTCGAGGTCGAGGATTTAGAAGCTATGAACATTCCGTCGACCGTAGAAGACCTACACTATGGGCCTGGTATCGATGATTCCATGTAAGTTGACAAATTTCATGATTTATTCATTCCCAAATTTTCAAACGTGTTTTTCTCAAAACCACGTTTTTCAAATCGGTACCCAAAATTTCTCAAAAACCAATGAACCGATTGCCTTGAGGTTTTTTGTGGTTATCTTATACACCATTATCTAGTACTTGTCAGAGGATTTTTTTTCCGTTACTTAGTTTTTGTTTTATAGGCAAAATAATAACTAATCTTTGGCCCAAAAATCACTATTTATGTTCAAACGTCCACCATTTTGTCATAAATCGATATTTTCCAAATCGGCTGTGACAAGTACTAGATTATAGTATCTAATTTAATAATCTTTTTGGTTTTTTTTTCAGATGATTTTTGAAGAAACGCCAGTGGGTACCGTATACGAAGATTTTTTACGACGCTCCAAGGATCATACAATATCCTTGTATATTTTTGATATTTTTAAATAAAGAAACTTAAACATATTTTTGAATGTATATACTTTTAGATAATTAAAACCCCAATCCGAAATTTCAAGTAGTTTTCCTTGAAAAAAATCACAAAAATGACCTTTTTCCGGCTCCTAGGTGTATCTCTCCCCTTAAAAGAAACGTCGGCAAGAGTAAGATGGGGAATGTCGGGAAAACGGCAAAAAGGCTATGCAGACGCCAAATTTAGAATATGCGAGCAGGCAATTGAACATTTGAAACGTATTTGCGAGTGTACGGAAGTTAAGAGAAAACTAAACCAAGAAATAGTAAATATAGTGGAGCAATGGTTGGAAAATAGTAGGGAGTTATAAATTGACCGAAAAATAGAAGGGCAACTGAAAATGTAACCGGCAAAGCATTTATGCGATTACATCAGAGAATTTGAGAAACTAGCAGCTAGGGTAGATATAAGAAAACCAATGTAAAATAATTGATGTAAATAATAATTAAGGGTGATTTATGCAAACACCCTTAACCGTTTAACGACGGGAGTGGTCGATACATCGACCAACCAGGGGGCGCATAATATTTAGGCAAAGGGACTCACGAAATTCAAGCACCCCAAAGGGATCACATTTTCGCCACATCCACGTTGTTAATCCTGGGTCACGCTAAGAGCGAACGTTGGAGTATTTCTGAAAATAATGCACGATTTTTCTGCAGTCTTCGCGTGATATACTTTGGGCAGTGAGTATGTTTAGTGACGATGCTTGTTCTATAATAACTGGCGTCCTTGAAATATTCCTCAGGATGACATTTACAACATATATGCCTATTTTGTTGTACTCAGTGCATCCACAATGTGAGTATATAAATTTTGAGGCCAAACTAGAAGACAAAAATTCGACCTTAAAATGGCTATTTTCAAGGTCAAGGATGCCCTCGGGATTTTTATCATTATTTTTCCCGTATTCAGCGCATCAAATTACATAGGAATACGCTTTCAAACTTTTTTAAATACATTTTTGGGATTGGACTTTTCGTTGCGGATGGGGCTGGTCGTTATATCGACCAGCAGTGAGGCTTGGGACTCCAATTGAGAAATTCATCGATTTTATTGATATTTTTCATGTAAAAAAAGTCGATTTTAATGGCAATTTTTCCGTCCTTAAAAGGTTAAAAAGTGTGTACAAGGGCTAAAATACTACTACGACTATACAGTCTAAACAGGGGATTGGGAAGGTCGATGCAAAGCCTAGAGGGGGTGATAGGTCAGCTCGTTAGGAACATATCTAACCTAGGTTACCTTAATCCAAAATCTAAGGATTTCGAGTCATCATGGTAAGTATGATTTTTGGAAAATCACCCAAGATTGGGTACGAACTCGTTCGTAATGTTTAAACAGGCAATAATTGCAAACTAAAAAAAATCATACTTACCATGATAACTCGAAATCCTTAGACTTTGGACTAAGGTAACCTGGGTTGGATATGTTCCTAACGAAATGACCAATCACCCTCTCAAGGCTTTGCATCGACCTTTCTAACACCCTGTATATATATCCCTTCTACATATACTGGCTATTTTTACATCATTTTTACTAGATATTATTATTTTTATTTCACTGGATATTATTCTTATTATTTTACTAGATATTTTACGAGATTTATGTAGATATTTCACGGTATATTATTAGTATTATTATTGTTGCTGTTATTACTAAATTAATATTAAAAATTATCATTGCTAGTTTAATTTAAAATATCCAGTGACTCACGTTAAGGCCCTTAGATGCACATATATGCAGTTTGTTGTTTACATAGCTTTTCGACGAAACACTATTATCACTACTAAATTATTATTGGTAGTTTCACTCAAAATATCCTGTTTCTCACGTCAAGGCTCTTATACAGGGTGAGGCACATAAAGTGTTACAGAGCAATAGCACTCAAAGTATTGATCATATGCAAAAATGTTTCAGACAAAAGTTTTAGTGTTCGAGAAGGCCTTCATACTGGACCACCCTATTTTTTATCAGTGGAGGCGCTGAAGCTACGTCAAGGTCAACTCCACTTTTTAAAATGGAATGGTACATTTTTTTCAACCATCTTGCGGAACACTTCGAGCCGCATAAAAAACATCTAGGGGTCAAAGTCGCTCAAGGTTATTCAAGGTCAGTATCGATGATACATATCTAAATATCTCGGATCACTACCACATACTAGGTGCGCAACTAAGTTCCCGGGTTCCACACATGGATGGCGCTAGCGACAGATGTAGTCGGCATACAGGTCTGAAATTGGGTGTCTTTGTAGCTTGGACATCTGTTAAGAATACCCAATCGTAATATAAACAAATATCGCAACACAACGACCTTTTTTCCAAACTCGGAAATGTCAAAGTTTGTGCCAAATAAACAGCATTTGCGGGAGGCGTGGCGTTTCTGATTTAACCTTAAAAAACAGCAGCTGAAGCACGTCGGTTACTTCAGGAGGCCTACGGCGAACATATACCATCAAAAACAACGTATGAAGATTGATTCAAGCGGTTCAGAAGTGGCGATTTTGAGACTGGGGACAAGGAGCGCTCGGGACGACCGCAAACATTTGCGGACGCCGATCTGCAAGCGTTATTGGATGAAGATGACACTCAAACAGAAGATCAATTTGCCGAGGCATTAAATGTGACTCGGCAATGGATTTCGAAACGTTTGCACGCCATGGGAAAAATTCAAAAGGAAGGAAAGTGGGTGTCGAATGAGGTGACTGAGAGACAAACGGAAAATCGAAGAGCCACTTCCGAAATTTTGCTTTTGCGGCAGAACAGAAAGAGTTTCCTGCATCGAATTGTTACTGGCGATGAAAAATGGATATATTTCGTGAATCCCAAACGCAGAAAATCGTGGCTTTCACTTGGCGAAGCGTCAACATCGACGGCACGGCCAAATCGCTTCGGAAAAAAGACAATGCTCTGCGTTTGGTGGGACCAGAAAGGAATCGTGTACTATGAGCTGCTGAAACCGGGCGAAACTGTCAATGGGCATCGCTACCGACAACAACTAATCAATTTGAACCACGCATTGCTCGAAAAACGGCCAGAATGGGACACGAGACACGAACGTGTGATATTGCAGCACGACAACGCTCCGTGCCATCGCAGTTCCATCGTCCAGGACACCATAAAAACACTGAAATGAGATCTGCAACCGCGCCCGCCGTATTCGCCAGACCTGGCCCCTTCAGACCATCACTCGTTCCCGTCGATGGCGCATGGCTTGGGTGGGCTACACTTGGCCAATCACGATGCAGTCCAAAATTCGTTGGACGAATGGTTTCAGTCCAAAGACGCGTCTTTTCATCGTCGCGGTATTTATGTATTGCCCGAGAGATGGCAAAAATGTGTATAGCGGGGGACAATACTTTGAACAAACCATTTTTTATATTTGTCTTGGAATTTTCGATTTTTTACTCGTCAAAAAAACCCGGAAACTTAGTTGCGCACCTAGTATTTGGTAGTGATCCGAGATATTTAGATTTGTATTTCATTTAAATAGATGACCTCGAATGACCTTGAACGACTTTGACCGCCTAATGTTTTTTATGCAGCCTGAGGTGCTCCACAAGATGGTTAAAAAAATGTACCATTCCATTTAAAAAAGTGGAGTTGACCTTGACTCCAGCGCCTCCACCGATGAAAAAAATAGGGTCGTCCAGTATGACGGCCTTCTCGAACACTGAAACTTTTGTGTGAAACATTTTTGGATATGATCGATAGTTTGAGTGCTATTGCTCTTTAACACTTCATGTGCGTCATCCTGTATACGTACAAGCTATATATTACTATTTAGTATAAAATATGTATTAAATATAGCATTATTGTTAAAAATGATTAGTGCAATTTTCACTAAAAAATATTCTACTTCGCACATTAGGGCCTTGTGTACGTACGTGTACAACTATAGTACATATCGCGACTTTGCACTTACGAAAAGTTAATTAAAAATGGCATTGGAAAGAAAAATGGCAAACTGTCCTAGTTGGTAATGCTCGAGCGAGGAATGGACACGAAACCGCGGCTAACAGCTCTGCACTATGTATAGACTTTGCACGTGACGTATGTACGCGCGCACTATACTGTGCATCTATGTACCTACCTGCGAACAGCTTTTCCGCTGCAGCTTTCTCGAATATATATATATATCTCTCGTGTCACCCTTACAGGAGATGCATCGCCATTGCTGGTCGGTGAAGGCTACCTGTGTGCTACGCTTCTAATGCACCTACATATAGTGTATATATATATATATATATATATATATATATATACACACAGGGTGTCCTGTTATGAATGGATAACTCTGCAACTGTCGATAGGTCAGATCATGTCCTACTATATGCTGGAATTTCAGTTTAGTAAAAGTCCCACGCTTTTCGAGATAAAAATTATCTGCTTTTGGTTTTTCGCATGCCCTTTCTACAAATGATAACTTTTTTTCACCCGACTTAAAAAAAAATATTTTTGGTTATTTCTTTTATCTGCAAAAGTCTTCTTTTTAGCCTTAAATGTTAAGGAAACCTTATGAAAAAAGATCTTATGCAGAATTTTCATACAAACCAATTCGAACAAACGACGTTGATAGCCTGCGGTGTAAAAAAAAAGTACTCCGCATATCGTGCCAATTACTCTCAAAAGTTGCTTAGATATTGTCGATTCGTGTCATTTGTAGAAATGGCATGCGAAAAACCAAAAGTAGATGATTCTTTTTCATAAAATAAAATAAAGACCGAAATCTCGAAAACCGCGGGACTTTTACTAAACTGCATTCCAGCATACAGTAGGACATGATCTGTCTTGTTGACAGTTGCAGGATTGTCCATTCATTACAGGACACCCTGTATGTTTATGGGTAATGGACATTTTGAAGGCGTTCTATCTATTTAATGTTGAATGTTAGCACATCTGAATGTTTTGAGGACGGACGTTAAATTTTCTTAATACCAACCGTTGATTTTGGTGACATGGAGGTCGTTAAAATTACATGAGTATAAATATTCTTACGTTTGTGTAGGGGGATTTCGAAGACATTGGGGTTTACGTAATGTTGAGTGCCTATGGGAAAAGATATGCACTATATGAGGAAGGTCCTCGGGGTGTAATGTCTTCGAAATCACATTTCCCGAGGTACGTATTTATATATATATGTATATGTATATATTATGGCCTCTATAATAGCCACTAGAGAGCCATCAATAATCGGACTTCGCATACAGCGATACTCGCTCACTGTGACAAGAGCTCTGACAGGTTGCACTACATCAATAACACACGTGATGAACTATATATAACAAAGAGTAGCTATATGTATATATAAATTATGAGTGTTTATTGAGGGGTTTGCGTCAGCTTGAAGTTTAAAAAATAAGATGTTTATTTTTATTCCATAGATTTATAGCCTAAGGTCTGAACTTCAATTTGCAATGACAATTTTTTGAAAATTTCAAGAACTGAGCGCTTTGTGACTATTTTTGTGAAGGGTCAGATCGCCCACCGCGCTACGTCGAACCCCCCCGCTGCGTTTTACCCCTTTTTCTTTTGCATTTTTCTCGAAACCATGTTTTTTTTAAACGGGGATAGTCGTATCTCAAAATCTATTTGTCCGATTCACTTCAAATTCGGACAGAGCATAGTTCATAACATTTTCCATCGTATGATCGGATGAGTTTTTCATGTGTTTATCCATTTGTTAATAACGAATTTGTTTTTTACTTGTTCAACATATGACTTTGTTCCCACCGTTTGTCATTTTCGTAATTCTCAATATTTCAACTAGTATATATATATATATATATATATATATATATATATATACTAGTTTAAATATTGAGAATTACGAAAATGACAAACGGTGGGAGCAAAGTCCAATGTTGAACAAGTAAAAAACAAATTCGTTTTTTATATTCGTTTTTTAATATATATATATATATATATATATATATATATATATATATATATATATATATATATATATATATATATATATATATATATATATATATATATATATATATATATTAGAGTGAGAGAGAGGGAGCCTTAAGGGGGTTGGGCCCCTCAAGAGGCCGAAAAAATATGCTTTTTGGGGATTTTTTTTTCAGAAAAACTACAAAATAAATCGAGATTACAGAAAAAAGGGCGTTTATCATACATATCAGTGACTATATACAATCATTTTTTTTAAGCGACCAATTTCAAAATGGCGGCTGTGCAGCGTTTATCTCAAAACTGCATTTTTTAAGTTGGCTAGAAACATAACTCAGACAGCTTTCAACCGATTTACTTGAAATGTTGAATATATCTTGAAAAATACATTGTCTATGGAAGTACGTAGGATTTTTTTTTATATTGCATAGTTCATTTGTTATTAACAATTAACTGACGATTTTTTACGCAAATTTTTCACTTTCCAAAAATTTGCCTAACAAATCGTTAATAACTAATGAACTATGCAATATAAAAAAAATCCTACATAGTTCCATAGACAATGTATTTTGCAATATATATTTAACATTTCAAGTACATCGGTTGAACATTTTCTGAGTTATGTTTCCGGCCAACTTAAAAAATGCGGTTTTGAGATAAATTTGAAATTAATCGCTTTAAAAAAATTATTGTATATAATCACTGATATGTATGATAAACACTCTTTTTTGTAATCTCGATTCATTTTGTAGTTTTTCTGAAAGAAAAAAACCCCAAAAAGCCTAGTTTTTCGGCCTCTGGAGTGGCCTAAGGCCTTAAAGGAGGGAGGCTACGATGAAATTTACCAAAATGCTTTTACTATCGAATTGTCTGCGAAAGTAGTGTAACAAAAACATTCCTGTTTCTTTTTTCTCATCATTCCGAAATTCAGAGCTCGGCAACATTCGGAATCCCAAAAATGTATTCCATCTCAGCACGCTTGAACCGCACATTATTTTGTTATCATCTAAAAAATCGTAGGTACAAAAGAATCATTATTTGAAAAAAAAAGAGCGAGATATAATAATCCATGGTAGCCTTTGGCGCTGCGTAACGAGCAGAGGGAGATCTCGATGATAGATACATCAACCGCGTAATTCGAATCTGAATACGAATATGCTCTTTATCCAGGTGAATGCATTGCTGGAGAATACTCACTTTAGGGTATGAAAAGAAAAAAAAAATTCAACGGGACAGCTCTATAGTGATGGGTGCAAAGTGTCCTGTTGCTGCAAGCGCGCGCGAGTAACGATATCGAGTACACAAAAGTGCTGTCCTGGCAGTCCCGAGCGGGGAAATTAAAAAAAAAAGGAGAAAAAGTAACTAATACTCTTGCCAGAGGCCACGCGATAAACGGGCTGACATTTCTTCCCGTTTTTTTTTCACGTTTCCCATCTCCCTCTCTCTCTCTCTCTCTCTCTCTCTCCTCGTCTCTCCTCAGCGAAAGTATCAGGGAGTAAAAGAAGACGAGAAGAAGCTCCAGAGGGTAATTCGCCTCAGCGGAAAGAAGCGAAACAAAGCACTGCTCTATGTGTCCGACAGAAAAAGGGTGAGGGGGGAGAGAGGCGGGAGAGAGAGAGAGAGGGGTCGCAAATATGGAGCTACGTCACAGTAGCCGGGAAAACACTTTCCCTCTGGCGCGCTGCTATTCTCGGGAGGGTTCTTTCTTCCACTTTTTCTTTTTTTTCTTCCGTCCACTAGTTATTATGGCACTCCATTGGTTATTCCCGTAGAAAAATGTCAGAAGACAATACGACGAGGCCGCTCCATTCGCATCGCTGGAGCGACAACGCCTATGGAGATGTCAGAAGCGCCTGAACGCGTGAACCTTTTTCTTTCTCCTTATGTGGTTTTTATTGTTTTCCCCCTGCTCCGAATATCGGCCCTTTCCACTGAAACTCCACGAAAAGCTCATTTCAGTGGACGACGCGCGGACAAACCGGACATATTGCAAGTCGTTTGTCTATTTATAAATATGTTATATATATATTAGGGTGTGCGGAAAAAAATCGATACTTTTTTTTTCGCTTGCATCCACCAAAAAAGGTGAATTAAGGTGAAAAATGAAGAATCCTCGAAGGAAAGCTCAAAAAAAAATTATTTCGAATGGCGCATTGCATTTGAATATTTTCCATAAGAATAACCCAGGAAAATATTGGGATTTCTGAATATGGTAGAGCAACTCGTCAGAAAAAAATCACACAAAGATGTCATTAACATATTCTCATGGAGAATCGAATTTCCAACAAAAAAGTGTTTACGAAAAATTAGCTCAGAACAACCGTTCAAGTGGAATCGCTGTCCGAAATTGAATTGATAGAAAAAAAATAATTCAAAAGGCTGTAAAAATCGAATTTTTCGCTTTACGAAAAAACTTTTTGGGGTTTTATTGTAGAGAATGTTCTGCTCTTACATACAATTTGCATGGAATCGTTTTTAAAATATTTCTCTGATACAAAAAAGAATCAAGTACAACAAGAAATATAAAAGAAACGACGTCCATCATTGATCGTGTTTCGAAAAGTTTTATTCAATGGATTTGGTTAAATAAGATAAAATAATTTGTTTTTAGATCATAATGCTTGATAATCATTGTTCCTTTTTTTAAGAGTCTGTTTGATGCAATTAGGGTATTTCTGTCGATAATTTTGCACTACGCCCAATAAATATTGTAGCTGCTCTTCGTGTTTTGTTAATGAACCGTTATATGCTTCTATCGAAGTGACACCACGTTCGGCTAAGTTATTAACGACTTTTGGATTTAAAAAAATCTAAGCAACTCAAATAAGTGGCATTTTCCTCCCATAATTCAATATTTACTCTCAAAAAATCAGGAGGTAAATTAATTGCTGGAAAAGAAATAAGGATTCTTGAGCTTATGTCTTTTTTCGGCAACATTTCCCAATCATTTTTTTTAACAATTATTCACTCGGAAGGATTTTTGGATTTTTCTCGAGATTGCAGAGCTTTTTTTGCTTTTACACTTATCGGCACAGCATTGTCGAAAAACGACAAAGCAACAATTTTCTCGTTAAAGTATCACAAGTGACTAGCTAATTTTTTCGAGGCAGTCTCCCCTGCTGCAGGATTCACTTCGCAATAACGAATGAAATTTTGTAGCAGTGACAGATCTTGATTTGGGGGCAAAATGGGGGAAAAATGTTGCGGTTTCCCGTTCGTGGCGCTAGTGTGAAGCTTGTAATTTTGCACTACGAGCTACCGCATGCTGCCGCCAGCTGGCAGCGTGTGCCATGGCGCGCACGTCGCTTAAATAATAAAATTTAATTTCCGACAGCGATACCACTTCAACGGTTGTTCTAAGCTAATTGTTCGTAGGAACTTTTTTTGTAGGGAATTCAATTCTCTACCAGAATATCTTAATGACATTTTTGTGAGATTTTTTTCTGAAGAGTTTTACTACGATGTTCAAAAATGCTAATATTTTCCTGTGTTATTCTTATGGAAAGTATTCAATTGCAATGCGCCGTTCGAAATAATTTTTTTTGAGCTCTCCTTCAAGGATTCTTCTTTTTTTTACCTTAATTCACCTTTTTTGGTGGATGCAACCAAAAAAAAGATATCGATTTTTTTCCGCACACCCTTATATATATATATATATATATATATATATATATATATATATATATATATATATATATATATACACACCCTTATACATATATATATATATATATATATATATATATATATATATATATATATATATATATATATATACACACAGGGTGTCCCAGAAGTAACGTACGCCCTTCTAGCATCTGGTAAGAAAACAAATTCTGAGACGAAAAGTTCTTAGTCATTTTTTGATCAGACGCATAGATAATTAATTATGAATTAAAATAAATAGCCAATCAGGTGGGTGCTACAGCGGAAAGGCAACGTAGAGGGGAGGCATAGGGGAATGCATTGTAATTGCGTGCGCCTGAAAATGTGTGCGGAGGGAAAATTCCGAAAGCATGCGTGCAAGTGCACACACACACACGCACACACTTGCACACACAGACACAAACACACACACACTTGCACACATGCTTTCAGAATTTTCCCTCCGTACACATTTTCAGGCGCACGCAATTACAACGCACTCCCCCATCCCTCCCCTCTACGCTGCCTTTCCGCTGTAGCGCGCACCTTATTGGCTATTTATTTTAATTCATAATTAATTATCTCTGCGTCTGATAAAAAAAACGACTGAGGATTTTTCGTCTCAGATTTTTTTTTCCTACCAGATGCTAGAAGGGCGTACGTTACTTCTGGGACACCCTGTATGTATATATGTATACATATCGGGTGTCCTGTTATGACTGAATAATCCTGCAACTGTCGATAGGTCAGATCATGTCCTACTAAATGCTGGAATTTCAGTTTAGTAAAAGTCCCACGGTTTTCGAGATTTTGGGCTTTATGTTATTTATCGAAAAAAATCATCTGCTTTTGGGTTTTCGCATGTCATTTCTACAAATGATATGAATCGACAATACCTCAGCAACTTTTCAAAGTATATGGCACGATATGCGTAGTACATTTTTTCTACACCGCAGGCTATCAAATTCATATGTTCGAGTTGGGGGGCCGGCTTGAAATTCCGAACTTTGAATGCTTCGACGGTTTAAAATTGTGAATTTTAATATTCCGAAATTCAAGATGGGGCCGGGTTTAAATTCCGAACTTTGAATGATCAGAATGCTCAAAAATCCGATAGGATATTGCTCCGAAAGTTCAAAACTTCGAAAGAATTGTACACAAACGGTCAAAACTCCGAAAATCTGAACACCGTCCAAATAATTCGGCTATGGAAGTTTTAAAATTTTCAATAAATCGAAAAATTATTTCAAGATTTTTTTAATTATTAAGAAGTGATTTTCCGTCAATTTTGAAGTTTGTCTATTGTCTAGACAAATTTCAAAATTGACGTAAAATCACTTTATAATAAAAAAAAATTCTTGGAATAATTCGTCGATCTATTGAAAATTTTGAAAATTTTAAAACTTCCATAGCCAAATTTATTTTGACGGTGGTCAGATTTCCGGAGTTTTGGTCTTTAGTGTAAAATTCTTACGAACTTTTGATCTTTCAGGGTAGTATTCTTTGGGAGTTTTGAGCGTTCTAATCATTCAAAGTTCGGAATTTCATCCCGGACCCGTTCAGATTTTCAGAGTTTTCGTCTTTCGGGTAAAATTCTTTCGGAGTTTTGATCTTTCGGGGTAGTATTCTTTGGGAGTTTTAAGCGTTCTGATCATGCAAAATTCAGAATTTCAACCTGGCCCCCGAATTGGTTTGTATGAAAATTCTGCATAAGATCTTTTTTCCTAAAGTTTCCTTAACATTTAAGGTTAAAAAAATACTTTTCTAAATAAAACAAATAACCAAGAGTATTTTTTTTTAACCGGGTAAAAAAAGTTGACGTGTGTAGAAATGGCATGCGAAAAACCAAAAGCAGATAATTTTCATCTCGAAAAACGTGTAACTTTTACTAAACTGAAATTCCAGCATATAGTAGGACATGTCATATCGACAAGTCCTATCTACCGTTGCAGGATTATCCATTCATAACAGGACACCCAGTACGGATATATTGTTACGTTCGCATCGTGTACACGAACGACTATATGGTAGAAGTTGTTTGTCATGTATCTAGTTTAGTGCTCCCTGCCGTTGCGCAGTTATCGATCATGGTCTATGGAACGGATACACATTTTCCAGATTATATCTTTTACGAGCTCCCTCTATTTGACGAGAAAACACGTGCTGAATATTTGACGAATCGGAAAATAAGACTCGACGTGTCTGTGTGAGGGTGTATGAATTACAGGTGGGCGGCATATATGTCTCCGGATGGAATATCTCGACAAACATTGCTCACAAATAAATTGTCCCTGAAAATGGCTCCAAATGAACGCTACGTCAATTAACGTGTCTGCGTGAGCTTGCCCAAAAAAAACAGGTCGATTTGCAATATTTATGTCTCATGAGAGTATTGAGGTGACGAGCTCGGGATTTTACCCACCATTGATACACATTTCTGTTAAGGTTGGGGTTTTTTTAATTGAAAAATATTAATAAGCGATTAAGTTATTATTATAGGAAGGACGTAGGGCCGTTGCTGCATGGCCAATCGGTGCAGGTGGACAACGAGAGGATTCTCAAACGAAAAAACAAAAAATGTTCTTTTAGTATTGTGTTTAATAGAACTTTCGTAGATCGGAAGCTTTTCGGAAATTTTGTAAATTACGAAAATGGCAAGCTGGGGTTAAAGAAGTTCAATTTTCGACTAAAAGAACAACTTTAATCATTTGTTATTCGAAAATGTATAAACATATGAAAAAAAGGTCTAGTCATGCGATAGAAAATATGTTTAGTATTGATTTTTTTGAGTCTTTTTATTGACGATTCAAGAACTTACAAAAATAACATTCTGCAAAAAGGATTAAAATTGAAAACGTTAGGGGCCTCTCAATATGGTTGTGAAAAAAAAGAGTTCAGGCGGTTGAGATGATTCCAAAGCCTCCATTTATCAGAAACAGAAGTAAAACCGATTTACTTGATCAATAAGAATGTTATGATGTCGGGTACGAAGAGAAAAAAATTAAGGTATGAAAAAAGGCTGTATGAAAAAAGTTACTTTTTGCCGTATTATTCTATCTTTATCATTTTTTAAAAACAGTCATAATAATAATTTCGCAATGCCCGAGCTAGGGACAATAGAGGGATATTTAAGGTTATCTTAAATTGACATTGAAATGTATTAATAAAATGTATTATTTATTTGAAAAGAACGAATATTTTTATTCTAATATAAGGTACGAAAATGGAGGTTATGTGTGGAACTTTGAAATCAATCCGTTGAATGGAACTTGAGATTTTATGTCAACCAGGTTGAAAAAAGTAGTTTCGAGAAAAACGCGTTTACAGTTTTGAGTCGAATTTCAGACAACCATAACTATCTAATTGTAAGTGGTATACTTACATCATATTAATCAGCCCTTGCTGCCTTCTAAAGTGTGCCTTCCGCGACTTCGAAATGATGATTTTCCAAATTCGTTCTTCCCTGCGAGCAGTTCCAGCTTCGTCAGAAGATTCTAAAGG
The DNA here is from genome assembly GCA_963210295.1 of Ophion ellenae. NCBI lineage: Eukaryota > Metazoa > Arthropoda > Insecta > Hymenoptera > Ichneumonidae > Ophion > Ophion ellenae. Next base: position 35,704,683 of record OY723392.1, read on the forward strand.
TTGATGCTTAAAAATACTGGGGTGAATAGATATTAATGAAAATTTTACTAATAGGTATGGTATATTTTCGGAATATATTGGCAAAAGGAGAACGGAGGTTACCGCACTTGTTTATTAAGGCGTTACCCCCACTTGTAGCGCAAAAAAAGGCCTTTTTCATGAATTTTTTTAAAGAAAACTACAAAACTTTTTTAATCGATCAATATACCATCTTAAAGAACACATCTTGAAGAACTTTCAGTAATTTTTTTATTGAAAAATATTACATTGTTTAGTGGCAAATGGCCGTCAATGAAATAATGGTTTTATATACATGGTTTGCGGTGACCAACATTGCGGCGAAGTGGATCATCTGAAAAAAATAGCGCATGGATTTAGTCAAATATAAGTATAAACTAGTCTTTAATCGAAGGATTTTAAAAAATATTCATTTTTCGCAAAATGGCGGACAGTCAAAGTTAATGGTTCGATTTTAACGAAAAAAAACGGCCGTTTTTTGGCGATAAAACGGCCATTTTTTTTTCGAAAAAAAAAATCGAACGATTAAAGACTACATTTTTATGTATTAAATAAGCCTGCAAAACTTCAAGAAGATCGGTTCATTAGTGTTGGAGTAATCTTGGTCACCGACTTCAGAAATGCCATTTTGAGAAAAACGCGTTTAAGGGGGGATTGTCTTTTTTTTCGCAAAATTTACGGCTTTTTGGGAATTTTTTTGTGAAGAAAGTATACAACGGAAAACTTGTGAAACTTGGCATATAGTTTTATTGATCTGTTTACTACATACAAAAATTTTTTTAAACAATTTCATCAAAAAATCCGCCTCCCACCCCCCTCGACGCGCGATGGTCCCTTTTTGATGGTGTGCACGATTACAGCCTTCACGTTCATCCTGCAACAAAAACCCAAAAAGCATTTTACTTTAGACACATATAGCTATCGTTCGATGAAGGGAAAAAAAAATTGACGATTTGGTGACGTTTTAAACTTGAAGTATCGATTTTTCGAAAAAAATTGATCGATTTTTTGTTATAAATAAAAAACTATTAAACGTATTGCTTTTTTGCTTTATCAAACGATAAAAGGGTGTCAGCTGAGCATTCTGTCCAAATTTGAAGGCAATCGGTTGAATAGTTTTTGAGAAATCGTGCACACCATCAAAAAAGGACCATCGCGCGTCGAGGAGGGTGGGAGTCGGATTTTTTGATGAAATTGTTTAAAAATTTTTTTGTATGTAGTAAACAGATCAATAAAACTATAATCCAAGTTTCACAAGTTTTCCGTTGTATACTTTCTTCACAAAAAAATTCCCAATAAGCGGTAAATTTTGCGAAAAAAAAGACAATCCCCCCTTAAAGTTTCTCTTTCAACGCTCTTTCAACGCGGATTATTCTCTTTCAACGCTCATATCTCAGCCAAATTTGTTCGGATCGACTTGAAATTTTCAGGACATATTCTCAGATACTTATACTTCAAAAAAATGCAATAAAAAAAATCGATTTTTTCAAAATCGCGAGTGGGGGTAACCCCTTAAATGTTAAATTTTAGAGTTTGCATCTATCTCCGATCGCATTGGTTGTAGGAGGCAACGTCGTTACAATTTCAGTTTCTCGCGCATACCTTCCGCATTTATGAAGCAACTGACCCAAAAAACGAATATTGTGTGCAGGATAGTGTACAGAACAATAATACCGAAATGAATGGACACGTTACCGATCTAATTAACGAAAATGTATGAAAAATATGCGACCAGTGTACGAAAATGTGAGGCTTGTTGACGAGTATGTATTAAAATGTGGCAACGTCGGAACTATGCGATTAGCAGAACCAATCGAAAACCTAGCGCGCCAATTTCAAATACGTTAAGGCCTTAGGCCACCCTAGAGGCCGAAAAAAAACCTTTTGGGGGAATTTTTTTTTTCAGAAAAACTACAAAATACATCGAGATTATAAAAAAAAGTGTTTATCATACATAACAGTGACTGTATACAATAATTTTTTTGAAACGATTAATTTCAAAATGGCGGCTGTGAAGCGTTTGTGCGATGACGTCTCCGTTCTTCCAGGGTCCACGGCCGGACAAACATCCTGTAATTTTTTAATTATAATGAGCCAATGAATTTTTTTCGATTATATATAATAACTGCTATAGAAGTACGTAGGACTTTTTCGATATATTGATTTTTGGCCAAATGGCGCACTTCTAAAGTGGAAAGTGAAAAATTTGCCTAAAAAATCGCCGGATAAATATTGATAACAAATGAACTGTGCAATATAACAAAAAAAACCTACGTACTTCCATAGACAATGTATTGAAAAATACATTGTCTATGGAAGTACGTAGGTTTTTTTTGTCACATTTCAAGTGAATCGGTTGAAAATTGTCTGAGTTATGTTTCCAGCCAACTTAAAAAATGCAGTTTTGATATAAACGCGTTTGAAGTTGAAAAGGAGCTCGCTGCGGACCAGGCGGCCTTGTACTAAAATTCGAAAACCGAGTATTTAGAGATTTTTCCCGGCCATAATATTTGGGACATCATTTTTTAGGTACTAGGGGACTATTTTTAAAAATTCGATTTTTCGAAAATTCTAGAGTGGCCTAACCCCTTAAAGTCAAATGCGACTAAGGGGAACTTATACCTTTATTTATTATGATGTATACCCTTTTTTCTAGCTCGTCTATACCATCGGATACTTCGCGGCGCACTAATCTCTTTTTCTGAATCATTTGTTGCCTCCTTTTGCTGTATAACCTCTGCAAACGCCGACCGGCACGAAACGCGCGTAACGCAGCTGCGACCCGTGAGAGTCACTGCAGTCATCCTAACAGCCTCGAATTACGACAGTATCGTGCGACGTTGCCAAAGCTCGTGTCTATTGCAATAGAATTTTCAAACATCAACATTTAATTTTATAATAATCCTAACTCCTTCAAATTACCATATATGTAAATAATCATTACGATTATGTACCGTACATTTGAACATTTTCGCCATATTCAGACGTACACGTCATTAAGGCCTTATGCCACAGTAACGGGTATAAAATAATGTGCAAATTTAAAATTTTTTTTCGTATGAAAAAGTGATTCACTCATAAAATTAATTACTCATCTATTTAGTATGAATATCAAGCTGTTAGAATTTTTTTTTTTCGATGTACAAAATGGCCGACTACTAATATTTTCTTTTGTTATGTTTTTTTAAGCGCTCCGCGGCGTGACATTTAACATCCACAATTTTTTACCTAGAACAGAAAACAAAAATTCTCGTCAATCTACATTAGAATACCTAGAGAAGTACGTACGGAATACAAAAAATATTGTTTTATTCAAAAGTTGTAGGTATTTGAACTTAAGAAATGAATTTTCAGTGAAAAATTTCGTTATAACTGCTCATAGACTGCTCATAAAATGAAAAGTTTTAGATTAATCAGAAATTCCGTACGTACTTCGCTGCGAAATGCAATTAGGAACATAACTCTTAAATTTGAAATAAATCGAGTGAAAATTGTTGACGTTATTTGTCACGCCAATTGGAAAAAAGCTGTTTCGAGAAGTTTCGAGTAGTCGACCATTTTGTACATCGAAAAAGAAAAATTATATTTTCTCAGAGCTTGATATTCTTACTAAATAGATGCGTAATTAATTTCATGAGTGAATTACTTTTTCATACGAAAAAAAATTAATTCGCACATGATTTTATACCCGTTACTGTGGCCTAAGGCTTTAATATTTTGCTACAATAAGTTGGCGCTGGTGACGTCACCCAATGTATAAGCATAGGAACTTCGTTTCTCCCCCCACCCTTCAATAATCATTTGACAGCAACCTTAAGTTCGTAGCTCCAGCAGGTCGATCCTATTCTGGCCTCGTTCGTTGGCGTAGATATTGAGAATGTCCAAATTTCCTTTTGTGCACATATTCTTAACAATCTACACTTTTAAAAATGCACAAAAAAAATTTTTTTCACTTTTGTAGACTGCCTCAAACCATTTTATAAAATGCACCGTTGGAGAAAAATTCAAAATAAAAAAGATTCCACCCTTCACAAAATTCGGCTCACACATCGGTCAGATTTTGTTCTTTTCCAAAAAAATGTGTACAATCTACAAATACCACTATCACCGCGAAATGAAAAACGAACTTGCCTATTCTCACGTTGAATTTGTCCTGCATCCGGTCTGACACGATTACCTCTATTGAGCACGATACAATAAGCCGTGACAATGATCGATTGAACAAGCAATTGTTGAGCCAGCGATTGATTGTTAATTGGCGCGCCGCGATCGCAAACGTCTCCGAGTACAGGAATCGCGTCACGATTAGACAACGAGGAACTAGTTAATTGCACGTGTGTCAATGACGCAATAAACCCACGTGATTCAATTAAGGGGACAGCGAAAAATAATCACGACGATCCAGGGGCCGGGGGGGGGGTCTTTTGCACTTTCGCAAATCCCACGCTAATTAGACGAACGCGAAATTCGCCGCGAGCTTCAGGCAATTAAATTACATTCTCGTACGTACAGCATAGCGAGAACGTTGCTCCGCATCGCGATCCTCAAATCTCCGATTAATTATGATTCATGACGTCGTTGACGGCCCTTTGCGGTTCTATTTCAGACCTCGACGGAACTTCCCTTTTCCCTCTTATACTCTTCTTTTTTCTTCGCTTTTTTTAATACTATTTTAACGGGGGAGATACCTTCAGGCGAGAAAAAAATTGCTGATTTTCATGATTTTTTTTTAAAGAATGATTTCTTTACCATTTTTAAGGGTTCATCACAGTGTGACCGCCCGGAAAATAGCCGATTTTCGCGATTTTTTTTTGGTCGATAGGAAAAGCTAATCGGTCTAATTTTTTTTTTACAAATTGAAGCACCGATAAAGAATACAAAATTTCTATTTTTTATTTATTTATTTATTATTTAACATTGTTTTTATTTGCGGAAAATTGCGTGGAAAAAAATGGTGTCCCATGATGGCCAGAATTACAGCCGCAAATTTTATCTGAAACAAAAATTTCAAAATGATTATTAATCTGCAGGAAAGCCTGTAAGCCTAAGCTAGTTCCTATGGAGGTTTTTTAGTGAAATTTGAAAAAATGGTGGTGGTTCGAACAAAAAGTATCAAGTTTAGCCTTTTTTCGACAGTTTTTCGTAATAGGAAGGAAAATAGGAAGATTGAAAAAAAGCTTTCATAGCAACATAAGGAATGACGTGAAGAATGTTCTGTTCAAATTTCAAACGGATGGCTTGAAAAATGTTCCTTTGAGAGTGGCCACCGTTTTGAAAAACACCATTCCGAGAAAAACGCGTTTGAAGTCCGGAGTGCAGGATCTCAGGCTCCGAACGCCTTATCTAAGAAAGGCTGTTACGATCGAAATCATTCGAATTTCGATCTAAAAATTGGACAGAACGTTTGCAACCGTGTATATTATCGGATAATGCAAAAAAATCGATTTTTTGAAAATTTTACACCGTGAGGATGCCTCAAGGCTTAGGGTTTTACTAGCTTTCCGCCCGCGGCTTCGCTCGGGTAGACTCGCGTTTAATGCTCCTCAATGAAATGTGCTCCTGAAATGTTTCGTTAAGGAACACGTAAAATTGTGTTGAAGAGCATTAATACTAAGTTTCAAATAAATCTGAACAGAACATTTCTTTTACAATACAAACTTTGCTACCCCCTTTTCCCCTTAAGAATTAAATTTCCCAAAACGCTGAAAATTCATTAATTGCGTCTGGGAGCAGTAATACAAAATTTCGGGTAACTTTGACCCGATTTTTTCAATTTTCCGTACGAACTTCGCCACCCCCTTTCGTTTAGGGGTTGAATTTCGAAAAACGCTCAAATACGTGTTTTATAAATTGTCTTGAAGAGCTTTAATACTAAGTTTCGAGTAAATCTTCGGAACAGATTTTTTTTATTTTACATACAAACTTTGCCACCCTCTTTCTCCCCTAAGGGGTTGAATTTCTAAAAACGCAGAAATACGTGTTTCATTAATTGTGTTGAGAATCACGAATACCAAATTTCCAGTAAATCCGACCAGATTTTTAAAAATGTTGATACAAACTTTGCTTTTTTCTCCCTTTAAGGGTTGAATTTCGAAAAAGCCCTTCTTAGTGGGTGCTTACGTCACAAAAGCAACCTACTGTCCAAATTTCATGTAATCTAGCGGTTTTGGCTCGCCGTCGATGAATCCGTCGGGACATGTTTTTTTACATGTATAGATTAGTACTTTTGGCTGTTACATGTTATTTAAAAAAAAATCTTTAAAAATGGTAGGCGTGACGCGTAGCGTCGGCGGGATTACTCTGAAAAGAAAACCAATGAAGATTTTTCTTTCATTAGCACTCATACGTAGAATATGAACCAAGAAAAAGTGAAAAATGTTGAAAATCGATTAAATGGTACACCTTAAAACAAAAAGATAGAATTTTTCGAAAAAAATGGCTGCATTTTGCAATATAAAATTCTTTTTTTTGGTTTCAAAAACATTTAGGATCATCTTTTAGACAATGAAGTTAGAAAGATTCATTCACACCTGTTTTGAAAATGCAGCGTAGAAGATCTTGTATACCACCGCCATTTTTTAAAATTATTTGATAAAAATTCCATGCAACAGCCACAAAGTAGTAATAAAGGATACTCGGAGTTTCGAAAATGGTGAAGAAATCTTTCTTTTAAAAGATCATGAAAATCAGCAAATTTTTTTCTCGCCTTAAGGTATCTTCCCCCTTAATACTTTTTTAATGAAGCGTATGACGTGAGCGGTAAAGAAAAAGATTCGCCACTGTATACACAACGTATCCGTTTGTTTAAACCACCTCGGTGAGGCTGAAGACCATTTGGTTACACCCGTCGTTATTATTATTCTTATGATTATTAGTGGCTCGGATCTGGCATCAATTTTCACGCATAATGAGGATTCATCGTTGTAAAAATTTTGCCGTCGTCTCCCGCCCACGCTACGAAAATATCGCATGACGAAGCGCGAATTGTGCCAGGCCCGTACGTTTTTATGAATCTAAACTTGAAGTGAAAAAAAAAACGATTCGATATGGTACCTCCGACGGCGATTTAATTTAAAAAATCTATTTCGTGGCGAAAGCATTTTTTTAGCTACTCATTTGCCATTAATTTGTCAAATGTGTCTTCGTATATGGAATTTTTCAAGGCAATATAAAATGGATATTAATCAAATCTGATTATGTTTTATTTATGACATTCTTAATCTTTTTAATTGCTTGATCAATTGACATTTTTAAAAAAGCTTTGATACTGTATCTCTGATTGCGATTTGAAAAGAAAAAAAAACGTGTTTCCTGGCGAAGGCAATTTTTTTAGTTACTTATTTGCCATCAATTTGTCAAATGTGTCATCGTGTATGAAAATGCAAAGGCAATATAAAATGGATAATAATAACATTTGTTTAAGTTTGATTTATCTCATTCTTTCTTTTCTCAATGTTTTTAATCAATTTATATTTTAATATACATTGCGAAGTTTTCCATACTTCTTGGCCTTTTTTACGGTCATTCTTCAAGAGGACCTGCCGGGAAAACTCATGGCGATATCGGGACGAATCATGTGGCATCCTCTAAGTCGGGACCGACGCTATGGCTATTTTACGTTTTGAGATTATTACGATTTTGGAAAAGTGGCCAATAGATCGAAAAAAAAATCGCCTTTTAAACGATTTCAAGTCTCTATACCATGGGAAATTTTTCGCTGATCACAAATATCACGGAGTTTTTGTCGAAAGCTCAAAATTACGCCGGCTGAACCCGAAAAAGATGTTTCCATAAAAATTCGACAATTTTTTATAGAAACAGAAGACTTTAGGGTAAGTTAATAAATTCGTATTCAGAGGGGAAAAGTAGATCGACATGGATTTGTAAAAAGAAAAAAAGAAATCAAATTTCTTCCGCATCTCGGCCAAAAATAAGTGTCTCCACTCAATCGCGGCTTATTTATTTCCCTTTTCGTTTTGAAACTTCCCTCTGCGGGCATTATGTTCGCTGTACTTTACTCTAAAAACTGTCGATTTGTCGAGGTCTGATTATTTTTCGATTTTCGGCAGAATTTGAAAGTTTGACCATCGATTCATATCATCATAATTAGGTATCAATTTATTAAGTGCTCCTACTGAAAACTCCATTTTAATTTAAGGGGCTACATCTACCTTGAGGCCTAAAAAAAGGCCAAATTCCGAGAAAAAAAATCTGGACAACGGTTGTTGAAAAATAAACGCATTTTTAAAACACAAGGTGTATTATGAACCTTTGAAAAAAATCACCACAAAAACATAGCCGCCGGCAGACGATGACATTTTTTTCGCGACGTTTGGCGGTGGACATTCTCCAGCTTAAACGGTCCATCTGAAATCTAAAAACAAAACGGGTTAATCAAGTTGACATTGAATACGAGTCGTTGACGATCGTCAATTTTGAAAATAATTTTTTTTAACAACGTGGCGAGGAATTGAATCTCGAATGTCCGAAATCTACGCAAAATCTCGTCATTTTTACGTAACTATGCAGAAATGAAGATCGATTTAGAAAAAGTGAGATCGTCAAGGACCTTTAAATGTTTCTCATCGTATCTCCTGTAAATTTGGAAACGGTCCATCAAGTGGTTCTCGAGATATCATGTCCACCGACTTTGAAAACGCGTGTAAGGCGGGAAACTAGTTTAGATGATTTAAAAAAATCGAATTCTTTAAAATTCCATAAATTGTTAGTAAAACGATTCAAGAATATTGTGCTCAAAGTTCCCCAAGTGCCCGGTAAGCAGTAGAAATACCTCATTACTGCCTTGAATTTTTCGTTTTCGGTAAATTTTTTCGAATGCGTTTTTTTTAAACGACTTTTTTCTATTTGTGTACCCTCTAGCTCAAAAAGTTTCTAACCTACAATTTAATAAAATGATAGTTAATTTCGTTATATTATTACGCTCTATATGAACCTAAATTTGGGGTAATATCATGGTTTAAAGTACATTTTTTATAGCAAAAAAGGTTATAAAATAATGACGAAAATTATACCCTTTTTTAAGCACCTCTAAAAAGTGGAATTAAAATTTTTTAGTCAGAGTTAGGTTCATATAGAAGGAAAACATATTTTCTGAGTAATTTTCAAACGGTATTGATTTCCGATGAAAACTGTGGCCTCCAGAGTGTACACAAGCAGCAAAGTCTGATGACGACCCTCGGTGGGCGGCAGGTTATATGTTCCAGAGTAATTGCTTCGAAAAAATTCAAATATTTGTTTGAAAATATGTATAAAATATTCCCAAACTTTGAATAAATTCTATCCATTCATTCCTTATAAAAAAAAATCGTGAAAATCACAAAAAATAATCACGTAAAAATCGTGAAAATCCCAAACAATAAAATAAACATATTTTCGGAAAATGAAATTTTTTGACCCACTTAAGTAGATGTAACTCATTGACTATAATTTAAGCCCACTCGACATTTATAAATTTCATAAATTTCATAAATTTCATAAATTTCATAAATTTCATAAATTTTTAAATCGTGGATTCACCTCGGTATCGTTGGCCTACCATTTAAAATCCGCTATTTCTTCCAATGGCAAATTTATTCAGCGAAAGAAGATTTCGAATATTACATCCCGGCTGGAATAAATCGTCGAAAAATAAAATTTAAGCGCACCCACAAACGGGGAATACGAGAATGCAAAGCTCGACTTTTTGCATCGAGCTCGTTCACTGTATGGACAACCAATATATAAATTCTTTCGTACGCCACATCGGAGGTTTATACTTCCGTCCGGCTGGTGGTACGTGATCGCATCCCGCGTACTCGCCGCGACATAAATAAAAATATCATAATGAAAATGCGATTCGAATGATAAAAACGGCGTAAATAACTCGCGCTGAGCACCTGAGAAATCATTATTTACGATAGTACCCCTATGCGCTGTACGATGCGCCGTGTATCTTGCGATTTTTATGGCAACGCGAGAATGTTCGAGATGAGAATCCTCGTTTTCGCTTTTATTCGCGCGCGGACCTGCGTTTGCCGGAGGGTAATATTCAAGCACCAATCACCATCAAAAAAAATAAAATAAAAAATAAACCAACGAGGATAAATAGAAAATAAAGTGAAAAAAATTTACGCGCGTTGAATTTTTGAAAAATTATCACTGCTTCAGAATGTGCGGTTTCCTCTACTGTGATTTTAGAGGCATATCTTATCGATTTTATATATAAATTTATAAAATATGTAAAATAAATGTAATAAATATTTAAATATACGTGTAGGATAAACCGACCAATGAATGGACAAATAACGACACGGTAGGACTCAGATGGACTGTAAAAACGAAATATTATCAAAAAGAATTTTGATAATAAAATAATCAAAGCAATTTTCCAATAGCTAGAGCTGCGAAAAGATTTTATTCTAATAGAAGAAAAAAATATTCGAACTAATTGAAACAAATAATGTTGAAGAAATTTATAGATATACTAATTTATAGATATACTTAGTTCGAATATACAATTAGTTCGAATACGAAGGAACCAAATCACCAGTGAATGAACGCACTGAGAAAAATGTATAGTGTGCTCAACCATATTTTAACTATATTTTAACCTTTCCTGGGGGGACAATAATATTTTGTAGCCATGGTTACTGCCAAAAGTATAGTACTGCGTATTGATATTTCAGCAGTTGCATGAATTATGCACATATGTTAACCGCAATTACCAATCTTACAAACATACGTTTATTCTTCAATGCTATATAATATAGTAGGTTTTTATAAAATGGATATTCCCCGATACTATCGAAAATGTACTTCCCCAACATTCTAATAGTGAACTGAAATATATATGAGGTATTCCACGTGAACCCGGTGGACTTTTTCCCTGACCCTCGCAAATTCGATTAATTTTTTTTATCTGCTTCCATTGAGTCTAAAAGACAACCGGATTTTTTTTACATTTTACGAAACAACCCTTAGTAAAAAAAAAATTCTCCGAAAAAAACGCCCCGATTGAAAAATCTGAACAAATTCCCAAAAATGCGTGATTATATGTAAAAAATATCAAGCTATCACCCGCAGTGGGAGTATTATTTTCTCTGTGCTTTCTGAGCGGTTAACCGTAAAAAAATCGAAAAAAATTCAAGAACCGCTTACTTCGGGTGGATACTTAAATATTTTCATACCCACAATGAATTTTTTTTGACCATTTTTGAATAACCAAATCACAATCATGGACCTTGAACAGTTAGCAGTCAATTTTTCGGATTTTTTTAACGTTAATCGCTCAGAAAGCACAGAAAAAAATTATACTTCCACTGCGGGTGATAGCTTGAAAATGTTTACATATAATCACGCATTTTTGGGAATTTTTTCAGATTTTTTAATCGGGCCGTTTTTTTTCGGAGAATTTTTTTTTACTAAAGGTTGTTTCAAAAAATGTTTAAAAAATTCAGGGTGTCTTTTAGAGTCAATGGAATCAGATAAAAAAAATAATTCGAATTATTGGGGGTCAGGGAAAAAGTCCACCGGATTCACGTGGAATACTTCATATACATTGATTAAAAATGTTGCCTGTGATTTGCGACAATGTTTATAGTGATTTGTACCATATTATAAGATACGACCTATTAAATGCGTATTTGGTTATTCAAGTATTCGTACAAGGCATCAATGCCCGCCTACTAAATGCATAGAATATTTCATAAATCCAAAATAAAATAAACTACACAACTGAGAGTACTACCTCGATGATTTTTTATTATAATTCGCCATTCCCTGATCTCCTGTAATGATTTATTTCGAAGAAAATATTTCGCCTAATCGGAATCGAACCTATAACCTGACTGCCTACCTTCTGCCTATCCTACCCACGCTGCCACCACGCTACCGAGTACTTTTGGCATCTTGAACACAGATATGGCATAAGAGGCAAAAGTAATTCCGGCTGTCCTTCCGAATAGCTGTTACCTGCGATTTAGGTGAAATTTTGCACAGATCTTTTTTTTTATATTATAAGTCACCGTTTAAATGGACTTTTGGCGCTTCGCGATAGTTTTGTACCATATAATAGTGATTTATACCATATTATATGATACAGCCTGCTAAATGCATAGTAATGTGTGTCCTACAAGAACGGAAGGTGAACTACAAGAAGAAGTGTTGAACTGATATCCTACTTTTGCAATGCAACAAACATACTGTTCAACAGTTGGCAGTATTACGATATCTGTGGCCCCTAATTCTGACCACGCAGTCTTCATATTTGACCGAAAATAAGACTTTTTTCAAGAGTGGTAGAAATCGAAATTCGACCCTTAAGGGGGTGAAACGGAGGTTTCAAAGTTTATATGAGACAACATATTTTTTGGTCAGATTTGCTCGAAACTCGGTATAAATACACTCCAATACAAATAATTACACATGTATTTGTTTGGTACATTTATGCCAACTGAAACAAACACAGTTAAGGGGCTAAAAAAGTACTACTTGACTGTCTACACGCACCAAACACAGAGGAAAACATCTAGTGTTCTATATCAAATCAATTTAGTAAGTTTCAAGTATATCTGGTAAAAAAATATGTTTTCTCTTATCAACGTTAACACTCCCGTTTAACCCCCTTAAAGGTTAAACTTCATAAATTGTTGAAATACGTGTTTTATTATTTGTATTTTAGTGTATTTATGCCAAGTTTCAAGTAAATCTGACAAAAAAATATGTTGTCTCATACAAACGTTTACCCTCCCGTTTAACTCTCTTAAGGGTCCACTTTTAGGAAATGCTGAAATACGTGTTCAATTATTTGTATTGTAGAGTATTTACACCAAGTTTCAAGCAAATCTGTCACAAAAAATATGATGTCCCATACAAACTTTAAAACCCCTGTATCAACCCCTTAAGGATCAAATTCCGATTTTTACCACTCTTCAAAAAAGTCTTATTTTGGGTCACATATGATGGCTGCGTGGTCAAAATTTGGGGCCACAGATACCGTAATATCCCCCAAGAGTTTGTCAGACATGCGTAGTTCTTGAAACTATTAGGCTGCGGTTTTTCAAACTGCAAATGATTTACGACGTCCCTATAAGTAAACTTTACTATAATTTTTTTCGAATAGTCACTTTTCATAAGGTCTTCTAACAAATTATACTCGATAACCGTTACTGTTAACCATATGAATTGTACAAACTTGAAAAGAATAGTAGAATTTTGACTGAACTAAACCTAAAGTACAGTATACAACATTAGTATTTGTACGCCGATTTCGTTATAACACTGAATTAACCATATCTATATTGTCAAACCTTTCACAATAGTGAATACCCCCATGGAAATTTATATACGCAAAAATATACTGCAAATTTATTTTATTAATAATTGTAATATATGTGAAATGTATGCCATACATTGAAAATATATGTTGCATACATGTGCCAAATTCTAATTTTCGTAACGTTTTTATATATGAGATGTATATGCGTGGTATTACTGTATATCAATGGATCATATATCAATGATTTATGTAGCATTTACCCTGCATATATACCACATATATTTAGCATATATGTTGCATACACACTGCGTACAAACCACATATATACTGCATAAAGGGTACATATATGCCACATGTATACAGATATGCGTAGCATATCTGTATATAGTGTTTGTATGTAATAGCGTACTTTAACTGTAAGTTAAGTTTTTTTAAGTTCAAGTTTTAAGTTTCATTAAGTTTAACTGTAATAGTGTTTATACACAGCATATATTTTTGATATATTTTTCTGACAAAAAAAATAGATTGAAAATATATCGAAAATATATGCGTCGTATATGCCTCATATATGCATCATATATAGTGTTTATACGTAGCATATATGTTTTGGTCAGAAAAATATATCGAAAATATATGGGTCATATATGCGTCATATATTTGGTGCATATATACTGAATATATACGTATTATTCTATTTTTCGTCACTATATATGCGACCGATATATATATATATATATATATATATATATATATGTAGCATATATTTTCTGCATATATTTTACATACATAAATTTCCACGGAGGTAATCATTTCGGGGATAATATATAGTCGAACACGCCTCCCAAATCGCATGTTTAGATATACTTTTCGCTTGTAGTCGCGTTAATGACATTATGATTGCGGTGTCGATAAACTACTAGGTGCGCAACTAAATTTCCGGCTTTTTTTTTACCAATAAAAAATCGAAAATTTACAAAAAATGGTTCATTCGAAGTATTGTCCCTCGCTAGATACATTTTTGCTATCTCTCTGGCAATACATAAATACCGCGACGATAAAAAGATGCGTCTTTGGACTGAAACCATTCGTCCAACCAATTTTGTACTGCATCGTAATTGGCCAAGTGTAGCCCACCCAAGCCATGCGCCATCGACCGGAACAAGTGATAGTCTGAAGGGGCCAGGTCTGGCGAATACGGCGGGTGCGGTAGCAGATCCCATTTCAGTGTTTTTATGGTGTCCTGGACGATGGAACTGCGATGGCACGGAGCGTTGTCGTGCTGCAATATCACACGTTCGTGTCTCGTGTCCCATCCTGGCCGTTTTTCGAGCAATGCGTGGTTCAAATTGATTAGTTGTTGTCGGTAGCGATGCCCATCGACAGTTTCGCCCGGTTTCAGCAGCTCATAGTACACGATTCCTTTATGGTCCCACCAAACGCAGAGCATTGTCTTTTTTCCGAAGCGATTTGGCCGTGCCGTCGATGCTGACGCTTCGCCAAGTGAAAGCCACGATTTTCTGCGTTTGGGATTCTCGAAATATATCCATTTTTCATCGCCAGTAACAATTCGATGCAGGAGACTCTTTCTGTTCAGCCGCAAAAGCAACATTTCGGAAGTGGCTCTTCGATTTTCCATTTGTCTCTCAGTCAACTCATGCGGCAACCACTTTCCTTCCTTATGAATTTTTCCCATGGCGTGCAAAGGTTTCGAAATACATTGCCGAGTCACATTTAATGCCTCGGCAAGTTGATCTTCTGTTTGAGTGTCATCTTCGTCCAATAACGCTTGCAGATCGGCCTCTGCAAATGTTTGCGGTCTTTCTGAGCGCTCCTTGTCCCCAGTCTCAAAATCGCCACTTCTGAACCGCTTGAACCAATCTTCACACGTTGTTTTCGATGGTATATGTTCGCCGTAGGCCTCCTCAAGTAACCGACGTGCTTCAGCTGCTGTTTTTTCGGGTTGGAGCAGAAAGCAATGCTTCCCGCAAATGCAGTTTATTTGGCACAAACTTTGACATTTTCGAGGTTAGAAGAAAGGTCGTTGTGTTGCGATATTTGTTTATATTACGACTGAGTATTCTTAACAGATGTCCAAGCTATAAAGACACTCAACTTCAGACCTGTGTGCCGACTACATGTGTCGCTAGCGCCATCAATGTGTGAAACCCGGGAACTTGCTTGCGCACCTAGTACAACGAATATTACTATCCCCTCTTTTTCCATGAGCGTTTGGTGTAAATACCATGGACTTTTCTCTCAGTGTACACAGACCCCTTAATAAATACCGGCATTCGCAGGGGGAACAAGCAAAAAATTCAGTCAGCTAACGATTAAAGGTACTGGACAAGGAACATCACTTTGATGTCCTCACCGATTTTGTTGATACTTTTTCATGTGGAAGAGTGTCAAAAATTAAGAGACACGTGTTTTTTTATCGGCGGAAAAACGGTTCTAAGCGTCGAAACGCACCCTCGAAAATAGGGGTGTTTTTCGTCGATAACGTTATCGTTCTCATCTCCAATGTATAGTACACACAAAAATAGACATTGTTGCAATTTGAATTTTTTTTATATCTCGTACCCTTAAAGCGTTATTGACTAAAAACCAAAAACATCCCCATTTTTGAGGGTGCCTTTCACCACTTAAAACCGTATTTCCGCCGATAAAAAAAATACGTGTCTCTTAGTTTTTGATACTCTTCCACATAAAAAAGTTTCAACAAAATGGGAGGAGGACACCAAAGTGTTCCTTGTGAGTACTCATCGAAGGGCTTCCGTTCATCCGTTTAAAATGAAAATCCCAATCTTCAAGTGGAACCTGAGTTCCTCTTGACAGGTCCACACAAAGCAAAGTGCAGGCAATTTCTGGAAGCATTTATTTGAATAAAAATTGGTCCGTTTTCAAAGATATAAGAAATAACAGTTGATCTTCAGAATTCCTGATCCGTTGTTAGCCGTTAAACAATCGTGTTTCCAATAAAGTTGAAATTCCATTATCTGGATTCAACTATCGATTGAAAACTCGATATAGCCGAGAGCACGTAGAAGAACCGATAACAATCCGCTCCGAATTGGATCACTATATTCGAAAATGGCTTTCCCAGAGAACTCGACATCCCCCTCCGATATATATAGTTTGCACACAAAGGGCCAAGAGCAACTTCTTGCGAAACGTCGATCGTGATAAGCCAGCGTGGCGTCTGTAACTTCTTGCTTATCCAATACTACCTCGAGTACACACACACACGATCCCATCAAAAGCTCCAACTTTTCACGGCGACATACGCCGTGCCCCCACAAAATAAAATGACACAAATCTTTTGCCGTCGTATCACACGCGGTGACGCGGAGATAACGAGCTTTAAATTCCCTAGATTTACCCTTTCGGTAACCTTTCGTCGTAATTGTTGCAAACATCGTTGCCGCGCTGATTGCACCTGAGAAACAGCATTTTTGAGCAGTCCAAAGTGGTCCCTCGAGATCCTCAGCTTTAAAGGAAACTCGAGGGACCTTCGGACTTCCGGAGACCCTTGAGGTCCAACGGTAATGACGCCCTTTCCCCGGGAATTAAAATGGACTGCCCATTACTTTGATCACTTGAGTAGTCAAATTTAAATAGGACAAATTCGGAAAAATAAGGGATGATGAAAAATTTACTTAGATAACGTTACTCATTTAAAATATTACTTTGATAACTTCAGTGAAGAAATTTAAATAGGCACAATACGAAAAAAGAAAATATAAGGTTTGATGAAAAATTTACTTTGATAACGTTACTGATTTGAAAAATTACTTTGATAACTCGAGTAAAGAAATTTAAATAGGCTAAACACGAAAAAATAAGGGATGATGAAAAATTTACTTTGATAACGTTACTGATTTGAAAAATTACTTTGGTAACGTTACTAATTTGAAAAGTTACGTTGATAAGTCTAGTCAACAAATTTAAGTAGGCAAAATACGAAAAAGAATAAAAGATAAGGGATGATGAACAATTTACTTCGATAACGTTACTTATTTGAAAAATCACTTTGATAACTTGAGTAAAGAAATTTAAATAGGCAAAATACGAAAAAATAAACAATAAGGGATGATTGAAATTTTACTTTGATAATGTTTCTAATTTGAAAAGTTACTTTGGTAACTCCAGTGAACAAATTTAAATAGGCAAAATACGAAAAAAGAAAAAAATAAGGGACGATGAAAAATTTATTTCGATAACGTTATTTATTTGAAAAATTACTTTGATAACTTGAGTGAAGAAATTTAAATAGGCAAAATACGAAAAAATAAGAAATAAGGGATGATAAAAAACTCACTTTGATAACGTTACTAATTTAAAAAGTTTCTTTCATAACTCCAGTAAACAAATTTAAATAGGCAAAATACGAAAAAAGAAAAGATAAGAAATTAAAAATTTACTTCCATGACGTTACTTATTTGAACAATTACTTTGATAACTTGAATAAAGAAATTTGATTAGAAAATATAATTAAAATACGAAAAAAAGAAGGAATAAGGGGATGATGAAAAATTTACTTTCACAACGTTACCAATTTGAAAAATTACTTTGATAACTTCAGTAATGAAATTTAAATAGGCAAAATACGAAAAAAAGGATAAATAAGGGATGATGAATAATTTACTTTGATAACGTTACTAATTTTAAAAATGACTTTGATAACTCTGGTCAACAAATTTCAATAGGCAAAAGACGAAGAAAGAAAAAATAAGAGATGATGAAAAATTTACTTTGATAACGTTATTTATTTGAAAAGTTACATTGATTACTTATGTCAACAAATTTAAATAGGAAATATTCAAACAAAAAGTAAAAGGTGATGAAAAAAGGGAAAAGAAGAATGTCTGACAAGGATGACGTTCTGAGATTGCATGTCAACTTCCCTAGCTAGGGGAGCCGTATAGATACAGCAGCCCCTCGTTGCAATATGAATCAGCCCCCCCCCCCCCCCCCCCCCGACCCTCCACACCCCTCGCGGGTAAACACAGATTAGGTTTTGTGGTCGATTTCGACGTCGAGTTGGTCATTCGAGAAAACAGGCTGGGTGCGTGCCCATGTTTATGGGGTAGTAAATATAATCGAAGAGTGCGTCGCGGAAGCGCACCCTTAAGAAAATGAATTATACAATATATCGAAAAGTTTCCGAAACCGAGGGTGCATACATTTATTTTTCCTCTTCGCTTCATCGTTCAATTTTCACCAATTGGATGAGTTGAAACTTTAGCGTGAAGGAATTTCCTCACTTTAGGGTGTCTAAAAATCTAAAAACCAAACGGGCAATTCAAGTTAACAATAAATACGAGTCGTTGACGATCGTTGATTTTTTAAATAATTTTTTTTAACAACGTGATAATGAATTGAAACTCGAGCGTACAAAATCTATGAAAAAAACGGCATTTTTACGCAACTATTGAAAAATAAAGATCGATTTTAGAAAAGTAAAATCGTCAACGATCTTTGAATGTTTCTCGTCGTATCTCCTGTAAATTTTGAAACAATCCATCAAGTGGTTCTCAAGATATAATGTCCACTGACTTTGAAAACAGTGGTAGGAGAAAAACGCCCTTAAGGAATTGCGTGGGTTGCGATGCCAAAAATAATCATATTTTCTCTATCTTTAAAAAATATAATACATAAATTATTTCATTCAAAATAGTAAGCACATAAAAGAGCAAAATTTCATTAATATTTTTTAAAACATTCATCCAATAATTTGGGAAATTCAGCCGGTGACACCTGGTTCCCGGAGACCCCTTAAAAAATGTCCTCGTGGTGGTCAGGATAACTCATGATAGCTTTATCTGAAATTTAAAAAAAAAACAAAAAATCTTCTGTTAGTATCTAAATATAGCTCGTGATTGAACGAAGGGTTGGAAAAAAAATGAAATTTTAATTTTTGGAAGAGTTGTATGCAAAATAGTTCAATTTTTGGTACAATTTACACTACGTATAGCCTTGTAAAATTAGTCGTAATAAAAAAAAACCTTTATTCAATAACTAGTCAATGCTGTTTTGAAGACGTTTGCAAAATTTCAATAAGATCCGTGCATTCGTTTTTGAGAAATGGTGTCCACCGACTTTAAAAATAGTGTTTTGAGAAAAATGCGATTACCTGCGCTGCTCCCGGCTGGTCTTTCCCAACGGGGGGAATTCCCAAAGGCTCTCTCTCCTAGACTTTTACTCCGATTGACTTGAGGGGGAAAATACAGTTAAAATGTACACTACACTTGAATTTTCGAAGAATCGATTTTTTTTTCGCAATGTACATATATTTATGTACACACGCAAAAAATTTCTTGTCAATCCGGTGAATATTCTCGAAGTTACACGAACATTTGTAATGACGTGTCAGATCGTTCGAAAATGCTTTTGAAACTTTAAACGCGTTTTTCTCAAAACTGTGTTTTTAAAGTAGGTGGGGAAGATTTCTCGGAAACGGCTGACCCGATCAGTCTCAAATTTCAACAAAATCTTTTCAAGTATATTTTTTAGACATTAATCGAAGGTTTTTTCTCATCGATAAATATTTTCCATTTTATAAACAAATTGAGGCCTAATATTTATTCCAAAAATCGATTTTTTTTTGGACGCCGCGATTTTGTCAAAAATGATTGTTTTGCTTATTCCTTCTTCCAATTGCAAGCTAATTTTTAGAGGTGCTCCCGGAAATTAGGTATAGCAGCTTTCAAAATAATTATTTTTACAAATAAAAAATGTTAAAATACAGTTAAAAGTTACCATAATGTGAACAAATTTTTAGGTCAGTAGATTTAAAGGTCTTCTCAAGGAAAATTTTTGATAAATCGATCTTTTCGGGCTTCCTGGCTGTATATAACCCCATAAAACTCTGAGAGAATATTCTAATCATATTCTCCTAATAGATAATTAAAAAAAAATTAAATAGACTTTTTGAAATGTTCAAACCCACGTAAACCCTTAAAGTCTGAGATATGATGCTGCTACCGCTCGCCCATCTGTTAGAAGCTGTAGCTCATTCAATTTTAGGAATATTTCAAGGAAATTTTCAGGGAATATAGCTAAGGTGATACTATCGAATGAAAAGATTTTTGGAAAATTTAATTCTTTGATGTGGCCCATTAATAAAACGATACTTTCTGCCCTCCAATTCAACCAAAATCGAAATAAAACAGTTTTCGAGCCCCGTAGGAATCAAAGCTCAATGCCGTTTCATCTGCCTCCAGAGGAGATACACGTCCAGCAATCGGAGGGTGACTGCAAAATGGCGCGATCCTGTAGTGCTCCCGGAATCTCATTGAATCAATCGTAGCTTTCCATTATTCACAGTCATGCAGTTTTGCATTTCTAATGCCCTGGGTCATTTGGAAGTTTGAGGCAACGTCGATTGGTCGCGGACCAACTTCATCGCTTCCAAAACTAACGAAGATTTGGTACGAAAAGCTGGCACGTCTTCGAATGCCAATTGGTGCCCAATTGTTGTCGCAAACATTGACGAAACTTTTTTTGCATCGGAGCTACGGTTGACAAATCCGTTTTTTCCGTTCTCGACCTCCCTCAAGGCCCATTTATCAGGCAACCCGTTGTCCAATTTCCTGTCTCCTCGTCATCTCTCGCGCCATTGTTCTCCTTGTCCGCCGGCCTTGTTATCGTTCCTTTGGGGAATCCGCCAAGCAGACTCGCACAGATGTCCAATCAACTCCTCTTTCATAGGATTCCCAACACCCGCATGACGAGATCATGTGGTTACCCCAAACACGTGGAAAAATCAACTTTGCTGTTGCCTCGTGCGAGGGAGGCTCCACTCAAGGGGGGAAATCCCTTCAGACATCCGAAAATGAGTCATTTTTCGTGAATTTTCTTAAGGGGCTATACTAGTGTAAACGCTGAAAATTTGGGTGATTTTCGGGATTTTTTGGAAGAAAAGTACTCAATTAAATGTTTCGGAAAATTAAGAATATATTTGGAAAAATTTGGAATATATAAAATGATATTAATGGTAATGATATTCTTGAAAGTATAAACAGTCGAAAAAGGCAAAAAAAAATCGATTTTTTGAAAGTGTCACACTCGTATAGCCTCTTAAGGCCTTATATACACTTATAGCGGGCAAAGGGACGTGATTTTCTTGATTTTTTTTTCGACGGGACAATAAATGTTTATTGAAGAATTGTGAACAAAATCAATTAGTACATATTTTCATGTACTCGTACAATTTTTTTCATTCCAAAATATTTCAAAATGGCGGAACTCCAGCTGTCTTCCAGGAGCGCCTTCTTTTGAGCATCAGTTGCGGTGGACATGATAACTCGAGAACGGTTCATCTGAAATCAGAATTTGAAAAAGATTTCATTAGTATATTGCATTGGCTTGGGCCTGGACGGAGGATTTGTAAAATTTTGATTTTTGAAATAATGACGATAATTTTAACAAAAAAAAAAATCATTTTTTGAAGTGCTAAATTTTCGGTTTTTTTGTTACAAATTTTTTTTTTTTCAACAAAATTCAATATCCTTCGTCCAGGCCCTAGCTATTATCATAATAATAAGTGGTATAATTTTGGTATGGATCGGATTAATAATTTTTTAGTAATCGTGTCCAACGCAAAGGTTTCTCAAAAAAGACGGTTCTGAGATAATCGCGTTTAAGATTCAAGTATGTTTCTTTTACATTTAAAGTGAGTTTATTCATACTAACATGGAGTGGTCGATTCCAGGGCCATACAGTAATCCTTCTGCATCCTCTGCAGCCTCTGAAACATTGATCTGATACTGCCTACGAGCCATTCTTCCTTCTCTTGTGGCTATTTGCGCTTGCTGCTCGGCAAGCGTAACACGCGACTTGCGCGGCCGTGCTGTTGAAATACCTATAACTGCGAATGTAATGCTCCAAACTTTATGAAATTTGGTGAGAATATTCTTCAGATATTGTACTTACAGAATATGCAATAAAAAAATGTTCCATTTTTCCGACCATTGCAAATGCACATAAGGCCTTAAGGGTGATAAACCAATCGTATCATTTAAAAATTCTGACATTACCTTATTACAACTTTCAAGTGTTTAAAAAAAAAATATTTTTTAAACAAAACAAATGGCGTCGTTATAAGGTATTCCTTTAGGTGTCTTTTGAAAAACTGCTCATGTTATGGCTGAAAAAGTTATTTATCGATCTGGCTGAAATTTTGGGAGGTTGCCCACTATGACATTATTGGAAGGATTTACCTAAAGTTTTAAGGTTATCGCGTAAAAAAATTACTTTGTGGGGTAAAAATTGTCGATAAAATGGTAAAAAATATGAAGATTCGATTGAAAAGCCTACTTAATTTTTAATTTCATACTCTTTTATATTTTTGTAGGTATATCCTTCCAATGATGTTATAGTGAAAAACCTCCCAAAATTTCTGCCAAATCGATCAATAACTTTTTGAGCTGTAACATGAGCAGTTCTTTAAAAGACGCCTAAAGGAATACCTCATAAAGCCGCTATTTTGTTTTGTTAAAAAAATTAAACACTTGACAGTTGTAATAAGATAATGTCAAACACTTTAAATGATGCGATTATTTTATCACCTAAAAAAATCATGAAAAATGACTCATTTTCGGGCGCCTTAAGGGATTTCTCCCCTTAAACGATTTCTCCCCTTAAGGGGAGAACCTCTGAGCGAGGACAAAATTTCTGATTTTCATAATTTTTTTTACGGAAAGATTTCGTCTCCATTTTTGAGACTTACACTATGTTTTATTACTACTTTTGGCTGTTACATGGTATTTTTTGTTATTAATTTTCAGAAATGACGGAGGTATGGCATGGTATCCCACGAAGACGTTTCTCTCATTAACACTCATACGCAGAATATGAACAACAAAAAAAGTGAAAAATGTTGAAAATCGATTAAATGGCGCGGTTTGATCCAAAAAGATTGCATTTTCCGGAAGGAAATGGCTACATTTTGCAATAAAAAAATTATAGTTTTAAACATTTTTCGAAAACATTTGGGTTCGGCGGCGGGTTTACTGGGAAAAGAAATGTTTCTTTTATCAATACTTATACGCAGAATATGAACCAAGAAAAAGTGAGAAATGTTGAAAATCGATGAAATTGTATGCTTAGAAACAAAAAGATTTAATTTTCCAAAAACAATAGCTACATCTTGCAATAAAAATACTTTTTTCTTTTGATTTTCAAAAATATTTTGGTTCTTGTTTTAGACAATAGGGTTAGAAAGATTTATACCAAATTTCATCAGAATTGGTCTCTTAGTTTTTTAGCAATACGTCACGCCAGTTTTGAAAATGCAGTATGGAATACGGTGCCATTAGTCCGCCATTTTTAGAGATTAATGGAAAAAAATACCATTTAGCAGCCAAAAGTAATAATCAAACATACCCTGAGTCTCAAAAAAGGTGAAGAAATCTTTACTTTAAAAAAAAATTGTGAAAATCAGCAAATTTTTACTCGCCTAAAGGAAATGGAATCTTCCCCCTTAAGAAAATTGGAGGAATCTTCTCCCTTAAGAATATTGAAGGAATCTTCTCCCTTAAGGAAATCGAAGGAATCTCCCCCTTAAGGAAATCAAAGGAATCTCCCCCTTAAGGAAATTGAAGAAACCTTCCCCCTTGAGAACATTGGAGGAATTTTCCCCCTTAAGGAAATTGAAGGAATCTCCCCCGTTGAGGGAAGAAAAGAACTACCGAGATTTTCGTACCGTCATCTTTATTCTTGGGGGTTGAGCCCCAGCCGAACGTCACCCATCTGACTATTGGCCCGGGCCCTCGCGACCGTCAAATGTTTTTTTCTCCATCGCGACTCTTCATGAAATCATTTGGATCGGTTGATTGAAATATGTTTTTTTTTTTCATGTTCCAGACTTTCTAGCGCCAGATGCAGATTACCGCATGTGCGCTATTCCACGGGCTGCGGCCCTATACCGAGCGAAAATAAAGGACACCCGTGGCAGCGCGCAACGGCGACTCCGGTCGTTTCTGCCACTTCCGGGACGATCGAATTGTGGATTAATCCGACAGGCGGGATTCCTCGAGCATCATTTCACCGAGAAATCGTGAAGAAGGACTGAAAGATGCGCAAGAACGCGGACGCGCGCGGGTGTTTATAAATAAAAACCAAAAAAACAAAAACTCGTAAAAACCCGGCGGAAAGAAGACAAAAAAATCGAAAAAAAAAAAACAGCGTCGCTTTCGCGCGGAGTACAATGAACTCGTACGTGCGAGGATTCGCCGAGGAATTGGAAATTTGCTATTCCCGTCACAAATTCACCAAATCGACACGATCGAATTTACAATAAATCTCGGAAAGTGAAGAATTTTTGGAGATTTGGCCAAAAAGGACACCGTGTTCACGAATATAATTATCGAGAGAAAAGTGTGCAGAGAGATGAACATCTAGAATGAGAAGTGTCTAGGGATAAAAGTGTGTCTGGGTAGAAAAGTATGTCTAGGGGAAAAACTTGTGTCTAGGGGAAAGTGCATCTAGGTGCAAAGTGTGTCCGGCGAGAAGGGTGTCCTAGGGAGAAAAGTATGTCCAGGGAAAAACTTGTGTCTAGGGGAAAGTGTATCTAGTGACAAAGTGCGTCTAGGGAGAAAAGCATGACCAGAGACAAACTCTTCTCTATGGGAAAGTGTATCTAGGGGGAAAAGTGTGTCTAGGGAACACTAGTCCAGGGAGAAAAATGTCGAGAAAAAAGTGCTTCTAGGGGAAAAGTGCACCCAGGGGAAAGTGTATCCCGGGAGAAAAATCCGCCTACGGAAAAATCATATCTTAAAAAAGTGCCCGTAGGGGAAAAGTGCGCCCAGGAAAAATATGCATCTAGGGGGAAATTCACCTAGGGGAAAAGTGCGTCTAGGGGAAAATCGCGTCTAGGGAGAAAAGTGCATCTAGGGGTAAATCGCGTCTAGAGAGAAAAGTGCTCTAAGAGTCGAAGAAAGCCCGACAGAATCCGATTACGCGACCCACTCGACGATAATATTCGATCGTTCTCCATTTTGTTCCACCCTGCAAATTGATCGAGAATGATTCGCGTCATTGCAATGATTGACGAAGAATCGCCGATCCTCGCGTTCGGCAAACATAAATAACGAACAAATAAAAAATAATAAGCAAATGTTTAAAATCAAAATATTTCGTACGTAGAATGGAGACTTCTAATTAAATACCGAGCTACATTGAATCGAACTTCTCTCAAGTACAAATTATTATTTTTTTCATCGATACCGTAATCGATTAAGGGGAAAAAAAAAAGCTACGGAAATCGTCTCTTTAAACATGCTCGAAATTTGAACTTTTTGTGCGCTGCTGCACACCTGAGAAGAGGAGGAGAAAAAAACCACAAAAAGTGTACGTGTGTGTGTTGGAAGAGAGGAAACGACAGAAATAAATTATTCTCGTGCGTACGCGAGCACCGAGACTGCCGAGCTCCCGTGGGAGGCGACCTCTCTTTCCTCCTACAGCCTTCGCCATCGGGGCCTCTCGCTCCCTCCCTCCCTCTCTCTCTCTCTCTCTCGCCTCGTAAATCCTCTCTCACTTTGCTGCTGCACGTTGGAAAATTCTCGGGACTACATCCGCCTTGACAGAGATTAACTATACGAGGAGAAAACATTTTTTTTTCTCTCTTCCTCGCGGCAAAAAAAATTTGACGTTTTTCACAGACGAATTGGCGAAAAAACAAAATTAGGAAAAATCCCAAAGGAAAGGTCACGAAAGTCTGGATAGAAAATAAAGGAGGGCGTTTTTCATCGCTGGAGGAAAATGTGTGGCGAGTTTCGTGATACGAATTGACGAAGAGTTTCGAGCGGAAATTGACGTGTCGGCGAGCCTCCGTCTTTATTGGCAAAGTTTAACATCACGGAGTTCGACGAGGCCAGAGAGTAATTTTTTTCTTTTTAAACGAAGAATTCGTAAAAGTGCTTTTCGCCATGGGGTGCGAACTTAGCAAACTGTCGTCGTCGGCGTTGCAGAATCGGGGCGGAAGGGAAAGCCCGCCACCGCCGGCGGCAACCGATCCACGGTTGCCCCTCACCGCCAAACAAAGATACACCGTCGTGGCGAGCTGGAGGGCCGTCGCCAGGGCCATGGAACCTACGGGGGTTTACATGTTCATCAAGTCAGTATGCAATTTTATTTATATATTAATATGTTCATTTATTAATTTTAATATTAATATAATTTAAATTGATTAATTTTGATATTAATATAATTTAAATTGATTAATTTTAATATTAATATAATTTTAATTGATTAATTTTAATATTAATATAATTTTAATTGATTAATTTTAATATTAACATAATTTTTATTTTCTATTTATTTGCACTGAGAGAAAAGTGCATAGTAGTTACAACAAACGCTCATGGAAAACGTAGGGGATAGTAAAATTCGTTATAGTTTATCGACACCGCATTCATAATGTGGTTCACACAACTATAATCGAAAAGTATACCTAAACATGTGATTTGTGTGGCGTGTTCGACTATCTATTATCCCCGAAATAATTATTCACTATTGTAAAAGGCTTGGCAATATAAATATGGTTAATTCAGTGCTATAACAAAATCGGCCTATAAATAGTAATGTTGTATACTGTACGTTAGATTTACTTCAGTCAAATTTCTACTATTCTTTCCACGTTTGTACAATTCATATTGTTAAAATTAACGTTTATCGAGTATAATTTGTTAGAAGACTTTATGAAAAGTGACTATTCGAAAAAAATTATAGTAATGATTACTTATTGCGAAGACGTAAATCATTTGCAGTTCGAACAACCGCAGCTTAAGTAGTTTATTTTATTTTGGATTTATGAAATACTCTATGCATTTAGTATACGGGCATTGATGCCTTATACCAACACTTGAATAACACACCAAATACGTATATAGCAGGTCGTATCTTATAATGTGGTACAAATCACTATAAACATGGTGGAAAATCACAAGCATCATTTTTAATCAATGTATATATATTTCAGTTCACTATTAGAATCTTGGGTAAGCAAATTTTGGATAGTATCAGGGAATATCTATTTTATGAAAACCGACTATATTATATAGCATTGAAGAATAAACGTATGTTTGTAAGATTAGTGGTTGCGGTTGATATATGTGCATAATTCATGCAACTGCTAAAATATCAATGAGCAGTACTATACTTTTGGCAGTAACTATGGCTATAAAATATTATTGTCCCCTTAGGGAAATATAAAATATAGTTAAAATATGGTTGAGCACACCATACGTTTCTCTCAGTGTAATTTATATTTTTTATTTATTAATTTATATTTTTTATTTTATCAATTTATGTTTTTTTTTCATTCATAAAAGCTTGAGCACGAGTAGTGGACGATGAACGGCGTGGGCCAATATTTCGATGGGTGACCGCTTAGCCCGGAGAAAATATCCGGGAAATGGAAATGGCGAGGTGACAAATGAGGGGGGAGGTTGAAAGTAAAAGAAATGGATGCAGAAGCCCGGGGGGAATCGGAAAGAACGCTGGAAATGAAAAAGAAAAACAATTGTGAAACATTATTAAATATTCTAAATTTCTATGCAATATGAAAGAATTATAGGATAACCGAAAGTGTATTGAAAACGAATACGATTTTTTTATCGCTTACTTAGTGAAAGATTTTTTTTTCGTATTATTTCCAGAAATAAAAGTAATGCTTTTTTAAGTATAAATGTTATTTACTTTTAATGTACTTTCGTTTTTTTTTTTTTTTTCATTTTTTAAATTTTGTGCAGAAGTGTGCGGAGAATTTTTTTGATGCAACTTTTATTGGCGTCCATGTGACAATTTTTTACAATGCGATGTTAGTGTTGTAGGTTGAAAATGAATCATAATTGGTATATTACAATTATTGTCTATTAATAATTATTATATGGATATAATTGTACATCAATTAATTAAACGCAATTTGTATACGTTGAAAAAAACTAGTACTAGGCTTGTTGAGGAGTGTGTATTAAAATGTGGCAACATCGGAACTATGGGAATAGCAGAACCAATCGAAAACCTGGCGCGCCAATTTCAAATACGTTTAAGTAAAATGCGACTAACAAGGAAAGGTTGCTAGGTCGACCTCTCCGATTTCGATGAAATTTGGCATGCTTGTAGAATGGGTAAAAATAGGCTACACGTATTTTTTTATATCTGCGGAACCCGATTTTTAAGGGGTGAAACGCACCCTCGAAAATAGGGATGATTTTCGTTTTTCGTCGATAACGTTATCGTTTTCATCTCCAATGTGCACGAAAAAATAAACATTGTTGCAATTTGATTTTTTGTCATATCTCGTACCGTTGAAACGTTATCGACGAAAAACGAAAAAAAACCCAATTTTCGAGGGTGCGATTCAACCCTTTAAAATCGGGTTTCGCAGATATAAAAAAATACGTGTAGCCTATTTTTACCCATTCCACAAGCATGCCAAATTTCATCGAAATCGGACAGATCGACCTCGCAACCTTTCCTTGCTAGTGAAATGGTACCAGTTTCCTAGACCAAAGTTAGTAGGTAGTTAGAAAAAATATGAGGAACTAGGAAATGGTGCAGTGACAAATGCGGGTGGAGGTTAAAAGCAGAAGGAATGGATGCAGAAGCCCGGAAGGGCATCTGAAATAACGCTGGAAATAAAAAAAAAAACATTTGTGCTCACCATTATTAAATATTCTATATTTTCATCAGTATGAAAGAATTGTAGAATAATCGAAAGTGTATTGCAAACGAACATGATTTTTATTTCTTAGTCGAACATTTTTTGGACATTATTTTCAGAAATGAAAGTAATGCTTTTTATAAAATAAACATCATGTTTATTTTTAATGTACTTTCGATTGTTCTTTCATTTTTTCATTCTGTATAGAACTGTGTGGAGAATTATTTTGATGGAACTTTTATTCGCTCCAATGTGGAAATTTTATACATGGTGCTGGCAGAATTTCGGGATGAAAATTAGTTATCATTGGTATGTAATTGTTGACAATTAATAAGTAATGTCTGGATTCACGCACATATGTATTCTCTGAGGTGCGAATGTGGAAATTGAACATTTATACAGGCTGAATAGAGAAATAAATGACTGATCATTAATCAAACAAACGCAATTTTTATACGTTAAAATAAAAAATGGATTATCGATTAAAGAAAGTACCCTTTTCGGAAAGCTCTCGAAGGTATACATTTTTATGCAAATCGGCGAGATCAAAACAAAAAGTTTTGAACAACCCTCTATGCAAACTTTAACGCTACCATCAATTGTCTTTTTGGAGGGCTATATTTGTAGGCTCATGAACTATTACTAGATAATAAATGCACTAATTAAAATGAAACAAATAAACTCGCAATAGATTCAATCAAATTTAGTAAATCAATTTATAAATAAAGAATTATTATACAGTAAAGAAAAATAAAGTATTATAATGAAATAAATAAAATAAATAAATAAATTACAAAATACTGCTAAATTCAATCAACAGGTATTAATCATAAAATAAATACACCTACAATGTTTGTAGCTTTAATTAAATATTATATTATTGAAGTAAACTACACCTGCGATTCTGCTCGGAGAATTTGTCGAGGTTCATCCCCTAAAATTTTGTATGGCGAATGGCAAATGGGAGAGAGAGAGGAACAGAAAAAGAGACGAATAAAATCAAAGGGCAGGAGGAGACGCAGAGGGAGAGACAGACCTCAAATCCCGAGATGATATAAAAGGGATCGGATAATACTCGTTTTGCAATTCGAGAATCTTCAAAGGTTCAACACGTGAGGTCGACGTCGATAGTTACGTATATACGTGGGATTGAAGGGAGGAAAGCTGCGGGAAAAAAGAAAAAAAAGAAGATTCGAGTGAAGGGAGAAGAGAGCTAGAGAGGTCTCTGGGGGTAAACGACAAATGGGAAACGCAATCTTCTCATGCAGCCATTTCTATCTTTTTCCCCTTGCTCCAGAGTTCTCATAGGATTATCGTAGAACGTCGAAAGCTCCAACTTTTCGTTCGGGCTTTCCTCTTTTCCTCTCGAGAAATGAAAACCCCTAAAAATATTTTCTTCTCCCGTCGTTCGCAAATATGCTAAGCTGTACTTGATTCTTTTGCGAATTTCCGCAAGAAAATACGTTTCTTCGGATCAATTGGGAAAGCCTGGCAAATAAATATAATAAAAACCAAAAAATAAACTTACTGACGTAGCTTCGGCGTTCGCCCTTATCAAGGGACTTTGAAGAAGCCGAAAGGGCGTGAAAAATCCACATAAAAAAAAGAAAAAAGCTTCGAAGGGACTCTGAAAATCCCGTAAGGGAATAAAAGTTCGACATTGAAAAAAAAATCAAAAAGGTCAAAGGGACTCTGAAAATCCCGGAAGGGCGTAAAACTTTAACATTGAAATAAAAAACGAAAAAGTTCCCTAAATCTACTCAAAAACTCTTCCCAACGATTGCCACCGTCATTACTTTCATTCTATCGTACCCTCAAGTACATTCAGATGTATTTTCTATCAAAATTCAACCCAACCAATAATAATAATAAACGCCGAGAAAAAAACGGGTCGTTATTCTTTCGAGGATCGAAAACGGGAGTATAATTTTCTCATATCGTCATTATAACTATACAAGCTTCCACTTAATACTTTCCGTAAACGTCCAAAAGTGCCACTAGTGAAATGCTCAATTCTTCGAGCGCTTATCCGTAATCGCGCAAGTCGTTAAGGAACACGCCAAAAGGAGACGAGGAGGAGGGGAGCACATGGGAAAACGTGCTTTTTGCGACGTCCAGTGGCTTACCAATCGAATTCTCCCGGGCCATTTTGCGATCAGTTGTTGCGTTCTGTGGGAGTTGAGGGCTGTCGTCACCACTAGACGGACGAGGCAATCAACGAAAGCGACACTGAGAAATGAAGACGCCAAAGATCTGGAGGATTATCTTCTTTGGAGATGTCAAACGGATACGAAAGATCTGTTGGATCCATATGTACAAACGTGCCGACTGAAATTATTATTTTTATTATCATTTTCACAATTTTTTTCACTATTATTGCTATAATTATCAAGATTGTCATTATTATTATTGTCATGATCATCATCATGTTCATCATCCTGATCATCATCATCATCGTCATCATTATCATTATCATCATCATCATCATCAGAATCATCATCATCATCAGCATCATCATCATCATCATCATCATCATCATCATCATCATCATCATCATCATCATCATCATCATCATCATCATCATCATCAGAATCATCAGAATCAGAATCATCATCAGAATCATCATCACCAGAATCATCATCACCAGAATCATCATCACCAGAATCATCATCATCAGAATCATCATCATCAGACTCATAATCATCATCATCACCATCACCATCTATTATTATGTTATCATTATTGGCGTTATTGATTTTATCATCTCATTATTATTTTCATCATCATGATTATTATTATCATCATCATTGATATTATTACTATTTCCATTGTTGTTATTATTATTACTGGCATCGTTGTTTTCAGTATCTTAATCATTGTTTTTGTTGTCATCATAATTATAATTATTAACGATATCATTATTATTATTATTATTCCTGTCGTTATTTTTATTTTTTAAATATTTTTATCATTATCAATATCATCATCATCATCATCATCATCATCATCATCATCATCACCATCATCATCATTATTATTATATATCATATATTATCAATTTTTTATTATCGACTAATCGAGGTAAAATAATGCTTGTTTGGGTTTGTTGCGTGGGGTCAACTCGATTACTTGAACTATTCATTACAGAGAAAAAAGGAGTTAAATTTATCGAATTCCAATACGTCAGTTAATTTAATAGGGAAAATGAGCAATAATGAATAATTAACTCATTTGCGTGATAATATATAGCGTAATTGCCAAGAACCGTTCCGGAATTGTAAATAATTTAGTTTCGGCGTAAAACTCGGGGGCTACACGCACACAAGTACACACACAAACGCACGTTATTTGTTAGCCTTTGAAATAAACTACATCTACTTAGACTACATCTACTTATAGGCCCGAAAAAAATGGCTAAATGCTGATTTTTTTTCTGCCAAGCGCTCGGTGAAAAAGAGTCGCATTTTTTTACCACGAAGGTACATATATTGAGAACCTTTGAAAAAAATTAACAAAGAATACAGAGCAACAATAAAAACATAGCTGCAGGCAGGTAATGAAATTTTTTCCGCGACTTTTGGCGGTGGACACTCTCCAGCTCAAACGGTTCATCTAAAATCTAAAAACCAAATGGGTTATTCATGTTAACAATAAAGACGAGTCGTTGACGATCGTCGATTCTTAAAATAATGTTTTTTAACACCGTGGCGGCGAGTTGAAACTCGAGCATACAAAATCTACGGAAAGAGTCGTCATTTTTACGTAACTATTAAAAAATTAAGATCGATTTTTAAAAAATGACATCGTCACCGACCTTTAAATGTTTCTCATCGTATCTCCTGCAAATATTTTCCGAAAATGCCATTTTTTACCCACCTTGGCAGAAGCCCGTTAAGAGAAAAATCATTGGAACCCGAAAATATTGAAATGGAAAAAAGTAATGAAGAAGTCACAGTGCAGTAGGCGATTTCCCCTGAGCTCAAGCGTTGGCTTGGAACAGTACTTTAATAGGTGACTGCTCAGCAGTGGCTTGCGTCGTACGAAGAAATATTGAGAAAAAAAAATGCAAAAATATCCTCTTCAACTGTCTTGGATGATTGACGTCCCTTATAGTTACTTGCCTTCTATCGTACATTTAAATTCATTTTTTGGCCATGTCCTTCGCCTGCACATTCTCACTTTGATATGACGAAAAAAGAATACCAGCACAAAAAGCACGAAACAAATGAAATTCCACATTCTTTAGGCCGGCCAGGTTGGCGACACGTTTCGTGTCCCTCACGAATGAGCTTTTTCCTCCCTCCGTCCTTTATTTCAGCCTTTTCCTTCGCCTGCGACCTCGGGCCGTCCTCGAACGTATCCCGGGAACGCAGGCCCATTGTCCACGCGAAACGTCGATTCAACCCCTCGAGCAGGACAATAAGGTGCTCCCTTCGTATATATCCCACTGAAGTTCGTTATTGGTCGACCTTTTTCTCGTGACTGACCGCAAATAAGAAAAAAGAAAGGCCCAAAAGGCAAAAATAATATGGATGTGGTCTCGGATCCTTCGGACGTAAATTTACCTCGATAAAATCCGACTTGATCGTTTAATAAATTCGTAACGACGATAAAATCGCTGTGTCTACGGTTATCAAATATTCCATCGATCGAAGACCGTTTGAAATTCGATCAAGCCCGAATCTTGTTACTTTTTTTATTATTATTTTTTTTTTAACGAGCTACATCTACGTAAAGGCCCGAACAACATTGCCAAATTTCGTTTTTTTCTGGAAAACGGTTGGTGAAAAAAAAAAACACTTTTTTTTTAACATTTTTTTCGCGATGTCTGGCGGTGGACACTCTCCAGCTTGAACGGTCCATCCGAAATCGAAAAACCAAACGGGTTATTCAAGTTAACAATAAATATGAGTTGTTGACGATCGTCCATTTTTTACATATTTTTTCTAACACCTTGGCGACGAATTGAAACTCGAGCATACAAAATCTATGAAAAAAAGTCGTCTTTTTTACGTAACTACTAAAAAATGAAGATCGATTTTGAAAAAGTGAGATCGTCAACGACCTTTGAATGTTTCTCATCTGATCTCCTGTAAATTTGGAAACAATCCATCAAGCGGTTCTCGAGATATCACGTCCACTGACTTTCAAAACGGTGTTTCGAGAAAAACGCGTTTAAAGTTTGAAGTATGGTGCTGCTATACAGGGTGTCCCAGAACTGAATGCGTTCCCTGAAATGGGGAGTTGGGGGTGAAAGTCTGAGTCGATTGATATGAGCATGTGTGGGTCTCAGATCAACCCCTGAATTATTATTAATTTTTAAAGGCGAGCGCACCTGATTGGACCGCCTTTAAAAATTGATAATAATTCAGGGGTTGATCTGAGACCCACACATGCTTATATCCATCAACTCAGAATTTCACCCCCAACCCCTCAATTCAGGGAACGCATTCAGTTCTGAGACACCCTGTATAGTGCCCGGCCGACCGTTAGAAGCTGTAGCTCATTTTTGGGAGCTTAATTTTAAGAATATTTCAATGAATTTTTCAGGCAAAACAACCAAAAGATGATACTATCGAATGAAAATATTTTTGGAAAATGCTATTTTTACCCGTCTAGGTGGATGTAGCCCCTCAATGGCACTACTCGCTTAATTTTATATATTCAAGTAAATATTCGATCGTGAATCCCTATCAATGTGGAGACGTGCAGACTTTGAAAGGGTGACAGCAGGGTCGGCTTAGCCAGAATTTATCAAATTGACGTCGGAGTATTACGGGGTCTTTTTCGAGACCGATAGCAGAATATACGACATACGTCAATATGTCAACGAACGAATTAATTAAACGGCATTGGCGGAAACGAATGTGCGTACGTCATGGCGCCATATGTTTTGTCCGTTTTATCCCCAAAAACTCGCAATCTTCGAATGGTTTGGATTTGTTATTTATTTTGCACTGTTATTATTTTTGCTTTTTTAGGATAATCATAAAACTTTCGCATGACCGGAGAAGGCTTCAGAAAAGCTGTAGAAAAAATAGTTCGATTTTTGACGAAAAAAAAAACAATTTTGATCATTTGTTAATAACAAAGGGATGAGCATATAAAAACGTAATTTCGTCATACGATAGAAAATGTTATAAACTATGCTCTGTCCGAATTTGAAGCAAATCGGACGAATACATTTTTAGATACGACTTACACCGTTTCGGAAAACATAATTTCGAGAAATAAAGATAAATCGAAACGTGGCAGTTCGTCGTAGCGTAATGGAAAATCTGACCTTTCGTAAAAATCCTCATAACTCAGTCAATGTTTAGAATTTTTCCAAAGTCGTTGTCAATCGAAGTTAAGGGCTTGCAACCAGTTGAAATTTTTGAAAATTTCGATTTTTAGTTTTAAACGTATTCTCAAAATATGACATTTCAAAAATATTCTCTGTAAATGTCAAGTCGATCCGTTTATAATTGAGGGAGCTATGAACGTTTATAGGCTGGTTACGCGAACCGGCGAACTTTAAACGCGTTTTTCTCAAAATCACTTGTTCAAAATCGGTGACCGGGATATTTAAAAAATCACTGCACTGAACAACTTCAAATTTTACAAGCTTCTTTTACATATCAAAAAGCAGTATTTGAACGACTTTTCATTAAGATCGTTAGATCTATTTAGATAGTTTTTTTCACCAAAAATCGAGGCTTTCGCTTTGGACTTCGGCAATTTTATCAAAAAGCAATATTTTATTAAACTCTTCGTTTGGACGAGATAATTTCATGCAAAATGTACTAGATAATTTCATGCAAAAACTAAATGCGTTTGATTTTTTTATTTCGCATGATTTGTTCTCGAGCAGTAGTAAAATTGATAAAATT
Source organism: Ophion ellenae (assembly GCA_963210295.1). NCBI lineage: Eukaryota > Metazoa > Arthropoda > Insecta > Hymenoptera > Ichneumonidae > Ophion > Ophion ellenae. The sequence goes on from OY723392.1 coordinate 35,740,516, forward strand.
CACGAAAATTCCTCTTTTTTCCGGCCACGAGCTAGATGTGACCCGTTAAAGGCTTTTAGGGGATTTTTTTTTTCAAAAAAACTACTAAATAATTCGAGATTATAAAAAAGGGTGTTTATCATACATATCAGTGACTGTATACAATAATTTTTTTGAAGCGATTAATTAAATAAATAATTAAAATAAATAATTAATTAATAAAATGGCGGCTGTGTTGCGTTTATCTCAAAACTGCATTTTTTAAGTTGGCCGGAAACATAACTCAGACAATTTTCAACCGATTCACTTCAAATGTTGAATATATCTTGAACAATACATTGTCTATGGAAGTACGTAGGATTTTTTCATATTTCATAGTTCATTTATTATTAACAATTATCTGACGATTGTTTAGGCAAATTTTTTACTTTCCACAAATTTGCCTAAAAATCGTTAGAGAGGAGATACTTTTAGGCTAGGAAAAAATTGCTGATTTTCATGGTTTTTTTTAAACAAACGTTTTTTTACCATTCTGAGACTCAGAGTGTATTTTATTGCCACTTTGGCTGTTACATGGCTTGTTTGATTTTGATTAATCTTCAAACATGGCGGCGGTATGGTGCGTCATCTAAATGGGTTGCGCCGGAAGTTGTCAGACGGCGTGATACGTAGCGTTAGCGCGATCAATCTGAAAAAAAAAACCAACGAAGATTTGTCTTTCATTAACACTCGTACACAGAATGTGAACCAAGAGAAAATGAGAAATGTTACAAATCGATTATATGGTACGCTCTAAAACAAAAAGATTTCCAACAAAAATTGCTACATTTAGCAAGAAAATACTTTTTTTATCCTCAAAAACATTTACGGTGATGTTTTAGACAATGAGGTTAGAAATATTTATACCAAATTTCTTCAGAATCTGTCGATTAGTTTTTCATCTAAACGTCACGCCAGTTTTGAAAATGTAGTTTAGAAGACCGTGTCATACCTCCGGCATTTTATTAAATTAATAAGAAAAATATACCATGTAACAGCCAAAGGTAGTAAAAAAACATACCCCAAGTCTCAAAAGGGTGGAGAAATTGTTTCTATAAAAAAAAAATCATGGAAATCAACAAATTTTTTCCTCGCTTAAAGCTATCTCCCCCTTAAGACCCTAGGCCATAAAACTATCCAATGAAAGGTAGTATTTTCAATATTTTCAGCTTATGCAGACCCCTTAAGGGGTAGAATGTTTCTCCTTTTTTTATCGTAAAATGTCGCATCCGGTTGGTAGCGAACGGGAGCTTATCAGAACGCCAGCGCAAGGACTTTTCACTGCACACGTATGATCCATTTGTGATACGTACGGTGTAGATTAATTAAAGAGCTGTCAGTCTACCATGGGAATAAATGTGACTGGGAATTGACGTAATACATGAACACACACACACAAACATACACATATATTTATATACATCACACGTAGATAACAGCAGTAATTGAGTTTCACCATTAAGGGAAGAGTAGGAGTTTCAGCGTGAAAAAAAAAAACACTTTTTTGCGAATTTTTTCCATCTATATGGATAGAGTGAATTTATTGAAACCTTTTGTACATTGTTAAGTGTCATTTCAAGAACATTCCGTGAAATTTGTACGCGAAAATATCAACAAACAAGCCGGTGACAAAGCTTTTCCAAGAACGCCTTTGGAAAAACACGATTTGCGGTGTTCACTGTATCTCAGCTAGAAATTATCTGAAATCAAGTACCATTAAAATTAAGTCAAAGTATCATCAAATCCTCCCCCCAACGGTCTTTGATAATTTTTTTTTCATTTCTAAATTTTTGGTGTTCATGTAAAGTGAAAAGTGCTATTTTTCACGAAAAATTCCGCCATTTTGGGGGTGGAAAACCCCCTTAATGTAAAAAAAATCTCAAACTAACCGTTGGGGGGAGCTATTTTATATGTAGAAAGTGTGTACCAAGTTTGAAATAAATCGGTCATGTAGTTTTCAAATGGCAGTGAACACGGACTTTGAAAAAGTGGTTTCGAGAAAAACACGGCACCGGCTTGTTTGTGGATATTTTCGCGTACAAATTTCTCGGAATGTTCTTGAAATGACACTTAACAATGTACAAAAGGTTTCAATAAATTTACTCTATCCATATAGATGAAAAAAAATCGCAAAAAAGTGTTTTTTTTCACGCTGAAACGCCTACCCTCCCCTTAAGGGCTTGCACCACTATAATCGTCTAAAATTAAGCGATTTCTCGCGATTTTTTTTTGGTCGGTAGGTTATGTAAGAGGATAATAATATTCAAGGATATTATTAATCACATATTCAGGTTAACAAATTTTTTTTTAAACTATTCAAAATGGTGACGCTGGAGCCATTCACGCGAGGCATGCTGGATTTGAGACGCTTTGCGGCAGTATAACTGACGCAAATTTGAATGTAGAAAAAAATGATAAAATTCCTATTAATTTACATGAGTATAGCTAGGGAAATACGTAGGGGATTTTGAAAATATTAGTTTTTGTGTAATTGGCAAGCATTTAAAGTAAAAACTCAATTTTCGACAGAAAAAAGGACAATCATTTGTTATTAAATAACGTTATAATTAACTCATGGAAAATCCCGTACGTATTTCTCTTCGGAATGTTATTTTAAAGATGTGCTCAACATTTTGAGTGAATAGAATGAAAATTGTTGGAGTTATACTGTATGCCGTTTTTTTAAATTGTCCCACCGCCACCGCAGACCCACACGGGCCAGCCGGCCTTTTTTACAGGTGTCAAACTTCTTTCCCCTTATTCTAGATGGTTCGAAGTATCTCTTGAGCAAATTTAAAAAAAAATCAATTTTTTGAAAATTCCAGAGTGGTGTAATCTCTTAAGGCGGGAGCCTGAATTAGAAGATCCACAAAAAGCGTTTTTTTGAGAATTTTTTTACAAGGGAAAAAAATAAGTGAGTCCGGTAAACATTGAGGTATCTTTCCATGTATATTTGAAATGTATAAAAAGAAATTTCCAACATAAAACAATAAATACTGCAGATTTATCAGCCTGTTCCATGCGCGTCTTGCCACTGCAGTCCCCAGTCGGGGGGAAAGATGCAGCTCGTAATTCTTGACTGAAACAAAAAAAAACAATACAATTTTCAATTGTCAAATGTTTTTCTTCTGGGTGAATTAAGAAAAAGTTGAAAAAATCGTGAAATTATAACTTTTCTCAGGATTGAAAAAAAATGTGTCTAAAAATGTGTCTTTAACGTGCTATAAAAATGTTTTAAAAAGAATTCTTCAACGACTTTTTTAATTCACTTAGAAAAGATTTTTATACTGAAAAAAATAAATTTTGGTTTGATTCAATAGGTCGTTTAGTTTTTTTGCTATCACGCCCGCCAATTTGCAAAAATCGTGAAAATGAAAACTGGAAAAAACGTGGTTCAAAGTTTTGAATAGGAGGAAATATCAATATCAAATATCGATCGCTTCTCTGCTTTTGGCCTTGTATCTTCGAAAATGTCTACAATTGGCCTCTGTAACTTTGTAAATATATTCTTGGATAGTTTATCTATCGATTTAAGCAAAAGGAATGATTTTTTGGACCTTCTAATTCAGGCTCCGACCTTAACGCAATTACCCAGGTAGGGAATCAAAAGGCTGACGATGGAAACAAACTTGTGCGAGCCTTGTTTCACCGAGCCTGAGTGAGACAGACCTGGGCCAGGTTTCATTGCATCGTTTGGAGCAGCCTGGAACCAAGACTGGCTGCTTAGCCTAAACTCAGGGTTATTTCAAGCTTTATTCAGCCAGTGAATTTTAAGGCTAAAAAATCAAGGCTGGATGCAGGCTTGTTTCAGGTTGTGATAAAATAAAATAAATTTTAAATAATATTTTTTCTGTACTTTTATGAAAAAAAAAAATTAGCGGTAAATTTGTCGGGTGCGAAGGCACGAAAAACGAAAGCGAAGGAGGCAGCTCAGAACATTTAAACATATTCTCTTATCGATATTTATGAGGTACACAAAAAAGTTTTTTTCTCGTCACATACACATTTCGTATATACTCACTCTCTGGGGTTTGCGTACACTCTGTGTATTACGTGTCCCATAAACAATAAATAAAATAAAGTATTGTGTTTAAAATATTTTATATATATTTTATAACAAATAATATAATCGAAAATAGATATATATAATAAATCAAATTAATTCTTTACAAATTTATTAAATTTACCCCAATGTAGAATATAAAAAACTAAAAACAGGCCTCACATAGCCTCGAGAAGAGTTTGGGATAAGCTTGGTCATAAATGCTCGTGAAGGCTTCATTAAGGCTCGTTTTGAACCTTGTTGTTTCGTCGTTTCAGGCTTAGTACAGGCTTTTCTACCAGCCTTTGGTCAAGCCTGTGTGCAACAGCCTGAAACCGCGTTATCATTCAGGGGTTGAGCTAGGCCTGAAATCAGGCTGGTGCTCAGCCTGAATTAAAAAATGTGAGTCTTGTTTCAGAGCTTGGCGAGCCCTTTTTTCATCGTCAATTCCTACCTGGGTAGTCTTTATCGCGATTACAAATTAAAACTGTAATCCCTTTCCATACACGAAAAAAGTGTAACCGGCTTGCTGATACACGGATTATCTTTATCGCGGCGTCTGGCGTGTTTTCGATCCGCAATTCATCTGATCTATAATGAAGCTAATATAAGGATACTCGCTGCCAATAAAGTCGCGAATTATCATCGCATACAGGAAGAAGAATGCGAGGAGAAAAAGGAAGAAAAAAAAAAGAATCCTTTGGGTTGGAGTGGTCGAACATGGGAATTGGCAGATTGCGGTTGAGAAATCGAGCGGTAAGCCAGCGTCAAGAGTTACCCTTACGAGCGTGGTAAAACTTTTTCTGTACATCCAAGCCCCCGGCTCATCCCTTCTGTTTCACTCTTCTATATATTTGTTTCACGAGCTTATGTCTCCGCGCTGTCCCATTAATCGCACCCTCGTTTTCGGACGTCTCTCTTCGAAGTTTCTCTCTCTCTCTCTCTCCCTCTCTCTCTCTCTCTCTCTATCGCTGTGTCCTTCACCCCTATCCATCTCTCTATTTTTTCAGATATACGACCTAATTTCTCTTTTCCAAACCCTTTTTGGGGGCAAAAAACAGGTTGATGTTTGACATTTTTTTCTCATGAGAATATTGGGACGACGTGGTCGGGGATTTTTACACAATTGATTCATAGTCTTGCCTAGTTTCAGTTTTCTTTTTGTGTTGGGAAATATTGATAAACAGAGGAGTTATTATTATTTGAACAAAGGGCAGCCATTGCTGCATGGCACATAGCTGTAGGTGGTTCTGACAACTAGGATCATCTAAAGTGAAGGTTGAAAAAATGTAGTCTTAGTACAAGGATAGAACTTTCGTGTGGTCGGATACTTGTTCGATATTTCGAAAATTACGACAATTACAAGCTGTGGAAAAATAAGTTCGATTTTCGACAAAAAAAAAAAAAACAAATTTAATAATCTTTTTTATTAATAAATGGGTAAACACATAAAAAAAATCATCGGGCCATACGTACATACGTACGTTTCATAAAATCAAATTTTCGAGAAAAACGCAAAAGAAAGAACGGTAAAAAAGCGATTTGATTCGTCATAGAAATCGTTATTACTTATTTTATTCATTGAAAAATAAATGTAATTTAATTATTAACAATAATCTGCCTGTAATTTGGTTTCAATTAATAGATATATTAATCTATATTTCAAGTCGAAATTGAATTCATTATTTATTGTACTTAAGAAAAAATAAGGTAAATTGAATAATCGATCATTTTGAATTGAAAATTAAAATTATATACCGTAATTATAAAAGATTATTTTAATCATTTTGAAATTCCGTCGCTTCGTTCTTAAGGGGTTACCCCCACTTGCGATTTTGAAAAAATCGATTTTCTTTATTGTATTTTTTTGAAGTATAAGTATCTGAGAATATGTCCTGAAAATTTCAAGTCGATCCGAACAATATTGACTGAGATATGAGCGTTGAAAGAGAAGAATCCGCGTTGAGAGAGCGTTGAAAGAGAAACTTTAAACGCGTTTTTCTCAAAATGGCATTTCTGAAGTTGGTGACCAAGATTACTCGAACACTAATGAACCGATCTTCTTGAAATTTTGCAGGCTTATTTAATAGATAAAAATGTAGTCTTCAATCGTTCGATTTTTTTTTTCGAAAAAAAAAATTGCCTTTTTATAGCCAAAAAACGGCCGTTTTTTTCGTTAAAATCGAACCATTAACTTTGACTGCCGCCATTTTGTGAAAAATGAATATTTTTTAAAATCCTTCGATTAAAGACTAGTTTATACTAATATTTGACTAAATCCATCCGCATTTTTTTTTCAGATGATCCACTTCGCCGCAATGTTGGTCACCGCAAACCGTGTATATAAAAACATTATTTCATTGAAGGGCTATTTGCCACTAAACAATGTAATATTTTTCAATAAAAAAATTACTGAAAGTTCTTCAAGATGTGTTCTTTAAGATGGTATATTGATCGATTAAAAAAGTTTTGTAGTTTTCTTTAAAAAAATTCATGAAAAAGGCCTTTTTTGCGGTACAAGTGGGGGTAACGCCTTAATATAGATAAAAGAATTATGAAGAATATAAATGTTATTAAAATATTTATTTCGATATTGATAAATTATTACAGGGTGTTAGGAAAGTCGATGAAAAGCCTTAAGGGGGTGATAGGTCACCTCGTTAGGAATATACCCGACCTACCTTACCTTAGTTCGAAGTCTACGGATTTCGATTTATCATGATAAATATGATTTTTGGAAAATTCGCCAAAATTAGATACTAACTCGTATACCTCTTATGTTAATGCTATTTTTAAAAAACAGCATTATGGCCTTATATACGCGCAAAATTTCAAAATTGTTCATTTTTTTATTAATGTTGATTCCATTAGCCTGAACGGTTAAGAATATTTTAAGCTATACAGAATTGAAAAATTCTGTAAACCTACACCTACAACTATGCCGAGAAGTTTCTTTTTTTTACATATACTTAACCATGTGCACAAGAGATCTTCAAAAAAAATGTTGTCAATATATGCGTTATTTTCTTTCAACCGCGTCTAGAAAAGTACCTCCGAAAATCGGCGAAATTGCGTATATAAGGCCTTAAGAGGTAAACGAGTTAGTACCCAATTTTGGAAAATTGTCCCAAAAGATATTTTTATTTTTTGACAATTTTTTTATTGTTTAACACGTCCCATGAGTGTATTGGTGTTTGTCGATTGAATACACATTAAGCTAAGACGCAAATAAGTTTTTAGTTACCAATTATTGTCTGTTTGAACATTATGAAGGAGTTAATACCTAATTTTGGGAAATTTTCCAAGAATCATACTTACCATGATAACTCGAAATCCTTAAACTTTAGACTAAGGTCACCTAGGTTATAGAGGTTCCTAACGAGGTGACCTATCACCCCCTTAAGGCTTCGCATTGGCCTTTCTAACACCATATATATGATACGAATAAAATTAATATGGCGGAGTTAATGAAAAAAAAAAAAAAATTTCAATATAACAACATTTTAAACACGGACAATTTTTAGAATTTTTATAAAAATTTTGATGCAAATGAAAGTCAAGATTCTGAGCTATAAAACAGTGTAACAAAAAATCGTATTCTCTTGATTCCAAGCTTATGCAGATCTCTTAAAATCCATTCAACCAGATTTCACTTTTCGCGAAACTGGAAGATTTTTCGCAGTCCTCCCCTTCTCTCTCTCTCTCTCTCTCTCTCTCTCTCTCTCTCTCTCTCTCTCTCTCTCTCTCTCTCTCTCTCAAGAAAAAAATATATATATATATATATATATATTTTTCTTGCTGATGTACCCCCTCAATTCCTCTCCAAAAATCTCATCCCTTAAAGTTTTTTTGATAAAATCTCACTTTTAGCAAATCGCCCCCCCCCCTGCCCCACCCCGTTCTCTTTCCAACCACATTTTCGCTCATTTCATTTTTCCAACCATGTCCGCTCGGATTTCCCAAGGGTTGAATTAGTGGATTGCCAGTGGCGGAGCCCAAGAGCGAAGGGAGCAGAAAAAAAACAGAAACGCGAATAATGGAACGAGCTAAATGGCACGGGTGAACGAGCAGTGTTTGCCGAGGAGTGAGGAAAATCACGATACACCGGGTGGACGAGCGGTTGAAAATTTGCGAAAGCAGAGCTGTGAGATGAAGTGAGAGAAAAAAAGGAGAGAAGCAGGCGAAAAAACAGGGAATTTCTTCGGCAGCGGTGGATAGGGTGAAAGTGGGCAACGGGGATTGAAAAGACGAAGGTTTTTGTTCTGCGCCTGAAGGAATTTCACACCGAGAATTGATATTTTGTCGGACCGAACGATATTATCAGCAAACTCTTTTTCTTTTTATATCCTTTTTTTGTTCCTCCCTATCTTTTTGTGTTATATACAGGGTGGCCCGAAAAGTGTCGTCCAAAAGAGAAATCTAGATCAATACCTATAAGAATCACCCCCATCTATGATCTACGATCTTTTTTACTTTTCGAACAAAAAAGCATTTTTTTCCCTAGTTTTCCTGTAGCACAGTTTTTATTGTTTTGTATTTTGCGAAAGTAGGATAAGGTGCCCAATTATGCCCCTTAAACCCAAATATTGGCAATTTAAGGGCGCAATCATTGACACTTTAATGACCACTGTGTAGTGTAGTCGGTGATTTATTTATTGCTCAACAATGAACTTCATGGCGATAGCACAAGTAAACAAAATTGCGAGGAAAGTACAAACACAAAAAAGAAAAATTAAAAAATGATTTTTCTCGAAAAGCAAAAAAGGTCGGTACTCGGGACTGATTTGGATAGATATTGATACGTACCATCGATATTTTCCTTTTAAACGTCACTTTTTGGGCCACGTGATTACGGAGGATTCTGGATAAATAAAAAAGCACGCAGAAAATTTAACTGCCCCTCTCACAAGGAATTGTAGATAGAGCGGAATTAGCAAGGTGAGGGATATTCAGAACCCGTTATATCCGTGAAATGTTGGCTTTCAGTACCTCAATCAGTTTTCCGCAGATAGTCCTTAATTTTATTTGAAACCAATGGGCAATATTGTGCTTAGCACGATAACCTTTATACAAAAACGCCTCCATTTATCGAAAAGTGACTTTGAAGGCATTGGGGTTTACACAATGTTGAGCATGGTGACAAATGGCCTCTATGAGGGTCCTCGAAGTCGAAAGTCTCTGAAATGTCCTTTTCCCAAATATGAACACGAAGCTGTAGCTTTCTAAGTACTTTTCACCTTCCCTCGAACTTTCCTTATGCCATTTTAACCACAAATTAATTGTGTGCTCACCTTGTCATAATTTGTTGTATCGTGCATACAGCATGCATTATGTAGATAAATGATAACCAAGTGGAATGGAAGGCTCAATCATTGAATCGATCCGTTCCCGTGTGTGGTCAGCCGATCCCAGGGACGCACGTGTTAATTCATCCCTTATAATTAATCTGTCACTCGCGCTGATGATCATCGAATCATGTGCACAAATGGAGGTGTCTAATCAAAATCAATCAAGATCTGTGGTAAAATATACCGTTCGCTGCACTATGCAAATGTGTGTATGCATATGTTTTTTTTATTTCCTGAGTCCCACGTATGCCCTTCCCGTGCAGAAATTCTTCCGTGTAGTCCCCAGATCCTACCACATCGCTATAGGGATTTGATAGAAACGCCACGCATAGGGAGTCCACATCGGAATCCAAGTGGATTCCGCGCTATTTCCCGATCGACATCGTTTGAGAATTTTTTATTTGACATTCTCAAGCTTAACTTGTTGGATTTCGCAAAAAAAAATATCCTTTCGTGATCCCGGGCACAAATTTGTCGAGAACTCCCATGATACACCCACATCTCCATGAGGAATTGTTAAGGACACCGTACACAGGGAGTCCTCATTGGGATCCAATTGGATTTCGCGTTTTTTACCGATTGACATCGTTTGAGAATTTTTTATTTGACATTCTCATCCGGAATTTGTTGGATTTCGCAACACCAAAAATATATCCTTGCGTGATCCCGTGCACAAATTTGTTCAGGACTCCCATGAAGCACCCACATATCCATGAGGATTTGTTAGGGGCACCGCACACAGGGAGGCCACATTGGAATCGAAGTGGGTTCCGCGCTATTTCCCGATTGACATCGTTTGAGAATTTTTTATTTGACATTCTCAACCGGAATTTGTTCGATTTCTAAAAAAAAAATATCCTTTCGTGATCCGCGCACAAATTTGTTGAGGAATCCCATGATACACCCACATCTTCATGAGGAATTGTTAGAGACACCGTACACAGCCCTCACTGGGATCCAATTGTATTCAGCGCTATTTCCCGATTGACATCGTTTGAGAATTTTTTATTTGACATTCTCAACCGGAATTTGTTGGATTTCGCAACAACACAAATATATCCTCTCGTGATGCACCTACATCTCTATGAGGATTTGTTAGGGACACCGCACACAGGGAGTCCACATTGGAATCCAATTGAATTCCGCGCTATTTCCCGATTGACATCGTTTTGGAATTTTTTATTTGACATTCTCATCCGGAATTTGTTGGATTTCGCAACACCAAAAATATGTCCTTTCGTGATCCCGTGCACAAATTTGTTCAGGACTCCCATGATGCACCCACATATCCATGAGGATTTGTTAGGGACACCGCACACAGGGAGGCCACATTGGAATCCAAGTGGGTTCAGCGCTATTTCCCGATTGACATCGTTTGAGAATTTTTTATTTGACATTCTCAACCGGAATTTGTTCAATTTCGCAACAACACAAATATATCCTCTCGTGATGCACCTACATCTCTATGAGGATTTGTTAGGGACACCGCACACAGGGAGTCCACATTGGAATCCAAGTGGATTCCGCGCTATTTCCCGATTAACATCGTTTGAGAATTTTTTATTCGAAATTCTCAAATGGAATTTGTTGGATTTCTCAAAAAAAAATATCCTTTCGTGATCCCGTGCACAAATCTGTTGAGGACTCCTATGATGCACCCACATATCCATGAGGATTTTTTAAGAACACCGCACACAGGGAGTTCCTGTGAGAGCCCTCATTGGGATCCAATTGGATTCTGCACTGTTCCCCGAACTAGGCTGTTTGAGAATTCTTACCAGGTTCGAATCGAAAATATGTGAAAAGTAGTAAGAAAAAACCAGGCGTATTAACACATAACCTACTCGTTACGTGACCGTTTACGTGTGTGGTGATGTTAAGTCAAAATGCAGTGAAATAAATAAGAAATGATAACTACAGTGGATTCTCACTGATGTGATGCAAATCAACTTTTAAGATATACTTTTTTCAAGCGATTTGTACTTTTTAAAGATCCACTTATTTTGTTTACCTATATACAGGGTGTCCTGTTATGAATGGATAATCCTGCAACTGTCGATAGGTCAGATGATATCCTACTTTATGCTAGAATTTCAGTTTAGTAAAAGTTTTCGAGACTTATGAATAAATAATCCTGCAACTGTCGATAGGTCAGATGATGTCCTACTTTATGCTAGAATTTCAGTTAAGTACAAGTTTTCGAGACTTTGGGCTTTATGTTATTTTTTTTAAATCATCTGCTTTTGGGTTTTCGCGAGCCATTTCTACAAATGATATGAACCGACAATATCTAAGCAACTTTTTTAAGTAATTGGCACGATGTGCGTAGTACATTTTTTTTACACCGCAGGCTATCGAAGTCCGATTTTCGAATTGGTTTGGATAAAAAATCTGCATAAGATCTTTTTTCATAAAGTTTCCTCAACATTTAAGGTTAAAAAGAAGACTATGCTAGATCAAACAAATAACCAAGAGTATTTTTCTTCTAAATCGGATCGAAAAATGTAATCATTTGTAGAGATGGCATGCGAAAAACCAAAAGCAGATGATTTTTATCTCGAAAACCGTGGCACTTTTACTAAACTGGAATTCCAGCATATAGTATGACATGATCTGATCTATCGACAGTTTCAGGATTATCCATTCATAACAGGGCGCCCTGTAAATATATTGTTTTGAAAATGCGTCATTGAGAATGCGATAGGATCCATCAGGAATCGTATCGAATTCTGTCCGATAATGTGGGAATGCTTTATCCTTCAAATTGGATTCGTACATTGGATTCCGATGGGGAATCCTGATTAGAATCCAACGTACGAGCGTAACGTTTTAATATAGGAGTCCAATGCGATGACCCGTTGGATCCCTATCAGGAAGTAGGGACAAGTTTGGGAATCCAATTAGATCCCTACGACGTTCCCAATTGAATCCTTTCCTATCACTTTCTACCCGCACCTTGCTGATCTGACCTAACTTTCGTTCCGTCCACAGCCGTCTTAAGAGAGGACACCTCTACGACGGGCTGTACAAAGACGTTTTTTCCGATTTTTTTTTGTCTACTAGATTTTCTATTCGGCATTGGGAAAGAAGGTATGTTATTAAGCATCCATTGAACTTATTTCGTGTAAATTTGTATGGAAAAAAAAACTAAAATTAACGGCATTGAGACATAATAGAGCCCTGTATAAAAAATGTGTTCCAACAGCCGGATCGATAACTTGACGAGGTTGGTCTGGAAAATGAAAATAATTTTTTTATAATCTTTATGAATGCCAAATTTTCACTCACATTCCGGGGCTTAAAAATACTAAATAAGAAAAACGGTTACGTACAATAATAGCTTCTGCTAGTACGGAAATTTAGATTTTTCAAAATAGAAAATCGGACGATTATAGCTAGAGTTATGATTCCGGCCAAGTCAAGAAAAGTCGTTTCGAGAAAAACACTATTGAAAGCTTTAGTATACGTAAATCTTTACGCTACCTGCTCTCACTGAATCGTCCGTAACTTGGCCAATTTTCAATATTGCAACTTGTACATTTTTTCACATATTCTCGAATATGTATATTTTGAAGAAAATCAAAGAAAACGCGATTTTTTTTATCCGTCCCTGTGGTGTCCCGTCTTAACTTACATTATAGCGCATTTGCCGTTGGTACGGGGAAACTGTCGAAAACCCGTACTGGTATAGACGGCTTCATATTCTTCTGATTTTCTGGTGCACAGACGTTTTTTACTCAAGTATCTACACCCAGGTCTTAGAAGTATAGGCCTTCTGCTGACTGGTTGATGCGCCAGCCGGTGCACGGCTAAGCGCTCACCGCTCCGAGTATCGGTCATGCACAACGCTGCTCTACTCGAAGTACCATTGGAGCTGAACCCCGACATTACCCATCAACACTGGTGTCGGCTATGCATATATATATATCGTCCTACATACACACATATAAATAAATAAATAATTATACATATGTATATATATATATATATATATATATATATATATATATATATATATATATATATATATATATATATATATATATATATATATACATATGTATGTATATAAATACACACACACATTTATATACTTAATTATTTATTTATATGTGTGTATGTAGGACAATATTCTTTTTTCAACAAGAGTACAAAAGATTCATCGTATAAAAAGTGCATTTTTAGACTGATACGCTTCGTTAGACTCTCAACTGCAGGCTATACATATATACGGTGTGTAGCACAGCTTTAAACCAATTTAATTAAGGCTTGCTCACTCAACACGTGACGTAGTGACAAAGACAGACGAGAGAAGAGAGACAGGCAGCGAGAGAGAGTGAGCCTTTGGTTCAGAACGCGCTGGTGGCTCTTCAAAAATCAATAAACGCCCATATCACACGTATATGTGTGTGTGTATATATATATATATATATATATATATATATATATATATATGCGCGTGTATACATTCGTCTGTCTGCACATACATATACCTGCGCCCACATACCCGCACATCTTCTCATATATATTGCCCTACCAGTTGCTTCCATTCCGTTTTTGTTTATTTCGTCGTCTGTGCATCGACGCTCGAGAGAATATATAGTACTAACTATATAATATATATATATATATATATTCCCTTAAGGGAGTAGGCTACTGTGACGACCCGAAAATGAGGTCTATTTAAAAAATAATAATTTTGAAGCCATAAGTAAGGTGATTGAAAGTTATTTGGACGTACCCGCGTAGAAATTTCGCAGGGTTAGCCTAACGAGGATCAGGCCCCGATCGGGGTATGATACGGACAACACCTATTATGGACATCTTAATCCGGCCCCGAACGAGCCGGAAGTATTGAGGCCCCAAATCAGGCAATACTAAAATGGCCCTACTAAGGCCGTGCCTGATAAGATCCCACTAGGGCTTTTCCCGATAGGTCCCTACCAAGGCTTGCCTTGATAAGCCCCACTAAGGCTTCCCTTAGTAGGGCTTCATTAATTAGATGTCGAGAAATCATGTGCACCGTTTTGAAAAACATAGTTTCAAGAAAAACGCGTTCAAAGTTTTACCATCAGTTTTAGCGTTGTGATAATAAATCTACCTTCACCTTGCGATTCCTGCAACATGCATTGGACCTTCCATTTCAATTTGAATTGTCTCAAGCGACGAATGAGTATTCGTCATTTTCACAGTAGCCTCACTTTTCAAAATGAAACAACAAATATATAGATATAAATTTCATTCAATACCCCGTGCGTTAAATAAGAAAGTAACTAATAATAACAATAATATATACCGGGTGTCCCATTTTAATCTTACTTAATCTAATTGCAACTTACTTAATCTAATTGCACCTAATTTATCTCGGAAAATACTGCTCCGATCAAGTATTGAGTATAATGAAACTTTTAGAGTTCAAAGGGAGACGTTCAAAAAAAATTCAAAATGGTCCAAAATTCAAAATGGTGACGTTAAGATGGTGAACATTTTTTTTTAATGGGATCATGCATTTTTTCACCAAAAAATTTGTCAGTCTGAAACTAACAACTTTTGTAAGAATTTTTTTTTGATAACGTTCATAATTGTTCTGTTAGAATACCATTTTTTTTACTATTTTAGCGCTATCCACAATGTACCAAGAGGAGATAAAGTCTTCAACATCCCTAGAGTGAGTGTACGTGTGTGTGTGCGGGTGTGAGTTTGTTTGGATTTGTTTGGGTTATCGAATAAACCCAAAAAAACGCAAACAAGGATTCGGTCTTTGTGGCTCGTCACTTCCGTTACCAAACAAACTCACGCGCACATTTACGCTTGGGTTTATTTGATAACGGAAGTGACGAGCGGCAGAGACCTAATTCTTTTTCAGGTTTGTTTGGATTATCGAATAACCCCAAAAAAACGCAAACAAATCCAAACAAACTCACACGCACACACAAACGCACACTTATACTAGGCATGCTTTACCTTCTCGTGTTACAATCTGGATAGCGCTAAAATAGTCGAAAATGGAATTCTAACCTAAAAATTATGAACGTTATCAAAACAACTTTTCCTACAAAAGTTGTTCCTTTTGGCCTCACAAATGTTTTGGTGAAAACGAATTCATGTTCCTATTTTTTATAAACATGTCGGCCATCTTAACGTCACCATTTTGAAGTTTGGACCAAAAAAGATTTTTTTTACCGTCCCCCTTTGAAGCCTACAACTTTTATTATACTCAATAGTTGATCGGAGCACTATTTTTCGATATAAATCAGGTGTAAGATTAAAATCGCACACCCGGTATATATAAATTTCATGCAATATGTATTGTGTGGAATAAACAAATAAATATCCAATCGTAAAATATACCCGCTTTTACCTTAGTTCAACAAAGAATATTATTTTGTTTTTTTTTCTCACTGATCCCATCGTTCGATATAAAAAAAAAGAAAAGAAACCCTTATTAGAACGGGCCAACACGTTCTCGCCGTTGATAGACGATGTAGGTCGTCGCGTCGAGGGCCACCCCTCGGAGTAGCATGATTTTGTCATTTTTCCCTGTTTGACGCAGGTTCGCTTAATCGTCGCGAATTCTCTGACGGCACACGCCGGGTGCTCGATAGACGGTTAATCTCGTATTAATTCACGTTCGTGGCGTCCCCCCGTTGCGGAACGACCCTGTGCGGAATAATGTTTAAGATACAACGAACAAGTTGGACGAGACGAGAGGATTAAAAAAAACGATCCCTCTTGCAGGTGAATTCATACAGCTCCGCCGATCGGTTCCGGCAAATTTCTCTGAAGCCCGATACCCATCGAGTATCATATTGCTATCGTACGATCTTTTTCGCTTTTGTTACAGTATCGACTTCATCCGCTCATCGCTCTCCTCCCACGTCGAGTAAATACGTCAAGCTTGAGTTTCACCGCAAGATAGGAGTATAAATAAAAATAATCTTGTCCTCGAGTAGATTCGCAATTTTGGAGTTGAAATAATAGCTCGTTGGAAAAACGAGATTTGGGAAAAAGGTTTCTGCATTAAACATGTTACATTAATAGTGGTTTTATGATTATTACCTTATTGTTTTTTTTATTATAAAAGTAATAATTGATTAACTTATTGTTTTTTATTATCAAAGTTATTATTTATTAACTTATTGTTTTTTATTATAAAAGTTATAATTTATTGAATAATAACTTGAATTTTTTTTTGCTTGGGTTTGTTTGTGTTGTTATATTTTTGTAATGATTATTATGACGATTGTTATTTGTTTATCATTATATTTACTGTTTTATTTTGTTTTTGTTAATATTGGAAAATGCAAAAATTATGCTCACGAATATGAACATAAATAACAAGAATTCATTATTATCATTATTATTATTATTATCGTTACTTTTATAACGATTATTATCCTTATTTATGGATTATTATTATTACTGTTGCAGTTATCGTTATCGTCATATTCACTATTTTTTTCACTAATACTTGTCTATTCGTAAAAATGAAGAAAAGAAAAAAAATCATACCAATCATCCGTAATTAAATAGTAAAACATTTTTGCTATAAAATTCCGACATACCTCAAAAGTTAAAAAAAATCCAATGTACCTCAACATTTTGATAGAAGGATTATTTTGTTTTTCCTACAACCGCAAAACAATGATATTATAGCTTGTTTGCCTATGATGCCCATAAGTTTGCAAAATTTCAATATCCTCGGGAAGACATGAACTAATCTTCTCGTGCCTGTTTGAAATTTGTCTCCTTTTTCTTTGATTTATTCGTATGTGGTAGTGCGCAAAGCGAAGCAACGTTTTCAAGGTATTTACCGTGGATTAAAATATGTCGGCAGGTTATTCGAGGACAACGCGGAACTCCTCAACATGTTCGCGAAGTTTCAAGATCTCAAGACGAAGGAGCAACAGTCGACGAGTATGGAGCTCGCGGAGCACGCGAAAACGGTAATGAAGACGCTCGACGAAGGTATCAAGGGTCTCGACGACATGGACGTCTTTCTAACCTATCTACACGAGGTTGGAGCCTCACATACCAAAATACCTGGCTTCAGCAGGCAATACTTCTGGGTAAGTAATAATAACCAGGCACAGGTGCCTTTCGCAACTTTCTGGAAGTTGTTGGTTGCTTGAAAATAAAAGAACTTTGCGGAGCTTGAAGGCAATTAAGCTGATGTACAGGAGGCCAACTGACGATTGTGGACTGCCTGTCTCTCTCTTGGATGCTGATTGTCTGCAACTGTCCTGGTGCCCCATTCGTCCAAGTCCATCTTCAAAGTCTTACTTAGGGCTAAAGCTTCCCTCATTGTCCGCAAGCTTGCACTTTCCAATCCTCTATGACTCCATGTGGTATGTGGTCGATGACGCGTTCGATTCCTCCAACGATTATTCCCATTCTTCCCACCCCAATGTTCATGCTCTTTTCTTCTTCACTTTTCTTACCTTCCCACTCTCGTTCGCTTTCGCCGCTGAACTACTTTGCTTCTCGCTTCTTCCTATTGTCTCGTAAAGACAAAGACACCGATGCATAATACCAAAAGAGAGAGAGAGAGAGAGGGGGAGGGGGGAAGCTCTCGACGTGGTCCCAAGTCGACCAAAGCTTCCCCGAGGACACACTCGACACGGTCAGCCTCGAGTCCTCCCCTGCTCATTTCTCATTCCAGCCCCGTGAATCGACGCGATCCATCGGTATCTAGGCCATTTTTTTTCCCGCGCCCGGCGATGCATGCAGCACGCGCCGAAGATACTTGTCCATTGGCAATAAATCCATACTGCTCGAATCCGTACGCTCTTATTTGCGAACGGGAGCGCCACCACTCGAAGATTATGCTGCGAGCGCATATACCGCCGGGCGAGTGTACTAAACCGCTAGGGGCGCTGCTAGTCGACGGCCATCTCGCGACGCGCTCATCACCTCAATTTTCGTACATTTTTCCACAGCTTGCCTATCTCTAGCTCACCCACTTTTCGAGGTAGAATTGAACGAATGGAAGTCATTGACAGCATCTTCAATAGTGATTAAAGCATAGGGGTTATTGACGGGTTAAAGAAGTGGGTTTTGCAATATTTTTTTGTGATGAGAGTATTGGGATGGGGAGGTTGGGATTTTACAGACAATGAATACATAGTCTTGCTGAGCTTACGTTCTTTTTTAAGTGAAAAATATTCATAAACAATGGAATTATTATTGTTTAGACTAAGTGCCGCCGCTGGTGCATGGGCAATCGGTGTAGATCGTTCTCAGAGCTAGGGTCATCTCTGATGAAAAATAAAAAATGTACCTTTAGTAGGATGATAAAATTTTCGTACGAACGAATATTTTGTTATACTTTTGAAAATGATGAAGATGGCAAGCAGTAGAAAAATAGTTCAACTTTCGACCAAAAATAAATTAATCATTCGTTATCGACAAATGGATAGACATATGAAAAAAATTATTCGGTCATACCATAGAAAATTTTCTAAACTATGCTCCATCCAAACGTCATGTGAATCAGACGAAGACATTTTGAGGGACGACCTAAACGTTTTCATAATACAGTTTCGAGGAAAACGCATCTGACCCTGCACAAAAATCGTCACAGCTCGCTCAATTTTTGGAATTTTCGCGAAATCCTTGTTGCAAAATAAAATTGCGGCCCAGGCTACAAGACTACAAAAAATCGTATCTCCGGAATTTCAAGCTTACAGACTGCTTAACGCGTTATGCCCAGTTGTAACAATCGAAAACAGCTTATCTTTAGGGTTTTTTTTAAATAGAAAATCGCGATTATATATCTCTACAAAAATTAAGTATTTGAACAAGCATCATCTGAAGACCACTCTGTAATTTTTTGTGTAAAAATTTTCAATTATAATCGATTTACTGCCAATGTCCACGAAGCACCTTTCGAAAACGTTTTTTGCGGTGACCAATGCCCTTCTGAACCAGGTCATCTAATATCAAAAACCCACACAGATTTTGTTAGTATATTAGTTTATCCTACGATTAATCGATGGAATTTCCGAAAAATCAATTAAAAAAAAATGGCGCGGGTTCAAAGTGAGTATTGATTTTTGCGAACAAAATTGTCACTTTTCGTTCATCAAATCGAAAGCATACATCGGAAAGAAAAATCCTTAGATAAAATACTATGTTTTGTCATCTAGGAAAAGCCCTAAAAATTTCAGAAACATCGATGCGGTCGTTTTTTAGATATTTTGCTCACCGACTTTGAAAACGGACTTTTGAGAAAAATCAACATGATAGCCTATAAATCTTTTTAATTTCATCTTTTTCGTCTTAATCGTTTTAGTTTAATCTTTAAAAATAATTTTCAAGGAACATTCATAAGATGGTATACCGTCAAAATATATGGATTTTGGAAAAAGTGATTTTTCGACTTTTACAACTAGTCATATCCCTTAAGGGGTTAGGCCACAGCAACGGGTGTAAAATCATGTGCGAATTTAACAATTTATTTCCGTTTCAAAAAGTGATTCACTCATCAAATTAATTACACATCTATTTAGTATGAATATCAAACTGTTAGAAAATATATATATATATTTTTTTCGATGTACAAAATGGCCGACTATTAATATTTCTTTTTGTTATCTTTTTTTAGGCGCTTCGCGGCGTGACATGTAGCATCCACAATTTTTTACCTAAAACAAAAAACAATAATTCTCGTCAATCTACATTAAAATACGTAGAGAAGTACATACGAAATTTGAAAAATATTGTTTTATTCAAAAGTTGTAGGTATTTGAATGAATTTTCCGTGAAAAATTTCGTATGAAACTGCTTATAAAATGAAAAGTTTTCGATTAACCAGAAATTCGGTACATACTTCTCTGCGAAATGTAATTAGGAACATAACTTTCCAATTTGAAGTAAATCGAGTGAAAATTGTTGAAGTTATTTGTCACGCCAATTGGAAAAGAGCTGTTTCGAAGAAAACGCGTTTAAAGTTTTAGGTACTCTATGGCCGTGTCAGAGGTGGGTCAACGTTATACGCTGAAAGTCGGTGAAAAAAAAATGTCTTGCTATAAATCGAATAGTAACTTATTCTCATGATGATAAAGCACCGTTTTAGCGAGAAAAAAAATCGATTTTTGGGAAATTCTATTGTGGCCTTACCCCTTAAGTGTCTTCGCAGCTTCCATGCATATCGGTATACACCAGTTGGCATATGGAAATTTGACGTCGCCATTCAGCTGATCGGGCTGGCCATTTGACGCACGAGCTTCCGTTACGTATAGCGTGTTTCTCAATGAAGAGCCTGCACATTCTCCTCCACCAATTATACACTGGTGCAACTCGAACCGCGTCCCTATGACGATTATTAGCTTACTCAATTACTCACCGTGCACTTCTAGTCGATCGATAAGCTGCTAGGCAAATGATAACTAACTTATCAAATACGTGCGCGACATTGGCCTGATGATGATGATGACATATACATACATCCATAAACGTACATACCGGAGATGATTAAATTTCTCGCTCTATTCAACGTTTGGCGAGCTACTTGACGACCGTGCTATGGAGGGACTATGGCCATCCACCCACACAAAGCGTACAGGGATGTTCAGGCTCGCGTTTGCCAAAGATAAACAATGAAGACGACCAAAATTGACATCCAAATTGTACGCTCGGCTGTCCCGACTAATTGGCAAACCCAAACGAGCCCAAGGGCCAAAAACTACCCTACCCAAAAACAATTATCTTGCTACCTCGAGGATGATAAAAGCCTTTTTTAATCTTTTGTAATAATTACTATGACAAAAAAATGACGGTCTATGAATTTTTTTTTCATGCACCTCAAAGAAATGCATACGAGGTATAGATTTGTTCTGTTGATGCTAATTTTTTATAAAATATATAATTAAAGAGCAAAATTATGCTTTTTCATATTTTTGATACGTGAATAAAACAAACTTTTGGGTTACCAGCTTGAAAAAGTATAACGCTATCGATGATTATTGTGAAAAATCTGCGTCAGTGAATGTTTTATACAACTAAGAATAAAATTTTGATTAATTCATAATGATGCCTATTTATGTGTATGTCACGAGATCATTTATTATTACCATTAATTAATATTAAGTGCTGCCAAAATATGACAACTTCGCGGATGTTGAGAGTGGCAGCAATGCTCTTCATTCGCCAGCTAAGATTCGTAATATTTTATCAAACCTTTTCGTTCAATATTGAATATACCCCCATGGAAATTTATATACGCAAAAATATACTGCAAATTTATTTTATTAATAATTGTAATATATGTGAAATGTATGCCATATATTGAAAATATATGTTGCATATATGTGCCAAATTCTAATTTTCGTAACCTTTTTATATATGAGATGTATATGCATGGTATTACTGTATATCAATGTATCATATATCAATGATAAATGTAGCATTTACCCTGCATATATACCACATATATACTGCATAAATGGTACATATATGCCAAATATATACAGATATGCGTAGCATATCTGTATATAGTGTTTATATGTAATAGCGTACTTTAACTGTAAGTTACGTTTTTTTAAGTCTAAGTTTTAACTTTTATTAAGTTTAACTGTAATAGTGTTTATACACAGCATATATTTTTTGTCAGGAATATGTATCAAAAATGTATGCGTCATATATGACGCATACATTTTTGATATATTTTTCTGACAAAAAAATAGATTGAAAATATATCGAAAATATACGCGTCGTATATGTCTCATATAGGCATCATATATAGCATATATGTTTTGGTCAGAAAAATATATCGAAAATATATGGGTCATATATGCGTCATATATTTGGTGCATATATACTGAATATATACGTATTATTCTATTTTTCGTCACTATATATGTGACCGATATATATATATATATATATATATATATATATATATATATATATATATATATATATATATATAGCATATATAGCATATATAGCATATATTTTCTGCATATATTTTACACACAAAATTTCCATGGGGGATACACTGAGAGAAAAGTCCAAGGTAAAAGAGGGGATAGTAAAATTCGTTATGGTTTATTGACACCACAATCATAATATGGTTAACACCACTATAAGCGAAAAGTATGCCCAAACATGCGATTTGGGTGGCGTGTATGACTATCTATAATCCCTGAAATGATTATTCACTATTGTACAAGGCTTGACAATATAAATATGGTTAATTCAGTGTTATACCAAAAATGGCGTACAAATACTAATGTTGTATACTGTACGTTAAGTTTAATTCAGTCAAACTTCTACTGTTCTCTTCAAGTTTGTACAATTCATATGGTTAACATTCATATGGTTGACGTTTATCGAGTATAATTTGTTAGAAGGCCTTATGAAAAGTGACTAATCGAAGAAAATTATAGCAAAGTTTACTTATAGCGAAGACGTAAATCATTTGCAGTTCAAGCAACCACAGGTTAAGGCCTTAGGCGACAGTAACGAGTGTAAATTCATGTGCGAATTTAAACATTTTTTTCGTATGAAAAAGTGATTCACTCATAAAATTAATTACATATCTATTTAGTATGAATATCAAGCTGTTATAGAAAATATATATATTTTTTTTTAATGTACCAAATTTTCCTTATACCAACACTTGAATAACACACCAAATACGCATATAGCAGGTCGTATCTTATAATATGGTACAAATCACTCACCATCGTCGCAAATCACAGGCACCCTTTTAAATCAATGTATATACATTTCTGTTCACTATTACAATCTTGGGGAAGTATATTTTTTAAAGTATCAGGGAACATCCATTTTATGAAAACCTACTATATTATACAGCATTGAAGAATAAAGGTTATGTTTGTGAGATTGGTGGTTGAAGTTAACATATGTGCATAATTCATGCAACTGCTAAAATATTAATAAGCAGTAGTATACTTTTGGCAGTAACTATGGCTATAAAATATTATTGTCCCCTCCGGGAAATATAAAATATAGTTAAAATATGGTTGGCCACACAATACACAATAGATGGTTTTTTTAAATAAATCTTTACTAAGCTTCACTTTGCGTTAATCCATTGTTAGCAATGGTTTATCTTCGTGCTGAATAGCCCAAAAAATTACATCACTCGTAGTGCAAACGTCTTGCCCATCCAACCCCACATAAAATCGCATACACCAACCTATTTTTTATCTCTGGTGTTTTGTCGTGAAAAAATTCGAAAAAAATCGTCAAGTCTCAGTATAATCTAGACAATAACATATATTTTTATTTCTCTTCAATCTTAAATAGTGGCTAACGCCTCAACCTCCTTAACGGATTCTCTCGTTGTTCTGTTGGCAGAAAATCGAACTACCATTTTTGGAGGCTGTCAAACGCACGCTGGGCGACCGATACACGGAAAACGTCGAGAACACGTACAAGCTCACGATAAAGTTTATCATCGAGACACTGATAGACGGCTTTGACAAGGCGCAGATCGACAAAGCGAAATCCTAGTCTCCCTCGCCTTCAAATGCAGAACTTCATCTCAATCGCGTCCACGACGCTGCACCACCAAACGAAGAAAAACAAAAAAGCGCATGTTAAATTGTGCCCGAACGTTCGATCGCATCGACAAGTGTTCATCAACGGTAAGGAAGAAGCAAGAAGAAACGGGGCATTTTCTCCCTCCGAGTTTCGGACGCGTTTCTGTAGCTGTAGGATCACCATGAACGGGAAGAACATCTCCGAGAAATATAATGAGGATCGGAAGAATGGGATCTTCGAAGACTCGTGATGAGAAAAAAAATCAGAAAAAAAATGAGAGAACAAAGATGGGGACTAAAGGTGTAGTAATGTATATCGAGATCTCGCTGTAAACGTGTTCTTTTGTGAACTTCTCGAGCGATGAACGAGTAAAGAAAAAAAAAATATCGAGGATTTCGCGGCCTGGATGTTTTTTTTTTCGAACCAGCTACAACGTCGTTGGAAAATCAAATTTCGAACCGAGCCGCGATTTTCGTTGAGACCATAAATTCAACGATACATTTGTACCGGTATTCTCGCGTCAACGAAGCTTTTTGTATTTATTTGTGCTTTTATTTTAATTATCTATTTTTTATTTATTTATTTATTTATCGATTTATGCGTTAATTTATTTATTTATCGGTGTATGCATTAATTTATTTATTTATCGGTGTATGCATCAATTTATTTATTTATCGATTTATGCATTCATTTATGTATTACTGTCACAACCGCTGTCAAAACGAATTTTTGCAGTGGTGGAAAGTCCACAGAGAAAGACGAGCCACATTTCCACCTTCGGAGGACAATCTTTTCTTCGCCTCATTTATTTATTTATTTATTTTATCGTTAATATTTCTTTGTAAAAAAATTCACACATTTTTCGTCATTTTTACTTACGCCTCTTGACGAATACGTATCGTTGAAGAAAATGCAAAAAAAATTAAAATAAAGGGGAGAAAAGATAAATGTGTGATATACATCAAGCGTGGGAAATGCTGGAATCCCAAAGGATGTGTTAACTCGTGTAGAATAATGGTACGTTTAAGGTCCGTTCGTTCACAATTAAAAATTGCAGGCTGTACGAATGTTAAGAAATATTAGAATATTCAAAAGGCGAGAGCGAGGAGGACGGGATCAAAATCCCGGATGAGCGAACGATTTAATGAATTTTGACATTAAGAGCCGCGAAACGAACGCATAAGGGATCCGCATCGTCCCTCTTCACAATGTCAATTTCCTGGATAATCCTTGCGAACGAGAACGAACGAAAAATGAGAAAAAAAAGCAAGGCGAATTCTCTGTCTCTGATCGTGCGTATTCTGCGACCCTCGTACCCGATACAAACCATTTTTTTACGTGCGAAAGAAAAATGTTGCGAGTGCAGTGTGCGAATGGTGGAGGAAACGAAATGTATTGGAAAAGCTCGGGATGTGCGAAATTTTGTATCGAATATTCCGAGACAGAATTATTTTTAAAAGATTTTTTTTTTTTCGTTATACTGATATTCTTTTAGGTGTATTATTTTATTGGGAAATTTGAAGTAATTATGGAATTAAAACGATCGAAGGATTAGAATCAATTTTTTAAACGGATTTTGAAGGATTGAAAAGAATTTTAAAAAAATATTAATTTTGAATAAAGAATTTGAAAGAATTTTTTAAACTTTGACGATTTTCGTATTGTACACGTTGAAAAAAAGGAGGATAATAAAATGGGTATAGCATTAATGATTTTTCGAAATCATATTTTTTTTATAAATGAATCAAATGGTCTGTCTCAAAGTCGAAAATTGCGAATTATTCTTCGAAACGATGATTACTCGAGTCGCCATTCGCACATCCCTGGTCGAAAAAAAAGTCGGAATTTCGACAAATAGAATTTTGAAAATCGTTTATCGACGACAAATTCAGCATCGGAATCAACGTCGAGGATATCGTGCGAATTTAATTGTTATAGAGACCACGCCAATCTGTCACACAAATTATACACGGAACCCGTGAAAAAAAGCGAACAAAAACCAGTAATACACATACAAAGTACGAAGAAAAAAACATTGTCGAAGCTCGCCAATCTGTCACAAGGACGAGCCGCGATCGTTCACTCGTTCCCAAAAAGTGAAAAAAATCTTCATTACCCATAGTTTTTTTTTGTCATAATTTTAATTTTTTCCGAAGAGGCGTGTGCAAAATTGACGCGAAAAAAAAACTGTTTAAAATTCACTCGGAAACTGCTCGTTTCGTTGCAGTTGCCAGACGCGTAAATTTTCATTTACAATTAAAGTTATCAGCAATGTTCCTAGTAGAAATTAAAAAATTGCGCTTTCGACAAAGTGATTCTATTTTTTGACGACATTTTTCTACAACCTTAGGAAAACACGGTCGAACCTTACCCATAGTTTTGTTATTCATTATTTTAATCGTGCATTCATCACTTTTTTCATATATTCGTTTTTTTTCTATTTGCTTATCACCCCTTCAATTTATTTCTCGTCGGTTTTCATCGTTTTCCATATTTCACCCTCATAATGAATATTATAGAAAAAGGTTTAAAAATCGACTATTCGAAATCGTATAAAATCGAGCCAAAAATTTATAATCGAGGAAAAATCAAAGAAACATTCACCGTCCGAACAATTTTGCAACGAAGCAGGCGTTCCCTACACAAATTTACAATTTTTTTCTCCTTGGTAATTTTTTGATCTCCGAATATATATCGCCAAATACATTAAAAAATTATTTTCAACATTTTCCGATGCATTTAACATTGTTCAATATCACCCCCCCCCCCCAACACTTCCCTCTCAGAAAAACAATACAGCAAAATGTTTGAGGTAAAACGTCACACTTTTTGGCAAAGACTGAACGACGTGGTCATCATCAACGTGACTTAAATGTAATTTCATACGAACTGCACAACTAACCTGTACCTTCCTAGCTCTCTGACAAAGAAAACTCTCTGATTAACCGAAAGTCTTCGGAAAAAAACACAAAAACAAGAGTATAGAAAAAAATGTATGGACAAGCAACGTAAACGTTGTGTATGTGCGTGTGTATCTACACACACACACACACACACACACACACACACACACACACACACACACACACACACACACACACACACACACACACACACACACACACACACACACACGCACACACACACACGCACACACACACACACACACACACACACACACACACACACACACACACACACACACACACACACACACACACACACACACACACACATATATATATATATACACGAGTATACACACACACACATGCATCTATTACATATTGTATGAATTATTGCTGGTGTCATTTGCGATTATTGCAAATGTTGCATTATCTGTATGTTTGTTCTACACAGGTCCAAATGTGTATTATTGTATCTGATGGAATATTGTATAACGGAATATATATATGATATATAAAATATATATGTATAAAAAAAACAAATATATTATATATATGTATATCTTTACTATTGTGTTATATATGTGCGAAGGCAGAATTTTTCAGTAAAACCTGAATTGCGAATGTCTTTTGTATTGTTATTTTTATCATTTCATCATTATTAATATTATTATTATTATTATTATTATTATTATTATTGGTATGAAACACGGGATAGCACCTCTTGGTCCTCATCCAGCATTGATGGTAGGGAAGGTCACAGTCGAGCGTGAGGAAGCGAGACTATGATGAAGGGGCGGTAGTCGTATTTTCCTCTTTTTTGGGTCAAGCGCCTCTGACACTAATAAGTTAAGAGTATATTCACTCAAAGTGGTCCTGACACCATTTAATGAGCAGCAGCAGCAACGGTTGGATTTCAACGGGGTGCACTTCCCGGATTAAAGCGAACTTTATCGTCAAGCTCATATTTCCCTTTGACGTCTGATGATGAGTGTTAGACATTGGATTTTCGAGTGCTTATTTTCGGGAATATTTTTTCATTTTTTGTGGGTGTAGGTCGAAAGGGGTTTTGTTATTTGTATTTTAAATGTATTCAAGTTGGGTGACACTCAGTTTAGGCTCTTGGGTTTGGGTGTTCGAGTACTCTTGGTATAATTGGGGAACTGTAACTCACATACACCCTCAACGGCGTTGGGGCCCGAAAAGGGGAGATTTTCAATTTTTTTGAAGTCAAAGTATCGGGATGACGAGGTCGAGATTTTACAGACAATCAATACATGGTCTCGCCGCGTTTGAGTTTTTTTATCGAATAATATTGATAAACAATGAAGTTATTATTTAAACAGAGTGCCCAGGCTGCTGCATGGCCAATTGGTGTGGGTGGTTCTTGCAACTAGAGTTACTTGAACATGAAAAATTAAAAAAAATACTTTTAGCATAATAATCAAACTTTCGTATAGCCGGATGCTTTTTTTAATTTAAAAAATTCCGAAAATGACACTCTTGGATTTGGCTGTGCGTTATTCTTTTGGGTTGATTGAGGGACTGCATCTCACATACACCCTTAATGGCGTTACCGCCCTCAAAAAAGGGGATTTCTAATATTTTTTTGCAACGAGAATATTGGGATGACGAGGTCGTGATCTTACAAACATTTGATAGAAAGTCTTGCCAAGCTGGAAGTTTTTTTTTAATCAAATGATATTGATAAACAATGAAGTTATTGTTATTTAGACGCAGTTCCGGCGTTGCTGCAGGGCCAATTGGTGTAGGTGCTTCTAGCAGCGAGGGTTATTTTAAATTAAAAAGTAAAAAATGTACTTTTAGTATAATAATCAAACTTTCGCATACCGGATATTTTTTTGTAATTTTGAAAATTGCGAAAATGGCAAGCTGTCGAAAAAAAATCGATTTTCGACTGTGACAACAACTTTAAGCATTTGTTATTAAAAAATGGTTAAACACGGGGAAAAAATCATCCGGTCATACGATAGAATATGGTATGGACACTAGGCTGTGTCCAAATTTGAAGGGGATCAATTTTGAGATACGAATCGCACGGTTTTGCAAAAAAAGGTAAATCGCACCCTTGAAAAAAATCGTGACAACTCCATCAATTTTTGGAATTTTCACAAAATCCTTGTTCCAAATTAAAATTAAGACCCTACGCTATAAAAGGATGCAATGAAAAATCCCATTTCCAAAAATGTCAAGCTTTTGCAGAGCCTTCAACGAAAATCGTTCACAGATCAACGACTTCATTCGCACGTGACTCCGCCGCTGAATTCGCGTGGCCTTCGTCAATATTTTCGCCAAGCAAAGTAAATAAACTAGCGGTGAATCAATATTCGTAATGATTCCTGTGGAGGGGAAGCAGATTCGAAAGAATGGGACAAAAAAGTCGCGTCTCCCACCGCCAACTTCACGGCCCTCGCTCCGTTTCTCGCCTCGTCCGCCAGAGCGTGCGCGCGCATCGTGTCCGTGACGTCGTCCCCGCTCACGTCTCATTTGGCAAATGGCCGCTGTCTCGAACGGTCGACAAGTATTTTTATCGAGCGTTGGCGTTTGCCCGCCACAATCGACGACGAGTGATTTTCGTTATCGAAATTTTCGAAGAAAAAAACGCAGTGAGTAGTCTCAACATGATTTCGTTGCACTGCGATCGATGGTTGAGTCGAATCAGGGGAATAATGCATTTTTCGCGGAGTCTGTGCGTTCAAAGCAGCGCGTTGTATTGTGTCCTGGGCGACTTTCGGGTTAGGGTGGGTTCGCGTATATTGTCAAGTTCACCAAAAATATCGTTGATCAATAAATTCACGTGGATCGATGCGAAAAGATCTTCATTTTAAGCCCCGACGTCCTCCGCCTAACCTCCAATTCCCGTTCTCTTCTCGGTCAACGCTGGCCGACGAAATTCCAAATCGATGCGTTTTGAGGTTAAGCTGTCAGTCTCGTAGGTCTTTACTTGTTTTCGCCCAACGATTGAGCAATTAATGATTATCAAGATCAACAATCGCGACAAAATTTTGCGAGACGAGGGCACAAAGTATCACCAGGCCCTAAACCCACCCTAGCTCGCTTATCTTTGAGCCTTTTGTTGATTTTGAGGTTCGAGTTTACACGATTTGACGCGGGAGTTCGTTCCATTTCGCAGGACAGAAATCACGCTGCGTCTTCGTCGATTGCGGAAAATACGACGACATAACCTACAAAATGCATTTAAACGTATCACATTTGCCACTGTACTTTCACGATCAACCAGAAATTCGTTCTACCGCGACGACACGGCACGGCTGACGAATCGGCGGTGAAGAGGTAACGCATTTTGTTCCGACGACTCCGCAGGAACAGATACGCAGATGCCCAGTGCCAAGGATGAATCGGAAGGCGAGGCGGAGGAGATGTCGCACGACAGCAACGACAGCAATCAGAGCTCCGCGTCGTGCGACAGCAGCGCGGAGCACAGCGACAGCGATGATTCCTCCGAAATGGACGAAGACGAGTGCGAGAGGCGCAGGAGCGAGTGTCTGGACAACCTCGTGGATCTGGAGAGGCAGTTCGCTCTGCTGAAGGAACAGTGAGTTAATGTTGGCTACCGAAATGGACCTGCGAAGAATTGGCAGAATTACAGATCAGCCGATGAACGTTTTTCATGCGATTTCTCTTCTAACATTAAAATGCGAATCCTCAGTGAATTATGTGAAAGGCAGTATCGTAATAAAGCTTACTTGCCTATCGTGTAATTACATCTCATATTAGTCGATTAGACCTCCCGAAAAACGCTCGTAAATCTCGGTAAAAGATACAAACTTTTTTGACAACTTGAAAATGCTCGGGGCGATGTACTTACGGTCGACAGGTATACAACGGA
This sequence comes from Ophion ellenae, assembly GCA_963210295.1. Classification (NCBI taxonomy): domain Eukaryota; kingdom Metazoa; phylum Arthropoda; class Insecta; order Hymenoptera; family Ichneumonidae; genus Ophion; species Ophion ellenae. The sequence goes on from OY723392.1 coordinate 35,771,215, forward strand.
ACTGGGTTGGAGTGTACGTAACGGGACACTACCCTGGCAACCCTAATTGAACACCCCTTTTTATGGTGTCGTCGGGTAGCAGACATTAAGGGGTGAGATGTACTCAGAGGCGTGAAAAAACGAGCATTTTCAATAATTTTTTTTTATAGTAATTAAGTTTGTTTTACAAAAGTGGTTACACAGACTTTTTATGTTATATTTCAACTTGACTTGTACAAATTTTCAAAGAAAAACATTGATTATTTATAAAAATATCGCCATCATTGTCGGACCACCTTCGGCATGTAGTGCTTTGCAGTGACCATCATAAAATTTTACTGGATCATATAAAATCAAAAAACAAAAAAAAAATCATTAGTTTAACAATAAATCTAGTGCTTAATAGAAGCTTTTTTTTTCAAAAATTAACAAAATGGCGGCTTTCGACAGATAACTTTCGGTTTTCGACCAAAAAATCGCTCGTTTATTGTTTTAAAAAAATATAAATTTTCAATAAAAATGAAAATCTTTCCATTAAGGACTAGTTTTTAATGCTATCAATAAGCACACCAAATTTCATCAAAATCCATCGAGTGGTTTTTGAATTATACTGGTCACCGACTTGAAAAACATAGTTTCGAGAAAAACGCGTTTAAAGTTTTTCGATGTGGATACGGTATTATATGTTCGTAAAATTTTGAGCTCGATGGATGAAGCTAAACTTTTTTTATGTATTTTGATCCGCTGATCCCGAATGTCACATTTTTTTTCCGAAAAGTCGAGCATTCAGTTGTTTATAGCCAATTGATAAAACAATTTTGCAAAAAATTTAAGTTTTTCGGGATGATTTTTTTTTTTATTTTGGGCAATTTTTAAACGAAAGTATTTTTTATAAAATTTTGCTCAAGTTCATAGTTTTGGAGTAATACATTTTTGAAAATTTCTGAAAGAGTTTTCCAATTGTACACTTGATTTATGTATACAAATACTAATTCAAAAATTACTTACATCGAATCATCGATTCCTGGCCCATAGAATAGGGCTTCTGTCGATGTGAAAGCTTCCAAATATCAATTTGTTGTTGTCTTTGAAGCATTCTGCCTTCCCGGGTATCATCGTTTGCGCGCTTGTCAGCCGCTACCTGCCATGGGGACCCGACGCCCCTTCACTAATTGTCAGATATCCCGGAAACGATTCATCGGATTGATTTGAAATTTTTAGGGAATATTTTCAAAACACCATACTGCAAGAATATGTTTAAAAAAACGATTTTTTGAAAATTCTGACTGCATCTCACCCCTTAAGAGGAGTAACTTTTGTTCGGGGCATTTATGGCTAAGGTCAATGACCTCGGAGTTACGAGGTCAAATGCGTCCCTGAAACAAACTCGAACAAACATTGGGTTTCTTTGGGTGTCCTGCACCCATGGTGGTCAAAAGCCAATTTGAGGTCGAAAGTCAATTCAATTGTCAAAGTCCTATTTTCATAGTGTCCCGTTACGTACACTCTGACCCAGAACTGACTGTATCGTCGCATTTCTGAACGCTCGAAATATCTCTCGTACATTATTCCGATATACCGGAGGAGCCAACAACTATGAACAGTAGAAATATTTTCTAGCCAATCGATCTTAGGGGAAAAGTTTTTTTTATGGAAGTTGCATAGTTTGAAGGGGCTCGTCGAGTGGTGGCTACGAGGTTCATCCAGAAGCCTAGGAGATTTTAACGTCACCTTCATTTTTTAAATTTCGATGACTAATTTTTTTTTCTTCATAATTTCATGAAGGAAGAAAAAAAAAGTTTACACTCCAAATTTCAAGATGATCGTTCAAGATTTAGTATTAAAAAAACGATGAAAAACAATATTTTAATGTTATTAGTATCGAATCGATGGGAAAAACGGTGCAGGCACTTACTACTAGGAAAAGCGCTCGAAATGATGACTACCACTTTCAATGCCTACATTTCTGGCACACTTTTGTGACATTCTCTGTAAATTGAGATCATATCAACTTGCTCTTGATAAGGAAACATTTTGTGGTAAATTTTGTACTAGAGGCAATTCTGCCGTAGTACTTTTATTTTAAGGAAATACATTATCATGGAGATCACAAACTTCTCTCTGCTCTCCAAAACAAGATTTTCCCAAATCTTCTGAGATTATCAGTTGCGAACATCGTAAGCAAAGGCTTACCTGCATTTTGCTTACAAGGAAGATCACTTAAGTGTCCGCCTTCGATTTTGTAGAAACTCATATATGTGAGAAAGCATTGAAAATCGTTAGACACTATGGATAGAAAAAAAATTAATTAACGGGTGACACGCTTTTTTTTAAGGGTGGCTCCCCCCTTGAAAACCGTTTCCCGCCGATAAAAAAAATGCCTGCCTAATAGTTTTTTAATGCTTTATCACATATATGAATTTCAACAAAATCGAAAGCGGACACTTCAGTGATGTTCCCTGTTAGTATTAAAGGGGTCTCCCATGTGACAGCTATTCTTTTTCGCTTTTTTGGGATTTTTTTTTATGAATCATTCAAACTCACTAGTTTTGAGTTTTTACCACACATTCATTAACATTTTTAGAGTCCCTCAGAATTTTATCGAACAAAAATAAGGAGTTGAATCAACTTTACACCGTTCGGAAGACACTCATGTGTAAAAGAAAGATATAAATACGTATATAAAGAATACGTAAAGATATAAGTATACGAAATATAAAAAAATTAAACGGCATTTTAATTTGTAGATCTGAGGCTATCGCCTGAATAAGAGTAAAGTACAAATATCGAAAATTGAATTTTTGGCATGGTTTTAAAAGAGAAGTTCCAAGTTTCGTATTTTTTTTTAACTTCAAAAAACTATGGCAGATATCGGAAATATTCTAGTTCGGGTAAGAACTTAGATGTGCTGACTATAGCATACAAATTTCAGAGAAATTCGTTCAATAGTTTTTTTAGATATCATGGAAGCCAATTTGAAAAAATACAGTTTTCAGAAAAACGCGTTTAAGGGGAGGTACCTGAGTAAACGGCGAGAAAAACAGGTAAACTTCGGGAATTGTTATCTCAAAAACTAATGTTTCGATTGGATCCGGATTTTTTTTTATTGGAAAATATGTACATTGAGGAATGTTGAGGAATTAAAAAAAATTAATTCGTTAACTGGAAGCGATTCAAACGCGATTATCTCGAAACATAGTTTTCAAAGTCGGTGCCAGATGTATCTCGAAAACGGCTTGTCCGATTTTGTCCAAATATGGATACAATATTCTTCGATAGTTTTTCTCGTTCCCCACGTAGGGGTTTTTCATTTGATTGAACCATTGCTTTTTTATGCAATGTGTATGCAATCCAAAATCGTCGGAAATTGCGAACGAAAAACGAATGTTAAATTAAAACGGTCGCAATTCCGGCAAAAATGAAAATTTCGAAAAAAAATCCTACGTGGCGAACGAGAAAAACTATCGAAGAATATTTTATCCAAATTTGGACAAAATCGGACAAGCCGTTTTCGAGATACATCTGGCACCGACTTTGAAAACTATGTTTCGAGACAATCGCGTTTGAAGCGCTTCCAGTCAACGAATTTATTTTTAAAAATTCCTAAACATACCTCAATGTACATATTTTCCAATACAAAAAATCCGGATCCAATCGAAACATTAGTTTTTGAGATAAAAATTCCCGAAGTTTACCCGTTTTTCTTACCGTTTACTCAGGTACCACCCCTTAAAAGTTCAAGTACGATTTACACAAAGAAAATGTTGACTCGCCATTAGTCTGCTATGCCCGGTCCATGTAAAACGCAAAAAAAAATTCGATTTTTTGGACCGGTAACATGGGATGACCGCCTTAAACTATTGAAACCTCAATTGGACCCTGTTCGTTAATACAGACTGACGTGATTAATGAGACAATACAATCAATGAAAATCAGATTACAAGCCTGCATTGAAAGTGGTCGCCTTTTATAGAAGTTAGTGTTTGCTGCGTTTTTTCAATAGATTCTAGGCTAAAAACATTAAAATTCTTGTTTTATCGATTATTCGTACTAAATATTGATCTATTATCTTGAAATTGGTATGTTACCTTATTTTTAGTTCCTTGATAAAATTGGGGGAACAAAATAGTGGCCCCATTAAAAAACGGAGGTGATCTTGAAATCTCCGAAGCGCTTCCACCTGGATGAAGCTCGTAGCCACGTTTCGATGACTCCCTCAGAACCTTGCAACTTTTGTACGAAAAGTTTTCTCTAAAGTCTGACAGCGGGATTGTCACGCATATGAAAACCGGCAAAACTCAGGGAATTTCTTTCCTCCTGGAATAATTAGGGAAAAGTCAGGAAACTTGGAAATTCTCTGGAATTTTCTCAGCCTTTTTGCAAGAATTACAAAAAATGAAACCGACTTGACAAAAGAACCGAACATTATAAAAATAAATATTGTTCATATTTACATTATTCTTCATTTTATACCAAAAAAAGTTATGTCAGTGCCAAACATTGAAAATTTAAAAAACTGAAAACTAATTTACTGTGAAGCTCTATACATTTGCATTCGATCTGTCGATACACAACCACATCATTATTATTATAGAAGAATGTTTATATTTGTTTTTAATTTATTGTCGCCGGCATACAAATTTCTGTTCAAAATTAAGAACAGGTTCTGTATTTGCTTTACATCGTTTAAGGCGGGATATACATTTACAACGATCGAAAAATCGATTTCTTTTTTTTGTCTTTAAACGATAGTACTATATATGTAGAATATTTTCCCAAAGTTTCAAAGCGAAATTCGAAAAACTTCAAACGTTACAGCCCATCAAACGCGTTTTTCTCAAAACTGCATTATCGAAATTGGCGTGCAGGATTACTCAAAAACTATTAAGCCGATTGAGTTGAAACTTGGTAGAAATATTGATAATATTTCCTGCTACTTGACGAAAATTGTTTTTGAAAAATTGAAAAAAAAACGACTTTTTTAATTCACATTTTACAGAAATGTCGCGTGAAATGTCGATTTTTTTTGTAAATGCGTGCCATTTTCTAAAATTTGCATTTTGTTCATTTTAATTACCGTCACATAGAAATTATACACGTTCTAACTGAAAAAATGTTTGAACTTTTTTGCGAATCAAAGTCTACGGGAAGCTAGACTGCACGCCGATTCGCAACTCCCGCGGCGACCTTGCTGGTAACACTCTGCCAGAGCTCCGCCATTTTGATAATTAATTAATTAAAAAAAATTGTTTCGCATACTTGAATATACTATTAAAGTATTCCTAAAGTTTGATAAGTGTGGAATAATTATTTCTCAGTTTAAAAAAAATTCCTCAGTATTGCTTATTTTTTTCCTATCTAAATGTATATCCCGCTAAATTATTTTTTGAAATTGAGTCTTTTAAATTTTCATTTAAATTTCAAACATTTCCATATATTTTATCTTAAAAAAATTGTTATCCAGTTCAACATAATGTTTCAATAGAAGGATCGAACTGAGAATTTCCTTTGTCGTGCCGTACGCTGTTCGAACAGCGTAAGAGGCACGAAAGTAAGTCCGGTGGTGATCGAGACTAGGCCGAACGTACGGACGTTCACCGTGAACTTTTCACACGCGTACAATAATCGTAACGATCCTTTGGCAGGCTTTACCGAGAGCGAATAACCCAAGTGGACACGAAGCTGGGCGAGGTGCGAATAGGCAAATCCGAGGAGTATCTCATACCCCTGGAGCGACTGAAGGAGAACATGAAAACGAAGACCGAGGTGGCGGGAATTCTCAAGCAACTAAGACTGCAGAATATTCACAATAAGTTTATGGCCGAGGAGCAAGCGGCCCAGCAAAACTTCGAGAGCGAGAAGGGCCTCGTTTGGGACGGTATACACAGCGATCTCCAGGAGAAGATTCGTCGACTCGAGGAGGATCGAAACAACGTCGACATACACGCGGATCTCTGGCTAAGCTCGAGCGGACGCACGAGAAGAAATCACACGGAAAGGAGGAGAGCCGTCTCGGTCGCGGGTCCTTACATCGTTTACATGCTCAACGACTCCGATATACTCGAAGATTGGGCACTCATCAAGAAGAGCATGAGCAGCAGAAAAGCCGAGATCCTCTAATCCCCGAAACAACGAGGACGCGATAATCCTCTTTCTTTTTATCCCATCCGCGTCGAATCATGTGCAGAGACGAAGTGCCTCACTGCGATCTCGATTTATACGGATTAAACGAATTGCTGAAATGTTCTTCCCTATGTGTGCTGCGGGCATTGGAAAATCCTCCAGGAGCGCTTTCCATTACTCGTCGAGGCGAGACGCGGAGTCTTGAGGCTTGGCACAGATTTTCACGGGGTCCGTTCACGATTTAGAACTTTACCTAGCTGTAAGTTGTCATGTAAATAATATTTAAGGATATTTCATATTTTTAAATAAAGCGCGAGTCATCGGTACTGTTGTAACTGCTCGTTGGTAAGTTACCGACATCGCTTTGATCATTCAACACGCGTGAAGGCTGACGCTGAGAACTGGTAATGGACGAAAATTTGAATTATTACTTGCCGTCAAGTACCTTTAGCAACGTAGGTCGATATTTTTACCGAACGGATACTCCGTCGGTAAAGTAGACTTACCGACCGGGTTGAGAAAAAAAATGTAGATTGGCTTATCATAAGCCAATCTACTTTTTTTTCCTCAAATTCGGAAAATTTGAGGGGCAGACAGCTCTTCGTCTATCTATTTGACGTCGTTTGGCAAAGTTTCGACGGGATGTGAAGAGCCGTTTCAGAGATTTTTGGGTATCTACAATTGTTCTACCATACCGACCGCGATGAGGTGTCATTCCGTCTTAAGGACATGGCTCACACGTCCAGACGATAAAAATCCTACTGACAAGTTCCCTCAGGCGGACCACATTTCGGGCAAACGAAGAAAAAAACCTTTGTCGTTCAACAGAGTAGGCGGGCTTTCTTCTCTTTTTTCCAAAAAATCAGCTATCTCGCACTCGTTGCTGCTCGGTCGATGTGACACTCGGCCTCGAAGTACTTCTAGTAGTACGATCTGATATTTTTACCAAATTGGATACTCCGTCGGTACACTAGACTATTACCGATCGGCCCGTAAGTTACTAAAATTTGGATTTTACTGGCCATAAGGTACTTTAGTAGCAAAATTCAATATTGTATGCCGAGATAGACACTCCGCCGGTAACGAAGACTATTACCGACTGGCCTGCCAGTTACTAGACGTTAAGTTACTAAAACTTGTCTTTTACTGGCCATAAAGTTACTAAAATCTGTCTTTTACTGGCTATACAGTACTTTCGGTAGCACGATTCGATATTATTCACCGAACTTAATACTCCACCGGTAAAGTAGACGCTTACCGACCGCTCTACAAGTTACTAGACGTAAAGCTTCAAAAATTTGGCTTTTCCTCGCGATATCGTCTGCCAATATGGATACTCCGCCGGTAAATTAAACTATTGCCGACCGGCCCGTGAGTTACTAAAATTTGTCTTTTATTGGCCATGACGTACTTTTAGTAAGACAGATTTTGCTTGCCGAGATGGAAACTCCGCCGGTAAAGTAGACTATTACCGACCGGGCTACAAGTGACTAAACCTAAAGTTACTAAAATTTGCCTTTTACCGGACATGAAGTACTTTCAGTACCACAATTTGGAAATTAGATACTCCGCCGGTAAAGTAGACTATTACCGACCGGCCCACAGGTCGCTAGACGTCAAGTTACTAAACTTTCTCTTTTACTGGCCATAAAGTACTTTTAAGACGGAATGACACCTCATCGCGGTCGGTATGGTAGACCAATTGTAGATACCCAAAAATCTCTGGAACGGCTCTTCAGATCCCGTCGAAACTTTGCCAAACGACATTAAATAGATAGACGAACAGCTGTCTGCCCCTCAAATTTTCTGAATGCGGGAAAAAATATGTAGATTCGCTTATGATAAGTCAATCTACTTTTTTTTTCTTAAATTCAGAAAATTTGAGGGGCAGACAGCTGTTCGTCTATCTATTTGACGTCGTTTGGCAAAGTTTCGACGGGATCTAAAGAGCCGTTTCAGAGATTTTTGGGTATCTACAATTGTTCTTTTGGTGATGAGGTGTCATTCCGTCTTAAGACGGAATGACACCTCATTGCGGTCGGTATGGTAGAACAATTATAGACACCCAAAAATCTCTGATGAGGTGTCATTCCGTTATAATCGCACGAGTCGATATGATCTGCAGAGATGAACCCTCCGTGAAGTCGATCATTACCAACCGGGAAACTGTAATACCGTCCAAGTTCCAAAATTCCTATTGGCTAGAAACCTACCTTACCGGTAGAGTGCTTCTCCGGTCGCTTCGCGATCACGCCGTCTCGACGTGCAGGCGCTCCGTCAATATTTTCCCGCCAAAACTCCTTTGCGCTATCGGTGACCGGTGCGGGGATTGAAACGCAGTAAAACAAAGTTTCGTGCCGCTCGCATGTCAAGTTTCACATTTTAATCACTTTTTTTCATACATTATACAATTATTTGTCACTTCCGTCCATCGTTCGAACTGTAGAGAGAAAAAGAAAAAATGGACGAGCCCGAACGTGAGTACCCACGCGACATTTGTCATTGTTATTGAACGTTGTTTACAGAGCGCACACTCCACTGCGGAAATTCGCAAAACTCGCTAAATGTATTTTGTGCAATGGAACAGCATCGCCTTCCGGACGCTCGAAGCGTCAGAGGAACGACAAGAACGGCCGTCTGTCGGCCCTGGAAAAACTCAGACAGTTGAAGGGCAGCAAGCACAAGTACGAGGTTACCGAACTTGACAATGTTTATGACGAGGTCGACGAGAAAGCTTACAGCAAGACCGTCATGGAACGACAGAACGACGACTGGATCGTCGATGACGGTGAGCTTACCATCGAAAATGAAGATTCGGAGGACAATGAGAAATGAATCCCTTCGAGGAGGACAATGCGTTTCAATGATTAATGTTTTTATCTTGAACTTGAAAACGTCTGATGAATATTCAAATTCTGAGTTTTTGTATGCTTCGCTCTTTATGGAGAATTATTAATCTTATCTAGACAATTTAGTAGTTTGTAACGAAGAATTGAAAATGGAGCTCAATTTCCATTGTCAGTACGGTCGAAATATCAGGGAAAAATATTGAGGGTGTATGGGAGGAATCCACGCAGTGGAATTCAAAATTTTGAAGTTTTAAACTCATCTATAATAAAGTCAGTTGTAAGTAGTATGATATGTGGATCGAGCCTCACATCTCCACTTAACGGGGAGATATACACCTGGGAGTCGGAAAAAAAGGTCATTTTTGTGAATTTTTTCAAGGAAAACTATTTGAAATTTCGGATTGGGGTTTTAATTATCTAAATGTATATACATTCAAAAATATGTTTAATTTTCTTTATTTCAAAATATCAAAAATATACAAGCATATTGTATGATCCTTGGAGCGTCGTAAAAAAATCTGCGTATACGGTACCCACTGGCGTTTCTTCAAAAATCATCTGAAAAAAAAACCAAAAAGATTATTAAATTAGATACTATAATCTAGTACTTGTCATAGCCGATTTTGAAAACATCGATTTATGACAAAATGGCGGACGTTTGAACATAAATAGTGATTTTTGGGCCAACAATTAGTTATTATTTTGCCTATAAAACAAAAACTAAGTAACGGAAAAAAAAATCCTCTGACAAGTACTAGATAATGGTGTATAGAATAACCACAAAAAACCTCAAGGCAATCGGTTCATTGGTTTTCGAGAAATTTTGGATACCGATTTGAAAAACGTGGTTTTGAGAAAATCGCGTTTGAAAATTTGGGAATGAATAAATCATGAAATTTGTCAACTTACATGGAATCATCGATACCAGGCCCACAGTGTAGGTCTTCTACGGTCGATGGAATATTCATAGCTTTTAAATCCGCGACCTCAACCATCTAAGTGTATATCTCTCCTCAACGGGGTCGTCCAGTGTGAAGGCCGTTTTTTAATGCTTTTTTGGGGATTTTTTTTTGCAAACCATTAAAATAAAATAATTTATAAATTGTATATAATTTTTATCGACGTTTAAACAAACTTTGTGACGTTTTTGAAGTCATTATATTGAATATAGTCGGAGATACATCGCCCAACAGGTACACATATATAAAAAGAGGTGCTCCACTGCTGCCATGATCCCGACCGTTCTGCTTATCTGAAATCAAAAAACCAAACGCAATTTCAATCGTGAGACTCGAGGCTCCACATCGAACTAAAATAAAGTTAGAATTCCAAAAAATAATTTTTTTTCACGCTTTAGAAAAAAAATTCAATTTTTCGTATTTTTTGGGGGTCTACATAGCTGATAAAAAGAAAACTAACGAAGCAATCGTAATTATTTTAGTTCAACTTGTAATTATATATGTACTAAAGATGCTGCATAAATTTGAGCAGAATCAATCAAATAGTTTTTGAGATATCATGGCAGCAGTTTGAAAAAATCGTGTTTCGAGAAAAACGCGTTTGAAAGTTGTTGTATATAATCCATAATAAAAAAATGGCCTCACCATCAATCTGCTATGCCTGGACCATAGAGTACACCTTCCCCTTCTTCAAAGAAGTCATGCAAGGCCGTTTTCTCTTCTTTTGATCTGCCACACTAGACGACCCCTTTAAGGGATAACACCACTCTAGTGGCAGAAAATGAGGCCTAACGTTGACAATTTATTTTGGGAGTATGAAAAAAGTATAGGATTTCTTTTGAGAGGATTTATTTAACACATATTAAAGTATAAAAAAAAATGATATAGTCCATCTTGAAAAACATGTTTTTTACAAATAGCTTCACGGGAAGATGGTTTTCTCGTAAAGTATAAGACCTAGAACAAAAACCAAACAAAATTATAATCTATATTATTAGCTATGGGACTAAGTAGGGAATTTTTTAAATCAAATTTTGAAAACATGGCGCACTTTGAAAGAAATAAATCGATTTTTTGCCCAAAAAATGAGCAGTAAATTGTTTATACGAAAAAAGTTTACATTTAATTTAAAAAAAACGGCTACGTACTCCCATAGAGAATGTCATTGTGAAGCTACTATCAAAATTTCAAATCGATCCATACAAAGGTGTTCGAGTAATCCGTTCCCCCAGTTTGAAAAAAGTGGTTTCGAGAAAAATGTGTTTAAGGGGCCAGTCCACTTTGGAGCCACGAAAAAAACCATTTTCGCGATTTTTTTGAGGATTTTATAAAAGTTGTTGGGCTTGACAAAGTCTTGAAATACGATTAAAAAATTGTTATTCATTTTTATTCATTTTAAGTACGAAAACTGTAGTTTAACGTAACGCCTCAAAAATAGGTGGGCTAGGTAGTTCCATCAGAACTCGGCAACGGCTTGTCCGAAACAAAAAAAATCAAAGTCCATTAGATTCAGTATGACACCAGCTACAAAATGACCCTCCGATATAAAGTTTTAAAAAAATGGCAGATGAAAACCGAAAAAAGTTTGAAAAAAGGCGTTTTTTCGCAGTTTTTCGCAAAAAATAAGAGTAAAAAACAAAATCTTAGAACCATCGAGGATCATCTTGTTGCGAATCATGTTTACAATATGTGGTTCAAATTTCAAGAGAATCGGTTTATTAGTTTTAGAGATACGATGGAGCTAGATTTTGAAAACGTTGTTTCGAGAAAAAACGCGTTTGAAGTTTATACTATGAAAAACTCTAACCTAAACTCAATCGGCAATCCCTGCACCGTACAAAATCCCTTCTGATTGCTTATCATCGTCGATTTTTTCAAGTCTTGCTTGCTTTCGATTTTTTGAAATTTTCAAACTGGACTGGCCCCTTAAAGTTGTACGAGGCGCCTGAAAGAAGTCCGAGGCGCTGCGGCGAAATCGATAATTGAACCCTTGAAAAAAAATGGTTCGCTACAGGACCAATTGCATATTGTTTTTATGGCCGCAAAGTGCTTTTTAAGCCACAAAAAAACGATTTTTCCAAATTCCTAGAATGGTGTTATCCCTTAAGCCCCCTTGTAATTTATCGATGATCCAGAAGGGCCCTTCTCATGCCCCCACAAAATACGGCCCTCCACGAATGGAATACCTTTCGTAAACGAAAACTCGATATAACGAACTTCTCTAGAGATTCGTTATATCGCTGTTCGACTGTATCTAGTGCTTGAACGAAGAATTTAGTGAAATATCGATTTCCGAACAAATGGTGGCAGTCCAAAGTGAAAGTATCGATTTTCGGAGAAAAAAACGCTCCATTTTCGTTGATAAAAACAAAACTATGCACTGAAAAATAAATTCCCTCGTTCAAGCGTTGCTTTTTGATATGCAAAAGAAGCTTGCAAAATTTGAAGTTGATCGGTGCATTGATATTTGAGATATCGTGGTCGCCGATTTTTGAAAAGTCATTTTGAGAAAAACGCGTTCAAAGTTCGCTGGTTCGCGGACCCTACCTATAAACGCTCATAACTCCCTCAATTTTTAAACGGGTCGACTTACAACTTCCGAGAATATTTTTGCAATGTTATATTTTGAGAATGCGTTGAAAACCGAAAATCGATATTTTCAAAAATGTCAACTAGGTGTAAGCCCTTAACGTATGTTTCACCTGTATTTTTCAGAATTTAACTTCATTAGGGCAGAACTCTTGAGAGTGTGAGCCGTCTTGAGACATGAGCACTTTTCAAACCGCTCGATGGCTTGCTGCTTTGCGATTTAGTTTGCTAAAAACGTAATTACCTATTCAAAATTAATTACACTACAGGGGCGGAGCCCAAGATTGTAAAAAAATTCTAAAAAGTTTCTTCCATACGTAATTTACCCATACAAAACAAATTCCAAAACATTCTTTGTCACTTTTCTCATCATATCTGAGAGTAAAGCAACGTCCAGTAAGGACGCACGCCACACTGCTGCAAACGGAAAGTGTTTAAATCCTTCAACGGGTCAGCTAAACGATCCCAAATTGCCATGCAGGCTCAGATCAACATACTGATGGATCCAATTTTTCAATAAGTCCGCGATACATCCGCACTGCAGAAAAACTGTGATTTTCCAAAAGAAATCGCGACCAAGATGTCTACATGTTGTTTTTTTTTCTCGCAAAAGCTTGACCCTCCTTAATTTAGCAGTTACGCATGGTCATAAAAGTAACGAAGTTGCAAACTAAGGGGCTATACCAGTGTGAACGCTGAAAATTTGGGTGATTTTCGGGAATTTTTTTCGACGAAAAGTACTCAATTTAATGTTTTGGAAAATTAGAAATATATTTGGCTATATTTGACCTATATTACATAATATTTTCATAGAGAAATATTGAGATCCAAGCGACTTATGCGCTGCCTTCAGAGGCGCCAAAAAAAAAGTTCCTCGACTGCTGACGTGATTCCAGCCGATTGAGTAACTGAAACCGAAAAAGGAGAAAAAAATTGTTAAACTGGAAGGTAATTCCTGTACAATGACCTAGGATTTTTGAAAAATATTAAAATCTGACAAAATGGCGTAGTTATGAAAAAAAAAGTCTGTTTTTTTGCCTATAAAATGGTCGTTTTTTTCAATGCGAAATCGTCAATTTTCATCCAATCAAAAATATCCTACGTCATTGTAGAGTAAATATATTCAAGAGTACTCAGTTCAAATTTCAAGTCAATCGGATAATTGCTCTTTGAGTTACAATGTCAGCAAATGTGAAAAATCTCATTTCGAGAAAAACGCGTTTGAAGATTTAACTATCGATTTTTGCAAGATAAAATGATATTGATATAAATGATATAAATTTAATGATATTCTTGAAAGTATAAACTGTCGAAAAAGGCAAAAAGAAATCGATTTTTTATAAAGTGTCACACTGGTATAGCCCCTCAAATGTTACGCCGCGTAGGCGTTGCCTATGAAGCTAAGAGATGGAAGCAAATCCAAACGAACGACGACACCACTCGGGTCGACTCTTTAGTTTTATCGTTGTATATCAAGAACATATTGAAACCTGCTCCAGGCGGTAGCGGATACGTCGAGGACGGTCGCGAGATATTCGACGACGACCTGGACGACGACAGTATCCAAGAAGCGGCACGGAAGAGCAGCTTGGCGGGTCCGAGGAAGCGCAAAAAAGTTGAACCAAAGGGCAAAGGCAACATAAAGAGCATGCTGATGAGTATGCCGGTGAAGAAGAAGACCGAGGATAACTTGAACGACGACGATATCCTGGGAGATCTCATGAGCGAACTACAAAAGGATCAACCAACTCCCAAACGCAAAGACACAGGAGTCAGAAACAAATTCGCTACGTCGAAAGTCCAAACTCCGTGAGTTTTCCCCCGACCCGTTGAATTCCCGAGAATAACAGGTCCCGCAATTATTTTGCGCGTTTAAGGGGGGAGATGCCTTCAGGCGAGGAAAAAAATGATCTTAGTGATATATTTTTTAAAGAAAGATTTTTCACTACTTTTAGACCTAGGGTATGTTTTATTACTACTTTTGGCAGTTGCATGGTATTTTTTGTTATTAATCTTTTTAAATGGAGGTGGTAGGGCCCAGTCTTCTAAACGAATCGCGGCGGATGTTGTCAGACGGTGTGACACTTAGCGCTGGCGGGATTGATCTGCAAAAAAATTCCAACGAAGATTTTTCTTTCATTGACACTAATACGCAAAATATGAACCATGAAAAAGTGAGAAATGTTGAAAATCGATAAAATTGTACGTTTCGGAACAAAAGATTGAATTTTCGGAAAAATTGCTATATTTTGCGATAAAAAATACTTTTTTCAAAAAAGTTTAGGGTCATGTTTTAGACAATAAGGTTAGAAATATTTTTACGAAATTTCATTAGAATCGCCGGATTAGTTTTTTAGCTATACGTGACATCAGTTCTGAAAATGCAGTTTAGAAGACCGTCCCAAAAAGTTAAGGTACAGTCCGACCTCCGAATAAGAAACCAAAAGCCCCCAAGGGGAAGAGTTTTTCTTTCTCGAACTCGCTCGAACGAGTTGCAACTTAGTATTCACATCGCCCATGCAAAAACGTTTTCGACTGCGCGTGGACATTTAATTAGCGAATTTTTGTTTCACGTTAATATACATACTATTGAATATTATTGTGTACCACTGTATCTGAATTACTATTAACTGTCATAAAATCACCGAAACTGTGAAGAAGCGTAAGAGATCAGACTGTAGTATACAAGTCGATGAAAATATTACAGAATCTGCGCCACAAGGTGATAATTTAGACAAAGAGCTTTATGTCCATATTGTTTCATGCCATGTATATAAAAGAGGAAGTCAATATCTCTGAGGATTCATCTTCAATGGCAGAGTTCGACTCTCTCGAAAATATTCCACCGTCAGTTGAGTGCGTTGCGGATCAAAATAATACGCAACAAGACGAAAACGCTTTTCATTACGTCTCGGAAACTTTAGCTGTTTTATATGAAAATCTTTAAACGCCCTTATCTTCGTTTTTATTTTATATGAAATCTTGTCAACACATATGTGTATCTTTTTAATTAATACAAAAAATGTCTAATAAACTTGTAGATTTTTTGTTATATTCACACACGCACGCATGCACCCATCAATTTACAGTACAACGTTTACTCTATTTTGCCCGAATAATCTCTCCCAGGCTGGTTCCTTAACCAGAGGTTCCGCGCACAAAATTCTCGAGATCGGAGTTCGAGTCGGAGTGGGGGAAGCGCTTGAGTTAGAAACTGAGGAAAGTTTCTTATTGCCGGGTTTCTTATTCGGAGGTCGGACTGTAGTCCTATCACTTCACGCTAGTCATACCACTGATCATACTTGACTTGTACAATTTATATTTCTTACAAATGCAAAAAAAAAAATTTTATAACTAAATTTTCCATGTGCAACCTGTTTAATGAATGTTGACATTTAATTAGAAAAAAGGAAAAATAGTTATTCCAACGATTCGCGCAGTATTTCTAGGTTTGATATTTGGCAATATTGGTTTTATCTCCGTCGCTTTTTACTCAACGAGGCGAGTTTAACCTCCATGCTTTTCAACGTCGATCTGTCAAAACAATGTCAGGTGCGGGAAATATAAAGCATTGTACTCGGGCCACGACTGGTAAAAAGCGTGGAAAATTTGTGTCGGCGAAATATGTCGGTTAAAAATGAAATCTGTGTGGAAATTCGAATGAGTGAGATGAGGTTAGGACTACAGTCAGCTGTTGCCTTGCTGTCACGTCTCTTTATCGTAGCAAGTGGTAATAAATCCAATACCGGAAGTTCAAATTAAACTTGATATTACATAAAAATTAGGTTAATAAGCGTATTTTTTTCTGTGAGCACTGGATCACTATAAGTGTTAAGTATGTGAATCTGATTATTCTGAAGAATCTGACGGATTCCCACTATTATATACACTTTTGTAGCGACCGGAAATTGGGTTTTTGTATGTCGTCTCGGAATTCCTTCACAAAAATACGCAATTTTAATATTTCTTTTCTCTGTAATTAAGTCGATAAACGACGCTGAAATTTTACGGAGACGATTTTTAATATATTTAGTGGAGCCCCAAAAAAATTATGAAAATCCTATGGATTGAAGCCTGGCGATGGACTATCTTAATTGGTCATATGCACGGAACCCTTTTTTTTTTTAAAGATTACTGAACAAAATACCATGTAACAGCCCAAAGTGATGGTAAAACATACTCTAAGTCTCGAAAATGATGAGAGATCTTTCCCTTAAAATAAAATCATGAAAATTAGCAAATTTTTTCTTCGCTTAACGTCTAACGCGTCGATTGTTTTCCAGAACAAGACAAGAATCGTCGGCCTCCAAGCCGCTGGATGTGGATGATTTTCTGGAGCCAATGTTCGAGAGTAAGATCGACAAGGCAACACCCCCTTCTGTCCGGGCGAAAAAAGCTCCAGGAGACGAGAGGGGGGACAAAAAGCCGCCTCTTGTCGGAGAGAAACAAACCAACGGGAGAAAACCTGAGCGGGATCATTTCACATTTTCGGAGCAGAGCACCAGCCAGCAGATCGACAATGATGATACTCAGAGTCAGATGGACCGTGAAGACAGAGTCGAAATTGACACTCCCGTGACGCAAGAGAGTCCCGTCGATTCGAACCAGTACGAGGAAGACGTTAGTACTTTTTTTTTTCTCTTGAATTCCAATGTTCATTCGTATCCCTCGAAAAATCGATGAAACTGTCATCCCACTCGCTGGTCGGCATCCAAGCCCACTACATCGACTACTTTATTTTTTCGTCCCGTTTCATCCTCTCAATTCGCCCAATGAGTTCTCATCCATGGCTGTTAGGCGTATGGAAAACAGGGAAAAGTCAGGGAATCTCTTTCCTGGACTAATCAGAGAGTAGTCAGGGCATTTTGAAAATTCGCTGGATTTTTTCCAGAATTTTCTTTTTGCAAGAATTACGAAAAATGAAACCGACTTGAAGCAAAAATCTGAATGGTATGGGAATATTTTTAATATTTATATCAATCTTCATTATATACAAAGAAAGTTATGTCAGTGCTATACATAATACAATTAAAAAATTCAAAACTAATTTACTCTAAAGCTCTATACGTTTGCATTCGATTTGTCGATAGACAACCACAAGATTATTATTGTAGATAAGTGTTTATATTTATTTTTTATTTATTGCCACCGACAAAAAATTCTGTTTATAATGAAGAACGCGTTCGGCATTCGCTTTTCATTTTTTTTTTAACTTCACAGTGCATTTTATATTATTTTTCGAATTTCGATTAAAAAAATAAATTCACCATTTTTATATATTTGATCATAAAAAGAAATGATGTTCTTTATTTGACCCCAATCTCCCTGGAATATATGCAAAAAATCTGAAAAGTATAAAAGTAAATATTTTTGTACATTTTTTTAATTTATATTGTTCAGCACTATGTACAAAAAAAAGTTATGTAAGTGCTAAACATTGAGAACTTCAAAAACCAAAAAATAATTCACTCTGAAGCTCTATACATTTGCATTCGATTTGGCGATACACAACCGCACAATTATAATTGTAGATAAGCGTTTATATTTATTTTTTGTTTGTTGCCACCGACATTTTTATTTTATTTTAATATTTAACATTCTTGACCCTATTGACCTCTATTTGACCCTAATCTCTCTGGAATATTTTTGAAACCTGTGTGGAAAAACCTGGAAAAGTCAGAAAATTTTCCGAGTCAGCAATGCGTAACAACCATTTCATCGAAAATCGACCGAATTGCAGCTGGACAACTTTGACTTTGCCGAAATGGAGGTCGATGCGAACGAGCTGCCGCAATGCTCGACGAAATCGATGGCCGAGGCGGAGAAAGTCGATACGAAAACGGTGAAAAAACCCGAGAGCCAAGTTTCCAACTTCAGAGATGAAAAGTCGAAGAACGAGCAGGTGGAGATGATGGATCAAGCGTGGGCGGATGCCTTCAGCGAGCAACTCGCAGAGTCCGAATTCGCGACGGCTAGCAACGTGGAAATCGACAGCGTACCACTTGTCACGAACAAAGCCGGCGACAAGGTCTTTCGTTTCTATTGGTGGGACGCTCACGAAGATTACTTCAAGCAACCCGGTGTCGTTTACATGTTCGGCAAAGCTTACAACGAAGCAACCAGATCTTACGTATCCTGCTGCCTTCAAGTGAAAAACATTCCACGCAGGATTTATCTTTTGCCAAGGGAATTCGTGAGTCTTTCGTGCTATCTTGTTCGCTTAAGGGGAGATGTACACCTAGGAGCCGGAAAAAAGGTCATATTTGTGAATTTTTTCGAGGAAAACTATTTGTAATTTCGGATTGGGGTTTTAATTATCTAAAAGTAGATACATTCAAAAATATGTTTAATTTTCTTTATTTAAACATATGAAAAATATACAAGTATATTGTATGATCCTTGGAGCGTCGTAAAAAAATCTGCGTATACGGTACCCACTGGCGTTTCTTCAAAAATCATCTGAAAAAAAAACCAAAAAGATTATTAAATTAGATACTATAATCTAGTACTTGTCATAGCCGATTTTGAAAATATCGATTTATGACAAAATGGCGGACGTTTGAACACAAATGGTGATTTTTGGGCCAAAAATTAGTTATTATTTTGCCTATAAAACAAAAACTAAGTAACGGAAAAAAAATCCTATGACAAGTACGAGATAATGGTGTATAGAATAACCACAAAAAACCTCAAGGCAATCGGTTCATTGGTTTTCGAGAAATTTTGGGTACCGATTTGAAAAACGTGTTTTTTCTGTTATATTTCAACGTGACTTGTACAAATTTTCAAAGAAAAATATTGATTATTTATAAAATTAGCGCCATCTTTGTCGGACCCCCTTCGGCATGTAGTGCTTTGCGATGACCATCATACGATTTTACTGGATTATCTGAAATTAAAAAAAAAAACAAAAAAAAATCATTAGTTTAATAATAAATCTAGTCCTTGATCGAAGCTTTTTTTTAATTAACAAAATGGCGGCTTCCGACAGATAACTTTCGATTTTCGACCAAAAAATCGCTCGTTTATTGTTTTAAAAAAATGGAAATTTTCAACAAAAATGAAAATCCTTCGATTAAGGACTAGTTTTTAATGCTAGCAATAAGCACACCAAATTTCATCAAAATCCATCGAGTGGTTTTTGAATTATAGTGGTCACCGACTTGCAAAACATGTTTTCGAGAAAAACGGGTTTAAAGTTTTTCGATGTGGATACGGTATTATATGTTCGTAAAATTTTGAGTTCGATGGATGAAGCTAAACTTTTTTTATGTATTTTGATCCGCTGAATCCGAATATCACAATTTTTTGCCGAAAAGTCGAGCATTCGATGGTTTTTAGCCAATTGTTAAAACAAGTTTTCAAAAAATTAAAGTTTTTCTGGATGAATTATTACTTTTTTAACATTTTCGGCAATTTTAAAACGAAAGTATTCTTTATAAAATTTTGCTAAAGTTCATAGATTTTGAGTAATACATTTTTGAAAATGTCTGAGTGAGTTTTACAATTTTACACTTGATTTATGTATATGAATACTAATTAAAAAATTACTTACATCGAATCATCAATTCCTGGCCCATACAATAGGGCTTCTGCCGATGTGGAAGCTTCCAAAATATCAATTTGTTGTTGTCTCCGAAGCATTCTGCCTTCCCGGGTATTATCGTTTGCGCGTTTGTCAGCCGCTACCCGCTGGGGACCCGACGCCCCTTCACTAATTGTGGGATATCCCGGAAACTATTCATCGGATTGACTTGAAATTTTGTTGAAATGAAAATGAAATGTTTGAAATGTTTAAAAAAAATCGATTTTTTGAAAATTCTGACTGTATCTCACTCCTTAAGTGCTGAACGCACCAATAGACTACGTCTAACCAGATGAATTCACCAGGTTCAAGATTCGGGTAAACTCGGAGCAGAGGGCGACGGGCCCCGCGAGACATCGATATCCGACGTATACGAGGAGTTCAACAAGTGGGCAACGAAGAATCGCGTGACGGAGTTTCGTTCGGCCAAAGTGACGAAGCGTTACGCGTTCGATCGAGCGGGTACGCCAAAGGAATGCGAGTACCTCGAGGTTCGTTATTCGGCCGCTTATCCACCGATGGACCCGTCTTACAGCGGTCCAACGATCGAGCACGTTTTCGGCACCTCGGTAAACGCTCTGGAGCTTCTCCTCATCGAGCGAAAGATCCGAGGGCCCTGTTGGCTCGAGGTGAAGGCCGCGCTACCATGCGGAAATCCCATCAGTTGGTGCAAGCTCCAAGTGAACTGCGCGAAATTCGAAAATATCACAGTGTGCGAGAGCGTCGCGACGGAAAAGTTGCCCATACCGCCGTTGGTGATGGCAACGTTGAACGTTCGAATGTCCCTAAACGCGAAGCAACATCAGAACGAGGTGGTGATGATAGGCTTGCTGTTGCACAACGAGTATCAAATCGACAAACCACCGCCCAAGCCCCTCTTCCAACAGCACTACTGCCTCGTGACCCATCCGCGTGACGTACCATGGCCCCGTCACGCGCGCGAACTTCTCACGAAGACTCTCAACACTCGAGTCGTATTATGCGACACGGAGTTCGAACTGCTCGAGCAATTTCTCGATATCGTCCACAAGTGCGATCCCGATCTCTTGATCGGCTACGACTGTGGCTTTCAGCTCGACGTACTCATGCATCGTATCTCAACTCTGAAGCTGAAAAATTGGAGCAGAGTGAGCAAACTCAGGAGAACCGTGATGCCGATGTTCAAAGGCAAGATAAATCTCGGCCAGTGCTTCAGCGGACGGCCAATCTGCGATATACAAGTGTCCGCGAAAGAGCTCAATCTCAAGGTACGCAGCTACGATCTTCAGTCACTTTGCTGCGCCGTGCTGAAGAAAACCGAGAACGACTGCAAGGAGATAAAGCCCGCGGACTGCCCGAAATTTTACGCCGAAGCGGCGAAAGTTGAGAAACTATTGCAAATCACCATGAACGAGGCCCTCTACATCGTAACGCTACTGTTCGAACTCAACGTTATGCCACTCGCTGTACAAATAACGCAAATCGCCGGTAACGTACTGTCGAGGACCCTCTCGGCTGGACGCGCCGAACGCAACGAGTATCTTTTGCTTCACGCTTTCTTCAAAAAGGACTATATCACGCCTGATAAACGCTACGCCAGCAAGAGCAAAGACGAGAACGAGGGACAATCCAGGCGAAAGAAACCCGCGTACTCGGGTGGCCTCGTGCTCGATCCGAAGAAAGGCTTCTACGACAAACTCATTCTTCTCATGGACTTTAATTCGCTTTATCCGAGTATAATACAGGAATACAATATGTGCTTCACGACCATTGCCGGCGCGGCTTACGCCGATCTCGATGATCTCGTCGTACCCGAGAGCAATCTCGAGCCTGGCGTTGTACCAACGGAAATTCGAAAACTCGTCGAGAGCCGCGGCGAAGTGAAGAAACTCATGAAAACGCCCAATCTATCGTCCGAACTCAAATTGCAGTACAATATCAGACAACTCGCTCTCAAACTCACCGCTAACTCCATGTACGGGTGCTTGGGCGCGACTCACTGCCGATTCTACGCTAAGGGCTTGGCCGCTCTTGTTACGAGTAAGAATATTTCTAGGGGCCGAAGTTTGCAATGTTGGAATGCAACGGACGTTCTTTTTTATAGTTTTGTCGGTGGCGATTTTTCTTTTGCACGTTTCGGTCGTAGATTTTGTGGCTGCTTGGAACATGGTTGCGGAATTTTAGTAGCTGACATTTGCTAAAGGAAATTTTAGTGATTTCGGGAAATTAATTTTCATTGGGTTCCAACGACAAGAGGCTATACCAGTGTGAACGCTGAAAATTTGGGTGATTTTCGGGAATTTTTTTGGAAGAAAAGTACTCAATTAAATGTTTCGGAAAATTGAGAATATATTTGGCTATATTTGACCTATATTGCGTAATTTTTTCATGGAAAAATATTGAGATCCAAGCGACTTGTGCACTACCTTCGGAGGCGCCAAAAAAAAACAGTTCCTCCGCTGCTGACATGATTCCGGCCGATTGAGTAGCTGAAACCGAAAAAGGAAAAAATATCGTTAAACTGGAAGGTATTTCCTGTACGATGACGTAGGATTTTCGAAAAAATATCAAAATCTAACAAAATGGCGTAGTCGTGGAAAAAAAGTTTGTCTTCTTGCCTATAAAATGGTCGTTTTTTTTTCAATGCCGAATCAGTCAGCAAATTTGAAAGATCTCATTTCATATTCTTGAAAGTACAAAAATCTCAGCTCATATTCTTGAAAGTATAAACTGTTCAAAAAGGCAAAAAAATCGGTTTTTTTTAAGTGTCACACTGGTCTAGCCCCTTAATCTCGTTTTCCAGTGGATCCAATCCATTTTTCGACTTTGCCGGCGGTGTAGTTGGATTTTTCTGATTTGGGCATTTCTCAACAGGCAAAGGTCGTGAAATCCTGCAGAACACGAAGGCGCTGGTGGAAAAACTGAACTTCGAGGTGATTTACGGAGACACGGATTCGATAATGATCAACACGAAAGATCTCGACTATGATAAGGCATTGGCGAACGCTAAGAAGGTAAGAGTTCACCTTGAATTTTTCGTTAAAAGTTCGGTAACTTGACATTTTACCAGTATACGGGAATGTATTTTACTTGATTATAGACGAAAATCAGTCAATTGTTAAATATCAGGGTTCGTGAAGGAATACCCTAAGAGATCTCTTGAGGCAGCTGACAATGAGCGATTTTTTAAGACTTTTTTTGGGGTTAAGGGACATACATTTAGACAGGAAAAAAATAAGCAATATTGAAGGATTTTTTAAACTAAGAAATAGTTATTCTACAATTATAAAACTTTAGGTATACTTTAAGGGGTTAGGCCACAGTAACGGGTATAAAATCATGTGCGACTTCAACAATTTTTTTTTCGTATGAAAAAGTGATTGACTCATCAAATTAATTACACATCTATTAAGTATGAATATCAAGCTGTTAGAAAATATATATTTTTTTCGATGTACAAAATGGCCGACTACAAATATTTTCTGTTCTTATCTTTTTTTTAGGCGCTCCGCGGCGTGACATTTAGCATCCATAATTTTTTACCTGGACCAAAAAACAAAAATTCTCGTCAGTCTACATTAGAATATCTAGAGAAGTACGTACGGAATTAAAAAAATATTGTTCTATTCAAAAGTTGTAGATATTTGAACTTAAGAAATGAATTTTCAGTGAAAAATTTCGTTATAACTGCTCATAAACTGCTTATAAAATGAAAAGTTTTCGATTAATCATAAATTCCGTACATACTTCTCTGCGAAATACAATCAGGAACATAACTTTTAAATTTGAAGCAAATCGAGTGAAAATTGTTGAAGTTATTTGTCACGCCAATTGGAAAAAAGCTGTTTCGAGAAGTTTCGAATTGTCGGCCATTTTGTACATCGAAAAAAAAAATATATTTTCTAACAACTTGATATTCATACTAAATAGATGTGTAATTAATTTTATGAGTGAATCACTTTTTCATACGAAAAAAAATTGTTAAATTCGCACATGATTTTATACCCGTTACTGTGGCCTAACCCCTTAATCGTATATTCAAGTATACGAAACAATTTTTTCAAATTTATCATCATCAAAATGGCGGAGCTGTGGTAGAGTGTTACAGCAAGGTCGCCGAGGGAGTTGCGAATCGGCGTGCAGTCTAGCTTCCCGTAGACATTGATTTGCAAAAAAGTTCAAACATTTTGTCAGTTAGAACATGTAGAGTTTCTATGTGACGGTAACTAAAATGAAGACAATGCGAATTTGAGAAAATGGCACGCGGTTACAATAAAAAATCAACATTTCACGCAACATTTCTGTAAAATGTGGATTGAAAAAGTAGTTTTTTTTTCCAATTTTTGAAAAACAATTTTCGTCAAGTAGAAGGTACCGATATTATCGATATTTCTGCCAAGTTTCAACTCAATCGGCTTAATAATTTTTGAGTAATTCTGCACGCCAATTTCGATAATGCAGTTTTGAGAAAAACGCGCTTGAAGTTCACGCCCGCTCCGAATCCGAGCGGCGAGGCAGGGCGTTAACGGGCTGTAACGTTTGAAGTTTTTCGAATTTCGCTTTGAAACTTTGGGAAAATATTCTACATATATAGTTCAGTCGTTTAAAGAAGAAGAAAAAGAAATCGATATTTTGGTCGTTGTAAATGTATATCCCACCTTAAAGTTTGCATCATTGCCATGCAATAAAAATCCTTTTGTATTTCTCATTTTTATTATGATTCAAAATCATATTTTGCAGATTCGTTGTAGATTGCTAAATAAGCATCCTACAAAATGTTTGACCGATTTTCGTAGCTCCTATCTGCCAAACGAAATGTGCGAGAAAAAAAGTCTTTTTTCGTTGTATTCCAACGATGCAAACTTTAATGTCATGATTTTTTTGTGTCGAAACTGTTTATTCTAAGTGAATAACATTTTATGTTCATATTACATCTTTTAATTTTCGAAAAGAAAATCTTTTAAACATTTTTTGTTAATATGGCGGCTGTACACTTGCTTCGGAGACGGTTGCCGCCGGAGTTGTTCCACGGCGTACAATCTAGCGTCTGGTGCATTGATCTGAAACATCGGAGCCAGGAAGTTTTCGATTTCTAAGACCCACACGCTCTATGTGAACCTAAAAAACCCCAAAAAAATTGAAAATTCGGAAATGGTACCTATTTGAAAAAATCTTTTCATGGAATTTTTACTGTAGTATTAGTTGATGAACGAGCAGGTTCTTAAAATCATTTTCAAAGAAATTTAGGTTCACATAGAGCGTGTGGGTCTTAAAAATCTAAAACTTTTTGGCTCTAATGTTTCAGATCAATGCACCGGTCGCTAGCTTGTACGCCGTGGAACCAGTCGTACAGCAAGCGTCGTACAGTCGCCATTTTTAAATATGATATACATTCGTAAAATTTGGATAAAAACAATAATGATTGTGTTCAGATAAAGCAAGAGGTGAACAAACTTTACAAGAGGGTCGAACTGGACATAGACGGAGTATTTCGTTACTTGCTGCTGCTCCAAAAGAAAAAATACGCCGCTGTGCTGATGAACAAAACACCGAGCGGCAAAATCGAACTGGTGATGGAGCACAAGGGTCTCGATATCGTCAGAAGGGATTGGTGCCAATTAGCCTGCGATACGGGAAAGTAAGTTGCGAAACGACAAAAACAAAATTCACAGTTCATAAAAGAAAACATTCAGGGACTGCATCTACCTCGAGGCCCGAACGAAACGGCCAAATTCCATTTTTTTTCTCTGGGAAACGATTGGTGAAAGAGAAATACATTTTTTTCAACACAAAGGTACATATATTGAGAGCCTATAAAAAAATAACCGAAAAATACAGAAAAAAAAATGAAAACATGGCCGCCGACGGATGATGAAATATTTTTGCGAGTTTTGGAGGTGAACACTGCAGCTTAAACGGTCTATTCGAAACCTAAAAACCGAACGGGTTGTTCACGTTAACGATAAATACGAGTCGTTGACGATCGTTGATTTTTTTAATACTTTTTTTTTTAACATGCGGCGATGAATTCAATCTCGAGCATAGAAAATTTATGAAAAAAGTCGTCATTTTTACTCAACTATTAAACAATGAAGATCGATTTTGAAAAAGTGACATCGTCAACGACTTTTTAATGATTCTCATCGTATCTCCAGTGAATTTGGAAACAATCCATCAAGTGCTTCTCGAGATATGTCCGCCGACTTTCAAAACAGTGTTTCGAGAAAAACGCGTTTAAAGTTTGAAGTATGGCGCTGCTGCCGCTCGACCGGCCGATTGTTAGAAGTTGTAGCTCATTCAATTTTAGGAATATTTAAATGAAATTTTCAGGGACTATAGCTAAAAGGTGATACTAGTGAATAAAAACATTTTTGGAAAATGAATTTTTTTGACCCACCTAGGTAGATGCAGCCCGTTAAGGCCTAAGGCCACAGTAACGGGTATAAAATCATGTGCGAATTTAACATTTTTTGCGTATGAAAAGGTGATTCATTCATGAAATTAATTACACATCTATTTAGTATGAATATCAAGTTGTTAGAATCTTTTTTTTTTTCGATGTACAAAATGTTCGACTACTATTTTCTTTTGTTATCTTTTTTTTAGGCGCTCCGCGGCGCGACACTTAGCATCTACAATTTTTTACCTAGAACAAAAAACAAAAGTTCTCGTCAATCTACATGAGAATACCTAGAGAAGTACGTACGGAATTTAAAAAATATTGTTTTATTCAAAAGTTGTAGGTATTTGAACTTGAGAAATGAATTTTCAGTGACAAATTTCGTTATAACTGCTCATAAACTGCTCCTCAAATGTAAAGTTTTCGATCAATCATAAATTCCGTACGCACTTCTCTGCGAAATGCAATTAGAACATAATTTTTAAATTTTAAGTAAATCGAGTGAAAATTGTTGAAGTTATTGTCACGCCAATTAGAAAAAAGCTGTTTCGAGAAGTTTTGAGAAGAAGTTTCGAGAAGAAATTCGCACATGATTTTATACCCGTTACTGTAGCTTAATAAGTATACCCGTTACTAAGGCCTTAATGAGTTTATATATAGGAAAATAAACGTGCGATTTTTTGTTTCAGAACGATATTGGATCAACTGTTGTCCGATCAGGAGAACGACTTGAGACGGGAAAAGATATTCGATATTTTGGCCAACGTGTCGACGAGTTTACGCGAAGCTCGAGTGCCTCTCGCGTCTCTGGTCGTGACGAAGCAATTGTCGAAGAATCCGAAAGATTATCCGGAAAAGAAACTGCCACACGTGTCGATAGCGCTCAGGCTCAATAAGGAGGGTGGTCGTATGTGGAAAGCTGGCGACACCGTTCCCTACATAATATGCGAGGTAGTCACAGTTCCAACATATGAGGTTGTTGCTTAAAAATGTTGGGGTAAATAGATATCAATGAAAATTTTGCCAGCTTTGTTTCGGCATGGGTTTTCCACAGTTTCCCCGTGCCCTCGTGTGTATACGCGAGTACTGCCCAAAAAGACGAGTGTAGGGTGAAAGCATTTTGTTTGTTTGTTTGGGTTTAAGGATGGAACTACGAGATCAGCGACCGAAAGGGCCTATCACGTCGACGAGTTCAAGAAAAGCGACACCCTCAAAATAGACGTCGACTATTATCTCCTCAGTCAAGTATTTCCCGTTGTGCTGCGCATCTGCGAGCCCATAGAGGGCATCGACGACGTGCTCTTAGCCAAACATCTCGGCCTCGAGGGCGTCTACAAATCGAAGCGGGTCATTCACGAGCAGGAGGATGTCGAGGTGCCTCTCCAGATTAACGAGGATCGCTACAAATATTGCATACCTCTGAAGTTCAAGTGTCGCAACGCAAAGTGCAACCAGGAAATCGAGATGAAAGAATTCTTCA
Organism: Ophion ellenae; assembly: GCA_963210295.1. NCBI lineage: Eukaryota > Metazoa > Arthropoda > Insecta > Hymenoptera > Ichneumonidae > Ophion > Ophion ellenae. The sequence goes on from OY723392.1 coordinate 35,799,158, forward strand.
CGGATTTCGTGAGTATCGTGAAGTTGAACGTTTCACCGGGCGATGCTGGGGATATTGGTCGGTTTAGACGCAGCTACGTTAAAATAACTCAGTATCTCGCTTTAAGGTATTCCTTTCACGGAGGACGCTATTTTGTGGGGACATGAGCAGGGCCCTTTTGAATCATTGGTTAATTACAGTGGCGCTTAATAAAAATAAGTCCCAATCAGTTATTATACCCAACGATAAACTGGAGTACAAAATTTCGCGCTAATTTAGTAGATTTAGACATTTTTACTTTTTCTCTGAAACGTCGCGGCTACGAAAATTCTTCTGCTAGTTATATTTTTCTAACTTTTATCATTAATGTTTGCTTTAAGGTAATCCTAGCGCTTCACACTAGTCATACCACTGATCATACTTGAGACTTGTACAATTTATATTTTCAACATAAGCAAAAAAAAAAATTGTAATAACTAAACTTTTCCATGTGTAAGCTGTTTAATGAATGTTCACATTTAGTTAGAAAAATGAAAAATAGTTATTCCAACGATTCGCGCAGTATTTCTAGGTTTGATATTTGGCGACATTGGTTCTATCTCCGTCTCTTTTTACTCAACCAGGCGAGTTTAACCTCCATGCTTTTTAACGTCGATCTGTCAAAACAATGTCAGGTGCGGGAAATATAAAGCATTGTATTCGGGCCACGACTGGTAAAAAGCGTGGAAAATTTGTGTCGGCGAAATATGTCGGTTAAAAATGAAATATTTGTGGAAATTCGAATGAGTGAGATGAGGTTAGGACTACAGTCAGCTGTTGCCTTGCTGTCACGTCTCTTTATCGTAGCAAGTGGTAATAAATCCAATACCGGAAGTTCAAATAAAACTTGATATTACATAAAAATTAGGTCAATAAGCGTAATTTTTTCTGAGAGCATTGGATTACTACAAGTGTGAAGTATGTAAATCTGATTATTTCTAAGAATCTGACGGATTCCCACTATTATGTACACTTTTGTAGCGACCGGAAATTGGGTTTTTGTAGGCCGTCTCGGAATTCCTTCACAAAAATACGCAATTTGAATATTTTTTTTCTCTGTAGGTCGATAACCGACACTGAAATTTTGGAGAGATGATTATTAATATATTTAGTGAAGCTCAAAAAAAGATTATGAAAATCCTATGGATTGAAGCCTGGCGATAGGATTACCTTGAGGGATCATCACAGCGTAACGGATCGACAAATGTTCACAATAGCCTGACTCATGACATTGGCATGCAACGAAAATTCTTTTTTTTTGAATTGCTCAATTTTTTGCCGATTTAGGCTCTGAAAATCACTTAACCTTTTTTACGTATTCTTATTAGAGATTCACGACCTTAATGTGCAAAAAAATGGTATTCAATAATAATAAAACTAAATCAATGAAAAATGAGAAAAAACATCAGTGCACTCCAACGTTGTAACGTCTTAATCGACGAAACGCTGGACTTGGTGATTTCCCCGAGCCTTCGCACTCCGTTCACCGCTTTTTTTGCTGTCTCCAGCCGTCCGGACGACTCCCATCGCTGGCTCTCTGTCCGAACGCCGAATGCGACACACCGCCATGGAAATACGCGAAGGCGATACAGAACGAAGTGCATCTGGCGCTGCGAAACTTCATCACGGAGTATTACGCGAATTGGATGGAGTGCGAGGATCCAATATGTTCGAACAGAACGAGACACTTGCCCATGAACATACGCGGCAATTATCCCCGGTGCGACACTTGCAAGGACGCTTACATGCACAGAATCGTGAGTATCCTTCCCAATCCCCCCCCCCCCCAATGCTCTTTCCGCCGAAGGAGAATAACAAAACAGAAGATTAAGGTTGTTGCTAAGTCATTTTTAAAGGGTGAGGGAGAAAAGATGTACCTATGCTAATACATTGCGTGACGTCACCAGTGCCAACTTATCGTAGCAAAATATTTGGGTGATTTTCGGGATTTTTTTGGAAGAAAAGTAATCAATTAAATGTTTCGGAAAATTGAGAATATATTTGGCTATATTTGACCTATATTACGTAATTTTTTCATAGAAAAATATTGAGATCCAAGCGACTTATGCGCTGCCTTCGGAGGCGCCAAAAAAAAGTTCCTCCACTGCTGACATGATTCCGGACGATTGAGTAGCTGAAACCGAAAAAGGAAAAAATGTCGTTAATCTGGAAGGTATTTCGTGTACAATGACGGAGGATTTTGGAAAAATATCAAAATCTAACAAAATGGCATAGTTATGAAAAAAATTCTGTTTTCTTGCCTATAAAATGGTCGTTTTTTCAATGCCAAATCGTCAATTTTCATCCAGTCAAAAATATCCTACGTCATTGTAGAGTAAATATATTCGAGAGTACTCAGTGCAAATTCCAAGTCAATCGGATAATTGCTCTTTGAGTTACAATGTCAGCAAATTTGAAAAAATCTCATTTCGAGAGAAACGCGTTTAAGGGAAGGGTAGGGGTTTCAGCGTGAAAAAAAAAACACTTTTTTGCGAATTTTTTTCATCTATATGGATAGAGTAAATTTATTGAAACCTTTTGTACATTGTTAAGTGTCATTTCAAGAACATTCCGTGAAATTTGTACGCGAAAATATCCACAAACAAGCCGGTGAGAAAGCTTTTCCAAGAACGCCTTTGGAAAAACACGATTTGCGGTGTTCACTGTATCTCAGCTAGAAATTATCTGAAATCAAGTACCATTAAAATTTAGTCAAAGTATCATCAAATCCTCCCCCCAACGGTCTTTGATAATTTTTTTTTTCGTTTCTAAATTTTTGGTGGTCATGTAAAGTGAAAAGTGCTATTTTTCACGAAAAAATCCGCCATTTTGGGGGTGGAAAAACCCCTCAATGTAAAAAAAATCTCAAACTAACCGTTGGGGGAAGGTATTTTATATGTAGAAAGTGTGTACAAAGTTCAAATAAATCGGTCATGTAGTTTTAAAATGGCAGTGAACACGGACTTTGAAAAAGTGGTTTCGAGAAAAACGCGGCACCGGCTTGTTTGTGGATATCTTCGCGTACAAATTTCACGGAATGTTCTTAAAATGACACTTAACAATGTACAAAAGGTTTCAATGAATTTACTCTATCCATATACATGAAAAAAATTCGCAAAAAAGTTTTTTTTCACGCTGAAACCCCTACCCTTCCCTTAAAGATTTGACTATCGATTTTTGCAAGATAAAATGATATGGATATAAATGATATAAATGATAATAATATTCTTGAAAGTATAAACTGTCGAAAAGGGCCAAGAAACGATTTTTTGAAAGTGTTACACTGGTATTGCCCCTTAATGATGTGTGCTACTGAATATCGCGGAAATGATTAAATGTATGATAGATAATCATAATTATTATTTACATATATGGTAATTTGATGGAGTTAGGATTATCAGAAAATTAAATGTTGATGTTTCAAAATCCTATTGCCACTAAGGGGAACAAGTTCCTCTTAGTGGCATTTGACTGTAACGTATTTGAAATTGGCGCGCTAGGTTTTCGATTGGTTCTGCTATTCCCATAGTTCCGACGTTGCCACATTTGAATACATACTCCTCAACAAGCCTGACTTTTTTGTAAACTGGTCGCATATTTTTCATACATTTTCATTAAGATTCAAGTATGTTTCTTTTACATTTAAAGTTAATTTATTCATACTAACATGGAGTTGTCGATTCCAGGGACATACAGTAATCCTTCTGCATCCTCTCCAGCCTCTAAAACATTGATTTGATACTGCCTACGAGCCATTCTTCCTTCTCTTGTAGCTGCTTGAGCTTGCGACTCGTCCGCTTGACTGATATAGGCGTGGGCGTTTCGGCCACAAGGCACTCCGAGTGTTTCTAAAATCTTCAGTATAGAGATGTTGCCTTCATTAAATAAACAAGCAGATGCATATGCTGCGATTCCTACTGGTACTACTCCGCCGGGAAGATGCTTTGGTGTAATTTTCCAAATGAGTTGATTAAGGCCTTAGGCCACAGTAACGGGTATACAATCATGTGCGAATTTAACAATTTTTTTTCGTATGAAAAAGTGATTACTCATAAAATTAATTACACATTTATTTAGTATTTAGTTTTATTAGCATTCACAATTTTTTACCTAGAACAAAAAATAAAAATTCTCACCAATCTACGTTAGAATACCTAGAGAAGTACGTACGGAATTAAAAAAAAAAGTTCTATTAAAAAATTGTAGGTATTTGAACTTAAGAAATGAATTTTCAGTGAAAAATTTCGTTATAACTGCTCATAGAATGAAAATTTTTCGATTAATCAGAAATTCTGTATGTGCTTCTCTGCGAAATGCAACTAGAAACATAACTTTTAAATTTGAAGGAAATCGAGTGAAAATTGTTGAAGTTGTTTGTCACGCCAATTGGAAAAAAAGCTGTTTCGAGAAGTTTCGAGTAGTCAGCTATTTTGTACATCGAAAAAAAAAATTCTAACAGCTTGACATTCATACTCAATAGATGTGTAATTAATTTTATGAGTGAACCACTTTTTCATATGAAAAAAAATTGTTAAATTCACACATGTTTCCATACGCGTTACTGTGGCCTAAGCCCTTGAAACTTTCGTTATTATTTTGTGTAAATTCACCAACGCATCTCTCTAAGAGTTCTTTCTTCGACAAATCTTCGTAAATTGGCTTAATAGCTTTCAAAACATCGGCAGGAAGAGCAGTGTAAGTGTGTTTGAAGGATGTTATTTCAGCCTTCTTATATTTGGGCAGCGCTGCGTAACCTCTCTGCCACTCACACTGCGAGTCTAATGCTCCGATCTTTATGAAATTTGGTGAGAATATTCTTGAGATGTTGTACTTAAAGAATATGCAATCAAAACATTTTCCATTTTTCCGACCATCACAAGTGTATATAAGGCCTTAATTAGGTCGGTAACCTGTCTGTTTTTTTTCGGTAATATTGTTCTGTACACTATCCTGCATACAATATTCATTTTTTTGGTCACTTTCTTCATAAATGCGGAAGGTATACGCGTGAAACTGAAATGGGAACAACGTTGCCCCCTACAACCAATGCGATCAAGTGGAGATTGATGTTAAAGTTTACATCAATCACAAATCAATTACAAATTTAATATTTAATGAACGCTTTGCGGAAACCTCCGTTCTCCTTTTGCCAGTATATTCAGAAGATATATCATAACGATTAGTAAAATTTTCAGCAATATCTATTCACCCCAATACATTTGAGCAACAACCTTAATATTTCACGTTAAAACGCACGGCCATTTTTTTCTTCTCGCTTGCAGTACTCGGAGACAATGCTCTACAAGCAGATAAGCTTTTTTCTCCATCTCTTCGACCTGAGCCAAGCGGGCAAGAATCTCCAGGGGGCCACGTCGCCGGAAATGATTTCGGCCTACGACTCGCTCAAGGAATTCGTCGAGCGACAGCTGAGGCGAAACGCCTATTCGCTCGTCGATTTGGATTCCATATTCAAGGCTATTCAGTCGACGCCCTCAACGCTGGCTCTTGTTGACGAGGCCGAGGACAGCGATTTCGAATTTTCCGACGACGAGTCCGAAATGGTAAGCGCCCACTGAGGTGAATCTTTCTCACCCTCCGCAATACGTTTCATTGCATTTTTTTCCCCTCGCGTTACAGATGCCGGAAGGGAAGGAACCCGCGGCCAGTTAGAATTGCTCCGACAAGTGAAAGTTCTCCTCCCCACCGCTTTGTGATAAATCGACACCGTTTCCTCTCCTCCGTGCCAACGATAATGGATTCGCGTGTAAACTTGATCATTTTATATAAAGAAAATTCAATAAACTTTTACAGTCTGATGTACAGTAAAATATGATGATAATAATAACAATACATATGTAATAGTGCCTAAGTCTACGATTCAATATAATGTTAATGATTCGCATGTTTGTTTCTTTCCTCGTTCTGCCGAATGGATAAACGTACGATTAGCAAGCGGGCCGGTCTTCTAATTACGGTTCGCTGCTACGCGTACGAATTAAGGGGGCAGATACCTTTAGGCGAGGAAAAAAGGCTGATTTTCATGATTTTGTTTTTGAAGGAAAGATTTCTTGACCGTTTTTGAGACTTGGGGAATGTTTTGTTACTACTTTTGGCATGGCACTTGGTCACGGAGCGTCGAGCGGGACGGACGCTTACGCGAGGGCAGCCGCCCGAGAGTCTCGGCTATTACGTAAGAAGACGGATCCTCGACCGGTCTCTATTCTTAAGGCCTTTGGCCACAGTAACGGGTATAAAATCATGTGCGAATTTAACAATTTTTTTTCGTATGATAAAGTGATTTACTCATAAAATTAATTACACACCTATTTAGTATGAATATCAAGCTGTTAGAAAATATATATTTTTTTCGATGTACAAAACGGCCGACTACTCGGAACTTCTCGAAACAGCTTTTTCCCAATTGACGTCCGTCCCGCGTTCGGGAATTTGTGTGCCACGGGGAAGACCGCTAAAGGTGGGTGAAAACGGTCAAAGTGAGTGGACGCTGGGGATCCGCGATTGTTGAATCTCGTGTTTTATGTATTAGTGTGCAGACCCCGGCGGTGTGGGTGTGTGCGAGCGAGGCGGTGGGGCGGAACTTCCCCGCAAGTTCTTTGTATATTTTTGTATTGTGGCCTAAAGACCCTGTCCCTCTACCTTACACCAAAGTTGTGCTGCCGTCATATGGAAGACGGCGTCTACAAAAAAATCGAAAATGTGTTTTAGTATACGGAACGATGGGGAATTTTGTACTGGTTCCAACGGTGCGAAAAACGCATTTTCGTTTTTTTTTTTTATTGTAGATGCCTTCTTCCATACGACGACAGTGTGGTTGGTCGAAAAGAATCTTTCGCTTTCTCCCGGCGAGCTGCTTCGGCGGCTGGCATCCTCAAAAAAATAAAACGTCGGGAGAAACGAAGGATTCCTTTCTGATAGAAAGGATTTTCCGTCGCAAATTTGACTACTACATGGTTTTTTGTATTATTAATCTTTAAAAATGGCGGAGGTATGGCACGTCGTCTAAAATGCATTTTCAAAACTGGCGTGACGTAAGGTAACGATACCAATGCTCGGACGAGGCCCACTATTCGGACAGTCGTTCAAATATTTCACTATATTAGCTATATAATTGATAGGTAACGAAAAGTGACGCTTGCATTCTATTCTCTATTGCAATCTATTCTTCTATCAATAGTAAAATTGACAAGTTATATTAACAAGTCCGCGTGAGTCATGTCATGAATGCACTTATCTAAACCGACGAGCTAAGGAGTTGCGATAATTTGTGATAGTAATAGGGGTCTGTTTTTTTAATCGATTTCGGGACTAGACTTATGACCAATCGAAAGCGAATCGAACTGACTCTTCCACCCCGTCGTAACATTTCGGTTTGGATAAGGTTTTATATAATAAATTCAGCGTCTCATTAATTCGGACATTTATCACACGCTTGTATCATGGTCGAATCTCATGTCCGATTATTGGTACGAGAGAACGCAGCCGCAGAAACCGAAACGCCGGAAGCCAAGCGTTGACGGTTCGTTTTGCTGTGTACCTCGCGATAAATGACTTATTACCAACTGAGTTTGTGATTTTGAAAAAAGAAGAGAAAATCAATTGGTAAGGACATGTGTCCCATATTTAGATAATATAATAGATAACGTAACTAGTCGCGACGCAAACAAAGTTTGTGGTTATGCGACCGGCTTTCCGCGAGGTTATACGGCATCGATGTCGTCTTTTTCTGTATATATTCGGAATGTGCCCGGAGTTCTCGCGTACCTGTTCAATTTAAACCTTGTGACAATAAGGGGCGGTCCATAAATTACGCAACGCAATGGGGGCAAGGCGTTACGTAACGCAATGGGGGCAAGGCGTTACGGTCTACGTACGTGGGGTGGGAGGGGTCAAGGTTTGCGTTACGTCACGATTTTAAAACTGCCAGAAATAGCAACATTTCTGCATGTCCTAGTTTTTAATTTAAACCCCGAGTGCAATTTTACCGTGGACAGCTCACAACTTTCTATACGCAATGTCAATTAAGGGAGAAAATCACTGTGCAAGAACTCGCACAGTAGCTTTCCCACATCCCCCAAGCAAAATTTGAGACATTTTTTAAAAATAATTCTTGAAAGTACATGTATTGAAAAATATGTTGGCAACATTTTTATTCACGAGTCGGAAAATTGACGGAGTTATAGTGACTTTCGTGAAAACAGGTAGCGCGACCGGTTAGTGGCCTTATTCCCCACAGGTGTGGCGTAATTTACAATAGATAAAGTACAGGCTCTTATTATTTTGTGAACTATCGTGAAAATGAAGAACCGTCATATCGCCGGCGACTAGATACTTCAATGTATGTATCAATATTCTAGAAAAAATCGTAACTTTATATCAAGAAACACGGAACGAAAACTTTGAACGCGTTTTTCTCGGAACTAGTTTTTTCGACCTTGTCCGAGCGAATGCTGAAAAACTTATGAACCGATTTTCAATTTTTTAAAAAACATTTTTGTAATCGCAGTGACTAAGACTGTACGTATCCGCGTTTTGAACATTTGATAATTACTATTTTTAAAGACTGCTTGAATACAGAAATAGGGCCTTGAAAATAGAAAAAAAATGTTCAAACTGTCGGCATTATGTAAAAAAAAAAACAATAAAAAACGGCTACGCATAACGATAGCTACAGTTGTACAGATATCGACAAATTGTTGACTTTCAATTTATAGATAACATTTCATAAAGATGTCGATGGGATCATGAAGAGAAATTTTTTTTTCGTCGTCAAATCAAGGCATTTATCTCGGTTAATTTTCAAGATTTTGTCATAAAAATTGGTATAAAACTAGATGAATATATACTTCATTAAATGAGTATAAACCCGATCCTTTCATAATTAGTTATGTCTATGAAAAATATCGCAATTATTGACGACAAAGCACCCGTTACGTAACGGAATAGCGGGGGGGGGGGGGGGGGTCTGGCCAAGTGTTACGGTCCCGTTACGTGGAGAGTCAAAAATTGAGAAATTTTGCGTTACGTAATTTATGGGCGGCCCCTAAGAACCAATTTTTGCATGTCCGGAAACGTGGACGTCATAATGGTCGGTTATAGGGACGTGTCCAATAATTGGGACATGATAGTATCCGAACATAGGTACGTAACATTAACAGCTGTCCGAAAATTGGTACATTTGGTACTATTGAACATTTAAATGTATGAAAATAATTTTTTTTTACTTTCCGGCAGTTGCTGCATTTGTTTTGAAAACTAGAACTTACGACCATGACGTTAGTTCCGGTCATTTTTTTTAAACGATCCATAAATGAATAATAAATGATATAATGTAAAGATGCTCTTAACCGTCCGAGGTACCTTATACCTTATAGCTAAAAAAGTCATCGACCGATTCTGATTTTGGTGATCAGAAATTTTGTTTTTAAATGTGGTAATCTTTTTCACCTTGACACGTCCCTCAATGTTTTCGAAGGTTTAAAAAAAGGATTTTTTTATTGCAAATTGTAGTCATTTTTTTCGGAAAATTCAATCTTTTTGTTTCAAAGCGTACCATTTAATCGATTTTCAACATTTCTCACTTTTTCTTGGTCCATATTCTGCGTTCGAGTGTTAATGAAAGACACATCTTCCGTTGGTTTTCTTCAGATTGATCCCGCCGACGCTACGTGTCACGCCGTCTGACCACAGCCGCTTAGAAGACCGTTTAGTAACCCGTTTAGAAGATCGTGCCATACCTCTGCGATTTTCAGAGATTAACAAATTTAAAAAATACCATGTAACAGCCAAAAGTAGTAATGAAACATACCCTATGTCTCAAAAAAGGTAAAGAAATCTTTCCTCTAAAAAAACAATCACGAAAATCAGCATTTTTCCATCGCCTAAAGTTATCTCCCCCCTTAAGGACGAACATGCACGATGTACAGCGGCGATTATCAGTTCTGTTTTCGCTCGTGGCTAAAATGCACTTTGTCGATTTGTTTCGTTGAGCTTCTCGCGAGACGCGCTTCTTTATTTTCAGTGTTTGGGTTCGCGATGAAATCCGGCAATTTGATGGAAAAACGGAAAACTGGGGACAACGAAAGAACAAGATTTTTTTTCGAGCGTAGCTCTTAACGATTGTGTTCTACATGTTGCAGTACAAGGTTCCTCGCTCTCTTTCGTTATCGGTAGACCGATTGGTTTATTTTTCTTCCCCTAGATATGATAACGCGATAAAATTCCCAATGCGAAAAATATGTTTTATTTACAATGCTCTTGGAAACGCGAAAAAGTGATGGTAGAAAAAAAAGAGATAAATCAAAAACGCGATTGTGTACGGAGCATAATATGTCCCGCCAATTCACGCCTAGCCCGTAATAACGTAGAATACCTCGTTCATCGAGGCTTTTGTTTTTTGGGGAAAATCCACGCGGAGTATACGAGAGCGCGTGAGAAGTGTACGAGAAATAACGATCACGATTGTGAGGTAGAATGATCCTCATATTTGTCATCCCTGAAAAGCCACTGCGGGGTTACTTTTTCCCAGGTCTTTGAAAACTCTCCAGCAATTCAGCAAGTTACTATTTATTTATAATAATAATAATAGTAATAATAATAATAATAAAATATAAATTACGTAATATTACATGTATATGGGGTATATCAGGGCGAGAATTTTTTAGAATTTTGCCCCCACCACTTGCCCTTTGTGACTGCAAAAAATCGAACTCCATTCGGACCCCGTTTTTAATATTCGGAAAAAATTCCATACGTTTTAGACCTATTGTGATCACAGTAGGGGCGCAGAATAAATAACCCTAATATAGATTCCTGGTCACCAGGGGTCCCGGGGCAATGAGGAGGCGGACAGGCTGACGAAAAAGGGAACAGAAGTGAACCCGGGCCGCCAGGTAGCATCATACAAAGCAACTTAGAGCAGAAATGGCAACGCCTCTGGAAAACGGGAGGTGGGTGTAGGCAGGCTAAGCTCTTTATGGAGGAACCACTGCCGGACAGAGCTAGGGAGGCACTAAGCAGAAGGCTGAGACTGGCATTGTACATTTAACAGGACGCATTGCCTTTGGAACTCCCATGTCCAACTTCGGATTAACCGTGCAGAGAATGCCGGCTATGCGAAGAGGGGAGCATTTTCCTGACACCCAAAGATTTGAAAGAACAGAGGGCTACGAGCATTGGGTTACGAGCTTGGCTGAAAATGCCGGGCTTGGAGAACAGTTCGCTTAGGCCCCTCAAAGAGCGGGATTGCATGAAGGAACCTTTGGATCTGGGTGCACATTTAGGACCCCAGTGACCCTGCTCGCTATTACTACTACTATTACTACTACTAGACCTGCTCTGTGCGTTTGTCATCCAAGCTCAACTTGGGCTTTGGATATTGACTAATTTTTCTGCGATATTCTGATTTTCGGGATGATTATTCGACAGTTTGGGAGTTAGTAGTTTTAGTTAGAAATTAGTAGTTGTAGTTAGAGTTAGTAGTTTTAGTTGGAAGTTAGTACTTTTAGTTGGAAGTTAGTACTTTTAGTTAGAAGTTAGTAGTTTTTGGTCTTGCAAGTAAAAAAAAACTTCAAAAATACGGTTTTAGGTGAAATTCAATTCGGGTGGGATGTACACGTAGACCGAAAAAATACTTTTTCGACTTCCAAACTGTCAAATAATCCCCAAAATCGAAGTTTCACTAAAAAAAAAAGTGATTTTCGGAAGCACTAGCTAAGTTTTTGTGAACAATGCACAAACCAGGTTTAATACGTAGGTACATTTTTTTCAGAATCTGAAAAATAAATCTAGCGGATTTTGTTTATTGCAGCCACGGAAGAGCAAAGGGGGCGGGGTGAACAAGTAAGTGTTTCTTTCGACACTAGAAGTGAGGTTTTTCACTATGCAAATCGATAATCAACGATGGTGGGGGAAATAGTTGTCCGAGTTGAGCTGAAATATCCTATACAGACCACTTTTGCCATTATTATATTATAATATAACAATGGAAGAAATGTTATAATTGTTGGATGTGTATATTATTATTATTATTATTATTATTATTATATAACTAGAAAACTAACTAGCGTTACTTTTTTGGGATGACCAATTTGATTATATCACTACCCTGTTTTGTTTTTTTTAAATCATAAGCGACGAATTCCTCTGGGGAATAAACTAGCCTTGCGGAAGGGTCAGAGTTACAAAAATATTTTTCTCCCTTCGCGCATGAGAACCAACGATTATTATTCAATGATATAATTCATCGTTAACAAGGACCCCGATAGACTCGAGTTGCAAATTTTTTTACGCTCAAGGCGGTCATCCCATGTGAGATCCAAAAAATCGATTCTTTTTCGCACCAATTGCAAAAAATGTGTGCGTGTTATATGGACTCGGCATAGCAGACTGGTGAGTCAACATTTTCGTTGTGTGAATCGTACTTGAACTTTTAAACGCGTCTTTTTTTCTCAAAATTGTATTTTTCAAATTGGCTTCCATATCTCGGAAACAATTGAACGGGTTTCGCTGAAATTTTGATGGTATAGCACGTCTATAGTTCTCACCCGAACTAGAATATTTCTGTAATCTGCCATTGTTGTTTTGAAGCCGAAAAAGTCGAAAAACAATGACGAAACTTGGAATTGAACTTTTAAAACCATGCCAAAAATGCAATTTTCGATATTTTTACTTTATTCTAGTTCCGGCGATAGCCTCAGGTCTACAAGTCAAAATGCGGTTTGATTTTTTAATTGAGATGAGCAAAACCGGAATCATGGCAACCGTCAACCAATTTTTTTTAAGTTGCGTGTCTTCCGAACACGGCAAAGTCGATTCAGCTCGTTACTTTTGTTTGATAAAATTCTGAGGAACTGTAAAAATGTTAATAAATACGAGGTAAAAATGCCAAGATGATGTGTTTCAATGGTTCATGAAAAAAAAATTCCGAAGAAAAATAGCTGCCACATGGAATGACCCCGTTAATTCTCGTTCGCAAAGCCGAGACGCCTCTTCGATGCGCTCGTCGCAGCTCGAAAGGCTCGTGAAAAGATCGTTTGATTTGGAAAAATTTCGTTGTCCGGTCAATTCGAGGATCGCGAATTTCTCGTCGAAGTGGCGGCCCCGGCGAGAAACGCCTCGCACATTTCTATCTGTGCTGAACGATATCGGCCTCCGTGACGTTTGAGATGTTGTAAAAATTGTAATGCGGCAAATTGGCGGGCAGCAAATTTTGCAACGGTACACTGTTGAAGAAGGTGGTCGTGGCGTTTCTCTCGCGGAAAACCGTCTCTTGGCTTCCGGTGGCGGATACCTCGGCCTGAAAGGACGAGGCAGCTGACGTCGTCGTCGTTGTCGTCGTTGTCGGCACGGCTTGCACCACTAGCGGTTGCGATATCGAACCGTGGGGCACTGCCTGAATCACCTGACAAAATTGAACCATCAGATTTAAATGGGCTACATCTATCTAGGTGGGTCGAAAAATGGCATTTTCAAAAAATATTTTCATTCGATAGCAATATTTCCTGAAAATTTAGAAAATATACGATGAGAACCATTCAAAGGTCGTTCAAAAAGATCTCACTTTTTTACAAGCTTTTATTCAACTTGACTTTCTGTGAGATGCAAAACGGAAAATCGATATTTCACCCACTTCCTGAATACTTGGAGCTCGGCAATTTTGCTAACATGCATCTCAAAGGTGACAATGCATGATTCAACTTGAAAAAAAAAATACATCTCATAAATTTCCAACTTTTCATGTAAAATTAGAGATATCTTATCATCCATGTAAAATCTCACTAACACATACAAACAAATTCGTAGCCAGCTGTGTTTGTATGTGAAAAGTTTATATGCAGCAATTAGTCGTGAGTTTAATCCCAATTACAGTCTTTGTTATTTTTTTCAAGCATTTACAAGCATACAACGTACAAACTCGTAAACTAGTAAACTACCAGTAACAACTAACTAGTCAAATCACTTAAACACTCATTTAAATAAAAACAAGCTTTTATCACATGTACTAAAAAGTAGAAAATAATTTGTTTACCAACGCACCTATGTGCGACTATAAATAAAAGCTTGGGGCGCTCAAAATTTAGACACATAATCTTACATTTAGACAGAAAAAAAATTAGTAGTATTGAAGGATTTTTTCAACTAAGAAATAATTGATCTACAATTATCAAACTTTAGGTATACTTTGATAGTATATTCAAGTATACGAAACAATTTTTTTATATTAATTCATCATCAAAATGGCGGAGCTGTGGCAGAGTGTTACAGCAAGGTCGCCGCGGGAGTTGCGAATCGGTGTGCAGTCTAGCTCCCCGTAGACTTTGATTTTGCAAAAAAGTTCAAACATTTTTTCAGTTAGAACATGTATAGTTTTTATGTGACGGTAATTAAAATGAAGAAAATGCAAATTTGAGAAAATGGCACGCATTTACCAAAAAAATCAACATTTCAAACAACATTTCTGTAAAATGTGGATTGAAAAAGTCGTTCTTTGTCCAATTTTTCAAAAACAATTTTCGTCAGAAGGTACCAATATTATCAATATTTCTACCAAGTTTCAACTCAATCGGCTCAATAGTTTTTTAGTAATCCTACAAGCCAATTTCGATAATGCAGTTTTGAGAAAAACGCGATTGAAGTTCACGCCCGCTCCGAATCCGAGCGATGAGGCACAGCGTTGACGGACTGTAACGTTTGAAGTTTCTCGAATTTCGCTTTGAAACTTTAGGAAAATATTCTACATATATAGTTCTATCGTTAAAAGAAGAAAAAAAAAGAAATCGATTTTTTGATCGTTGTAAATGTATATCCCGCCTCAACATATCAACTCTATTTAATATACTGTAAAACAACCTTAAATTTCTTAAATAAAAATCCTCAAACTGAGTATAAACGTGTGATAATAATTTCTCTAATTACTATTGTGCCAAGCTAAATACGGTTAATGAAACTGAATTGATCAAATTTATTAAACATTTAGAAAGTTGAGCACCCCAAGCTTTTATTTAGTAACATATAGATGACTTGATAAAAAAATGATTTTCTACTTTTTAGCACACTAAATGAAAAGGGGGCATCCATAAATTACGTGAGGTGATTTTGGCGATTTTTCGACCCCCCCTCTCCCCCTGGTGAGATGTCGTGAGATTTTGCTCAACCCCCTCCCCCCGCCCCTAATCTCACGTGAGATTTTTCAAAATGCATACGTTCACGGAAAATAAATTGTAGTAGAAGTAACTGCGGTTGTAGTACCATTTACTCCACCATGTAAAGTAGTAGGGAGATTCTCCCTACGTGATAAGAATTACGTGATTACTAAAATTACTAAAATTACGTGATATTTGCCGAAGCCCCCCTCTCCCCCACGTGAGATTGGGTGAGATTTCGCTCGACCCCCCCCCCCTCCCCCCTAAACGCCTCACGTAATTAATGGACGCCCCCAAACTTGTTTTATTTTAAATATTTTTTTACATATAAATATTTTTATTAATCTTCATTTTTTAATAGTTACGTAGAAAATGACGACTTCTTTCAGATTTTGTATGCTCGGCTTTCAATTAGTCGCCACGTTGTTTCAAAAAATGATTTTGACAATCGACGATCGTCACCGACTAGTATTTATTGTTAACTTGAATAACCCATTTGGTTTTTATATTTCGGTTGGATAGTTTGAGCGTCCACCGGCAAACGTGGCGAAAAAAATGTCCTCATCTGCCGGCGGGCATGTTTTTGTTGTTTTTCTGTATTTCTTTATGTGATTTTATTATTAAAGGATCTCAATATATGTACCTTTGTGTTAAGGCGGGATACCAGTTTCGGAGTACTTTTTTTTTAGTGATTTTCATGATTTTTCTGACAAGGAATGAATGAACAGAATTTATTCAAACTTTGGGAACATTCTACGAATATTTTCAAACAAATATTTTGATTTTTTCGAAGCACTTGTACTGAAAATATGCTGCCCATCGAAGGTCGCCATCAGACTTTGCTGTTTGTGTACACTCTGGAGGCCACAGTTTTCATCGGAAATCAATTCCGTTTCAACGTTACTTTGAGAACAAGTTTTTCTTCTATATGAACCTAACTCTGACAAAAAAATTGAAAACTGCATTTTTTTGGAGTTGTATAAATAAAAGGGTAAATTTTTGCCATTATTTTATAACCGTTTTGGGTATAAAAAAATATATTTTAAACAATGATATTATCCCAAATATTGGTTCATATAGAGCGTAATTATATAGAGAAACGATCACTTCAGAAAATTATAGGTTAGATGCTTTTTGAGCTAGAGTGTACGCAAATTGAAGAAGTCGTTTCGAGAAAAACGTGTTTAAAAAAAAAATACCGAAAACAAAAAATTGAAGGCAGTAATGTATTATTTATACTACTTTGGGAGCATATTTTTGAATAATGTTACTAACAATCTATGGAATTTAAAGAACAATCCTTAAAAAAATGCTTTTTTTTTCACCAACCGTTTCCCAGAAGGAAAATCGGAATTTGCCCATTTGTCGGGCCTCTAGATAGATGTAGCCCCTTAAGGGGTCACATCTATCTAGGGGGGGCTATAACAGTATGACACTTTTTAAAAATCGATTTTTTTTTGTCTCTTTCGACAGTTTATACTTTCAAGAATATCATTATCGTTTATATAATTTATATCAAGATCATTTTATCTTGCAAAAATCGATAGTTAAATATTTAAGCCCGTTTTTCTCGAAATCAGATTTTTCAAATTTACTGACATTGTAACTCAAAGAGCAATTATCCGATTGACTTGACATTTGAACTGAGTACTCTTGAATATATTTACTCTACAATGACGTAGGATATTTTTGATTGGATGAAAATTGACGATTTGGCATTGAAAAAAACGACCATTTTATAGGCAAGAAAACAGAATTTTTCATAACTACGCCATTTTAATAGATTTTGATATTTTTCGAAAATCCTACGTCATTGTACAGGAAATACCTTTCAGTTTAACGACATTGTTTCCTTTTTCGGTTTCAGCTACTCAATCGGCCAGAATCATGTCAGCAGTGGAGGAACTTTTTTTTTGGCGCCTCCGAAGGCAGCGCATAAGTCGCTTGGATCTCAATATTTTTCTATGAAAAAAATTATGTAATATAGGTCAAATATAGCCAAATGTATTCTTATTTTTCCGAAACATTTAATTGAGTAGTTTTCTTCCAAAAATGCCCGGAAATGACCCAAAATTTCAGCGTTCACACTGGCCCCCTTAAGGGGGCTCCAAGCGAATATGAAGAGCCCCCTGAGGGAAAAAGACAAATCCACGCGCCCTCACCTGAATGGTCGCCGGAGTCTGCCGCGTCAAGGCACTGGAACTCGTATCGCTTGGCGTCTGCCCAAGCTGTTGCGGCTGCTGTTGAAGATGCTTCGTGTGCGACGTATTTATACCGTGGCGCCGTTTCATGTGTTTGTTGTAGTTAGGCCAATTGGTGAAGTGATGCTGACAGTCCAGGCAGCTGTAGGGCCTCTCGCCGGTGTGCTGCCTCCTGTGGGTCTGCATAGCCGATACGTCAGGATGTGGCAACCAGGGTTGGGCATATTCGATTTTTTTTAAATTCATCAATAATAAAGAAACTTATTCAAAATTCGTTCCGAAAATGAATCCTACTGGATTCAGTATTCATTTAAAAATGAATAATGAATCCTACTGGATTCAGTATTCATTTAAAAATGAATAATGAATCCTACTGGATTCAGTATTCATGTAAAAATGAATAATGAATTCTACTGGATTCAGTATTCATTTTAAAATGAATAATGAATCCCACCGAATTTAGTATTCATTTCAACATAAGTAATAAATCCAACTCGATTCAGTATTCATTCCGTATTCGGATATCATAAAATTGAATAATCTGGAAAAATGGGCAATGAAAATGAGACAAATATAATGTCCCATTTCTATCCCCATTTCTTCCTTTACTAGATACTAAGATGGCGATTTCCCTTGTGTAAATATAATGTAATCGGACGATAATGTTTCAATAGAATAAACATGTTTTTGTCAATTTTTCCGGATTATTCAATTTGATGATATCCGAATACGGAATGAATACTGAATCGAATTGGATTCATTACTTATGTTGAAATGAATACTGAATTCAGTTGGATTGATTATTCATTTTGGAATGAATACTGAATCCAACTGGATTCATTATCGGAACGAATACTGAATCGAGGGGGATTCATTATCGAAAAAAATTAATATCCATCTGACATGTATTCGGTATTATTTTCCTACTCGAATACTAAAAGTATTCGAGTATGCCCATCTCTGGTGGCAACAAACGAGACGAACACTCGGCTCTCAAACATTCGATATCGGTAGGTAATTTGCACAGGAAATTTGCTCTTGCAGTTTAAACGTCGATAAATGAACGATTGTTATTGGTTTCAAATACGGTTGAAGATTCGTGACGATGATGATTAAAGCTTCGAAGCTTTTTCGAAAATCACGATTTCATTATTTTTATACGAATTACAGCTATGCAAAAAATGCATGCATTTTTATCAGAAATATAAAGAGGCATAAAATAGAAACTTTGAAATAGCTGCAAGTTGGGGAGAACGATTATATTGAGATTTTTCGAAAAGCTTTACAAATCTGTAAGCCTCAGAATTTTTATTTTCTGAAATCTGAAA
Source organism: Ophion ellenae (assembly GCA_963210295.1). Classification (NCBI taxonomy): domain Eukaryota; kingdom Metazoa; phylum Arthropoda; class Insecta; order Hymenoptera; family Ichneumonidae; genus Ophion; species Ophion ellenae. Next base: position 35,817,866 of record OY723392.1, read on the forward strand.
CTGAATAATTGTGATATTCTGGGTCAGAAATGAAAAGAGGCCCTTTTCAAATAGCTGCAATTTGGGGGGATAATTATTATAACGAGATGTTTTTTTAACTTTTCGAATCTGTAAGCCTCAGAATAATAATATTCAACCGAATATGGTCTTGAAGTTTGCATCATTGGAACACAACGAAAATTCTTCTTTATATTTTTACTTCCTCAATTTGATTAATTTACGAACACTTTTTTTGCACATCTATATTCTGGATCTCTGAAGAAGCGAGTTAAAAAAAGATCGAGGGATTTCCGTACCGAAGATTTGCCACTTTATTTTCTTTAAACATTCGTTGACCCCCTGTTCGTATCGTCGTTACGGAATCTTTAGAATTTTTCACACGCGTTGGCGTATAAATGAGACGATATTTGGAGTCTTGATTTTTCGTTTCGTTAGAAGTTGGGCAGCTTAGCTTGAAATTTTACCAGTATACCGGGATGTATTATCACTTGATTATAGACGAAAATCAATAAATCGTTGAATATTCGAGTTTGTGAAAGGAATACCTTAAATGCGTTTTACTCAAAATGACTTTTTCAAAATCGGTGCACCGATCAACATCATATTTTCCAAGCTTCTTTCATATATCAAAAAGCAGTGCTCGAACTGAGGAATTTCTTTCTCGATGCATAGTTTTTCTTTTATCAACGAAAATAGAGCGTTTTTTTTCACCTAACATCGATACCTTCACTTTGGACTGCGGGAAATTTTTCACAAATCAATATTTCACGAAATCCTTCGTTCAAGCACTAGATACAGTCCGACCTCCGAATAAGAAACCCGGCAATAAGAAACTTTCCCCAGTTTCTCACTCGAGCGCTTCCCTCACTCCGACTCGAACTCCGAGCTCGAGAATTTTGTGTGCGGAACCTCTGGTTAAGAAACCAGCCTGCGAGAAATCATTCGGGCAAAATAGAGTGAACGCTGTACTGTAAATTGATGTGTGCATGCGTGCGTGAGTATGTGTGTGTGCGTGTGTGAATGTAACAAAAAATCTACAAGTTTATTAGAATTTTTTGTATTAATTAAAAAGATACACATATGTGTTGACAAGATTTCATATAAAATAAAAACAAAGACAAGGGCGTTTGAAGATTTTCATATAAAACAGCAAAAGTTTCCGAGACGTAATGAAAAGCGTTTTCGTCTTGTTGCGTATTATTTTGATCCGCAACGCACTCAACTGACGGTGGAATATTTTCGAGAGAGTCGAACTCTGCCATTGAAGATGAATCCTCAGAGATATTGAGTTCCTCTTTTATATAAATGGCATAAAACAATATGGACATAAAGCTCTTTGTCTAAATTATCACCTTGTGGCGCAGATTCTGTAATATTTTCTTCGACTTGTATACTACAGTCTGATCTCTTACGCTTCTTCACAGTTTCGGTCATTTTATGATAGTTAATAGTAATTCAGATACAGCAGTACACAATAATATTCAATAGTATGTATATTAACGTGAAACAAAAATTCGCTAAATAAATGTCCACGCGCAGTCAAAAACGTTTTTGCATGGGCGATGTGAATACTAAGTTGCAACTCGTTCGAGCGAGTTTCTTGTTGAGAGGATCGCATGCGGAAAAGAGTGAGAGAGACAGACAGAGGTAGTGAGCGCGGAGCGCGCGCCTGGTGGGGGTATGCGATATATAAGAAAAACTCTTCCCCTTGCGGGCTTTTGGTTTCTTATTCGGAGGTCCGACTGTAATTTGATGGAAAAGCTGAATGCGTTTGATTTTTCAATTCACGGTCACCGCGCAGGATTTTTTTTAAACAGCGCTCTGCACAAACCACTATATTTATCACATTTATCAATATCTTTGAATACGAAAATTGTAAATAATACTCAAAACCAGATTCTACAATCTAAAACAAGAGGGAAAACATGCACACGTTTTTCCAGAAAAAATTGTCCACGTGCACCGATAAAAACTCACCGTGAGTATTCCTTTGAAGCGGAAACACTTGCCGCAAAATTCACACGTAAACGGCATGGCCCCCGTGTGAATTCTGTGATGTTCCCGAAGCGTGCCTTTCTCCCGAAAGGTTCGTCCGCAAACGGCGCACTGATGGGGCTTGGCTCCGGTGTGCACGGTCTCGTGTTTCTTCAACTGCAGGGGCGTCTTGAAACTGCGAGAACGGAAAGAACTTGATTTCCCTTATGTCCCGTTAGTGGATAAGGCAAAAAGAGCTCCATCCAAACGAACCGCACAAATACATATATATAAACGTAACAAATATATATACAGACAGGGTGTCCCGTTATGAATGGATAATCCTGCAACTGTCGATCGTTCAGATCACGTCCTACTATACGCAGGAATTTTTCAGTTTGGTCAAAGTCCCACGGTATTCCAGATTTTGGGCTTTATGGAATTTTTTGAAAAACAATCATCTGCTTTTGGTTTTTTGCGCATGCCATTTCTATAAATGATTTGAATTGACAATAACTAAGCAACTTTTTTGAGGGGTTAGGCTACGGTAACGGATATAACATCATGTGCGAATTTAACAATTTTTTTCCGTATGAAAAAGTGATTCACTCTCTAAATTAATTACACATCTATTTAGTATGCATATCAAGCTTTTAGAAAATATATATATATATATTTTTCGATGTACAAAATGGCCGACTACTCGAAACCTCTCGAAACAGCTTTTTTCCAATTGGCGTGACAAATAACTTCAACAATTTTCACTCGATTTACTTCAAATTTAAAAGTTACGTTCCTAATTGCACTTTTCATTTTATGAGCAGTTTATGAGCAGTTATAACGAAATTTTTCACTGGAAATTAATTTCTTAAGTTCAAATACCTACAGCTTTTGAATAAAACAATATTTTTTTAATTCCGTACGTACTTCTCTAGGTATTCTAATGTAGATTGACGAGAATTCTTGTTTTTTGTTCTCGGTAAAAAATTGTGGATGCTAAATTCAACGCTGCGGAGCGCCTCAAAAGAGCACAAAAGAAAATATTAGTAGTCGGCCATTTTGTACATCGAAAAAAAAAAATTCTAACAGCTTGATATTCATACTAAATATATGTGTAATTAATGTTATGAGTGAATCACTTTTTCATGCGAAAAAAATTTTTAAATTCGCACATGATTTTATACCCGTTACTGTGGCCTAACCCCTTAAGTAATTGGCACGATATACGAAGTACTTTTGTTTACAACGCAGGCTATCAAAGTCAGATGTTCGAATTGGTTTGTATGGAAATTCTGCGTAAGATCTTTTTTCATAAAGTTTCCTTAACATTTAAGGGAGTCCTTCGCTTCACACTAGTCATGCCACTGATCATACTGGAGACTTGTACAATTTATATTTTTAACATATGCAAAAAAAAGAATTTGTAATAACTAAATTTCCCATGTGTAAACTGTTTAATGAATGTTCGCATTTAATTAGAAAAATGCAAAAATAGTTATTCCAACGATTCGCGCAGTATTTCTAGGTTTGATATTTGGCGTGGAAAATTTGTGTCGGCGAAATATAAAAATGAAATATGTGTGGAAATTCGAAAGAGTGAGATGAGGTTAGGACTACAGTCAGCTGTTGCCTTGCTGTCACGTCTCTTTCTCGTAGCAAGTGGCAATAAATCCAATACCGGAAGTTCAAATTAAACTTGATATTACATAAAAATTAGGTCAATAAGCGTAATTTTTTCTGAGAGCACTGAATTACTACAAGTGTTAAGTGTGTAAATCTGATTATTTTTAAGAATCTGACGGATTCCCACTATTATATACACTTTTGTAGCGACCGGAAATTGGGTTTTTGTATGTCGTCTCAGAATTTCTTCACAAACATACGATATTTGAATATTTCTTTTCTCTGTAATTAGGCCAATAAACGACCCTGAAATGTTACAGAGACGATTATTAATATATTTAGTGAAGCTCAACAAAAAATTACGAAAATCCTATGGATTGAAGCTTGGCGATAGGACTACCTTAAGGATAAAAAGAAGACTTTTCTAGATAAAACAAATAACCAAGAGTATTTTTTTTAAACCGGGTCAAAAAATGTATGATTTGTAGAAATGGCATGCGAAAAACCAAAAGCAGATGATTTTTATCTCGAAAACCGTGGGACTTTTACCAAACTGAAATTCCCGTGTAGGACATAATCTGACCTATCGAAAGTCGCAGAATTATCCATTCGTAACAGGACACCCTGCATATACATATATGCATATGAATACGGGAATAATCGAGCGAGATATAGGTTTAGAATAGCGTGTGTGAATTTGATCGATTGTATGTAATCTTACGCTTTCGGACATTGCGAACAGGTGTACGGTTTGTCGACCGAGTGGGTGAGGAAATGCGCCTCGAGATTGCCCTTTTGTATGAAACTCTTTCCGCACTGGTCGCAAGTAAAATTTCTTACGCCCGAATGTATGCGCTGATGGGTGACGAGATTCGGCTTTGTCGAGAATCTCTTGTCGCATTGGTCGCAGGGAAAACGATTCTTCATAGTCTCGGGCAAGTGACAGCGACCGTGTATGTAGAGGGCGCTCTGCTGGCGGAAAGCTTTGCCGCACGTTTGACACACGTGCGGACGCTCCTCGCTGTGCACAGCGCGATGCGAGTCCAGCACTTTTTTGTGCACGAACGATTTGCCGCAATCCTCGCAACTGAAAGAACAGCACGCTTGAATGTATTTTCCAACGTTCCAATCGCTTGCGGCCTCGCTGAGTCACGCAAGCTCGAGTTCTTTTGGAATTGCGCAAAACATCGCTTGGATTCAGGTGAATTTTCCGTCTTACTTGAATTTCGACTTGTTCTTGTGTCTGTTCACGTGTATGAGAAATCCGTAATACTTGTCGAAGATTTTGCAACACTGAACACACATGTATTTCGCCTGCTGATTGTGCACGCTCTCGTGATGCTCCTCGAGCATCTCGAGGCTGGGCAGCTTGTCGTTGCAGTCGGTGCACAGCCAGGGATTGCGGGACAAGCCCTCGCCACGCTTTCTACCGGGCTTCGCGGGCTCCGCGGCTCGCGCTTCGATCATCTCCATGTCCGAATCTGTGCCTGCGAATTGGAAGCTTACGTCTTTAGGTTGCTCTTTTTTTTTAATTGGGACGCTAATAAAAAAAAGAGGATGATATCGAAGCCTTAGGGGATAGAATTTGTTCCAGTTCCAACTCCCCCACCCATATGGGTGCTTTCCGGAATATGCAAACAGTTGAAACTTTTTTTCGGTAGCGTATGTCGGGCCACTTCACATACAACACCAATTTAAAAAAAAAGGAATTATGTCGACGCTGCTTACGAAAAGTAGCATGTTTCAGAATTCTTACGGAAACAAGCACGTTTGATGTCACCGCGAAAACTAGGATGTTTTGGCTTCCGACACGAAAACTAGCAAGTTTCGGTTTTCGCCACGGAAACTGGCACCTCTCGATATTTAAGGGGAGGGTAGGCGTTTTAGCGTGAAAAAAAAACCCTTTTTTGAGATTTTTTTCATCTATATGGATAGAGTAAATTTATTGAAACCTTTTGTACATTGTTAAGTGTCATTTCAAGAACATTCCGTCAAATTTGTACGCGAAAATATCCACACGCAAGCCGGTGCCGCGTTCTTCTCGAAACCACTTTTTCAAAGTCCGTGTTCACTGCCATTTGAAAACTACATGACCGATTTATTTCAAACTTGGTACACACTTTCTACATATAAAATACCTCCACCCCAACGGTTGGTTTGAGATTTTTTTTACATTGAGGGAGTTTCCCACCCCCAAAATGGCGGAATTTTTCGTGAAAAATAGCACTTTTCACTTTACATGACCACCAAAAATTTAGAAATGAAAAACAAAATTATCAAAGACCGTTGGGGGGAGGATTTAATGATACTTTGACTAAATTTTAATGGTACTTGATTTCAGATAATTTCTAGCTGAGATACAGTGAACACCGCGAATCGTGTTTTTCCAAAGGCGTTCTTGAAAAAGCTTTGTCACCGGCTTGTTTGAGGATATTTTCGCCTACAAATTTCACGGAATGTTCTTGAAATGACACTCAACAATGTACAAAAGGTTTCAATAAATTTACTCTATCCATGTAGATGAAAAAAAATCGCAAAAAAGTGTTTTTTTTTCACGCTGAAACCCCTACCCTGCCCTTAACGCGAAAACTAGCACGTTTCGGCTTTCACCACGAAAAGAAGCAGGTTTCGATATTTACCGCGAAAATTAACATGTTTCAGTGACACTGGAATTGTTTTCGACCTTTCTTCCATGCTTTTTTATGCCTTGCCTCTATCTTTTTTACTACAATTCCTTTGACCGCAATCGGAAATTTACGATTTTTTAGACCTCTCAAAAAAAAATGTATTGGACTTCAATAAAAATTGCAAGTACTCGGGAAATATCCATTCAACCTTACGTCGATACAATCCACGGTAAATATGATTTTGACCAAGAGGGACGAGAGATGAAAATCTTTGAAAAAACAAAAACATGGATGATGTTCGAATGTTCCAATTAAAACAGTCGTCAGATAAAAAATTGCCTCTTGCACAAAGAAAAAAAGATTTACAGGCCTTGCTTGACAGAGGTTTAAGGGGGTCGTCTAGTGTATCAGATCAAAAGGAGAGAAAACGGCCTCGCATGACTTCTTTGAACTAGAGGAAGGTGTCTGTGGTCCAGGCATAGCAGATTAGTGGTGGGACCATTTTTTTAAATAAATTATATACGACAACTTTCAAACGCGTTTTTCTCAAAACACGATTTTTTCAAACTGCTGCCATGATGTCTCAAAAACTATTTGATTGACTCTGCTCAAATTTACACAGCATCTGCAGTACATATATAACTACAAGTTGAACGAAAATAATTAAGATTGCTTCGTTAGTTTTCTTTTTATCAGCTATATAGACCCCAAAAAATACGAAAAATTGAATTTTTTTCTAAAGCGTAAAAAAAAATCTTTTTTTGGAATTCGAACTTTATTTTAGTTCCATGTAGAGCTTCAAGTCTCACGATTGAAATTGCGTTTGGTTTTTTGATTTCGGATAAGCAGAACGACCGGAATCATGGCAGCAGTGGAGCACCTCTTTTTATGTGTATTCCTGTTGGGCGGTGTATCTCCGACTATATTCTATATGACTTAAAAAAATTCACAAAGTTTGTTTAAATGTTAATAAAAATAATATATAATTTATCAATTATTTTATTTTAATGGTTTGTCAAAAAAAAAATCCCCAAAACAGCATTAAAAAACGGCCTTCACACTAGACGACCGCGTTAATTCCCATCGAAAATCAGCAAGATTTTTCAAACATATTCGACGATAACTATCTGTAAGATTACAGTAAATTTGTTGAATGATATTTTTAACGTTATTTTTTTAATAGAAAATCACAATGAATATTTCATTATATTTACAATTTCGATATTATTTTTTTTTTATTTACTACTATCGATTTCAATTGATAATTATTATCAAAATGTTAATAAAAGCAACGAGTATAAAATTACAATGTCATTAAGCATAAATTGCCATAATTTTTTAAAATACTAATAGTATATTTTTCCAGATTTTTGCCCGAGCACGAAGGACTTTGAGTTCTCACCAAAACTCTTTTTGGTTCGATTGTACGAGGGATTAGATCCTTTAGGTTTTAAACATACTCCTTTTACAGTGGAAAACATTTAAAATTCATTTAACGATATTTTTCAAGCAACCAGAGTTGAAACGTGCGATTATAGAAAATAAAAAATTGGAGAAAAAACAATAAAACCGTAGCAACGATGCAAACTTAAGGCCCATATGTTTTACCGGTCATATAATTGTCCGGTATCTTAACGCCGGCTTTGGACATCGGATAGTCGTTCGAATTTCCAATCTCGTTCTGATACTCCTCGTTCTCCGAATTGGTCGCGCCGACGTCCGAATTCGACGCTTTTCTCGTTCTCGATCGCTTCTTGAACTTCTTCTTGGTCGATTGCTTGAGGGGCTCCTTCTTGCCCGCATTTTTGTGCTTCTTTTTGACATTTTCGCGCGAGTCCTCGACCTCGTATTTCTCTTCGTAGGGATCGCTGTCCTCGATGTTGTCGTCGTTGGAACAATCGTCCTGCGCTTCTTCGACGTTATCCACCGCATAGTGATCCGAGAGGGAACAATCCTCCGCTATCTCTTCCGATTCGACCTTCGGATATTCGACGCTCTTCTCTACGTAATCTATGTTCGGCTCGAGATCGCAAGACACCTCGGCTTTGGGCCTTATCAACATCTCGCGTAACGAACACTGTGCCTCGTTGGTCTTCTCGTAAAAATCATTGCACTGATTCAACAAGAAGCAACAATCGAAACACACGGATAGCGGCAAGTTGTCCGTTATTACGATCTGGAAGTTTGAAAAAGGTGCCAACAGACGATGCGTACATTTTTATTCGCTTTTAAACAAGGGATGGTTCTATGGATTTGTTAATTTGATCACGAGAGGATCCGCAGAAAGTCTACGAATTTGAAGGGTGTTTCATTTTCTTGAAGTTTGTTGGGACTTTTATTTAATTTATAAACTAGAATAATTTAGAAACTAAAATAAGCGTCATAAAACAAGAAATAAAATCATAGGATACAAATGGATAGGTTGGCTTTTTTCCAGCTGATCTCCAGTACGGAGATTGCAAATTAGTGCTGAACTTTGAGATATCCTGAGCAACGGATCATGCGACATTTTTTTTCTCTTGACGATTTTTCAACTATGAAAACATTTGCTTTCAAAATACAAATTTCTAGTTTCTTTTTCAAAACGGAACTTCCGTGTCAGGACAAGACAAAAAAAATGTTAAATTTACTAACGCGGTTAGACTTGTGATGGAAAATATTTTTGGTTGACGCTACTGTGTTCCATTGACGATATTTTTCTTCAGGTTTGTTTGGATTGGAGTCGCGATTGGAAATATTATAGTTTGGTTAATTTAGGTTAGATTTGTGGTTGAAAAAGTTTTCGTTTGGGTTCGTTTGCGTTACGTCAGTGATTGAAATACATTTTGGTTTGGGTTGGATTCGCCATAGATAATATTTTGGCTTGGGTTGAATTCGCGATCGATAATATTTTGGTTCGGGTTGGATTCGCGATAGAGAATATTTTGGTTTGGATTGGATTCGCGATGGATAATATTTTGGTTTGGGTTAGATACGTGATTGATAATAATTTTTGTGTTTTTCTTTACCTGAATTTGCAAACACTTGGCAATTTTTCCCTCGATCGCGAGCTTTTGTCCTTCGGCATCGTAAATACCGATGAGCTCGTCCTTGGTCTCGGCGCAAAGCCGGCAGAGCTCGGTCTCCGACATTTTCAATCGTCTTTTACGAGCGACGAGTGACCATTTTTAACGAGGCACTTGTCACACACCAGGCACATCGTTCAACTATTTTACGGCACGAAAACTTTCGATCTTTCGGGCTCGCTTAGCTTGTTAACTCGCTCGTGAAATTATCATTTTGATAAACAAAAGTTGAAGGGAGACGCCAATTCGCAAAGCGGACATGTTGGCTACACTCGCAGCCCCCACCTTCGACTGAGCACCGCCGCGACAATAGGATAATAAAACTTTTTTCCAAATCCGTAATTCTACTTCGCGAACCTCATCTGCAAGTGCTATTCGAGTAGTTTGAAGCGGAGATCCATCGTACCTGGAGATTTATACTTAACGGCATGTCCGACGCGAACAATCTTATGCGGACATTGACAATAATTTCCTCAATAACACAGGAGCATTCGTACTTATCTCCCTCGTCGTTATAGAGGTTAATAAAACATTAAAAGTGTTGTTTCGTCGTGCGCATGCGCGGCACGGTGGTAAGAGTGCGCGCTCTCTTGCCGGCGACGCTAGCGCCGATTGACGCACACTGCTGAACAGCGTTGGCGACCTGAAGCGAGGCACCTATCGTAGCAGGGGCGTAGAATTATCGTAAATGGGCCAAAATTATAGTCCTTATCAGGATATTGTCTATAATAAATAAATACATCATATTACACGTAATATTGATATGTCTGCAAACACTTTACAGTTGATTTCTTGTGAACTTCCGTTTTGAAATTAATAGCACACTTTGAAACCAAATGTTTCACGTATGGCACAGACCTGAACCGATTACCTCTCCATTCCAAGTTCAATAAACGCGCCATCATTTGAAATTCACTCAGAAAAAACTTCACTGTTTCCAAGTTTTGTACGAAGCGCGCCAACATTTCGTATTTTAAAGAAGAAAAGAATATGAAAGGGGAGTGACAAATAAAACAAAGGATTTTCTTAAATATTTCAATATATCCTCTATTCGCGAAACCAGAAAATATAAGTATGAATGTAATTAACATTTTTACATGTAATCGAAATATTAGCAATATCAAATATTGAACGATGTCATTCTCTTGTTCGCTAATTTGCAAATGGTAACCAATGAGACGGCATGTACGTTGTATTATCTAAGAAAGCGCTGCAGTTCCACCACGGCAGCACTTCTTCATGCATCTTTTTTTAAGGCGCCCTAATAAGCCAATAGCGCTATGAGTAAACAAGAATCGCATTTGCTATTGCGCTATTGGCTATCAGCGTACGAGTAGAATAAATTTTCAAATGTTGCATCATGATAGAAATGATCGTACAATCAGCGTACGATAATAACGTGCTATCGTACATCGTACGTAGGCATGAAATTATCGCATATGTACGATAATGATCGTACGATTCCTAACGCGGCTACTGAAGTTCCTGAGTGATGCGAACCAATGCGAACTACCTCCCCTCCAATCCGCACGCTGATCGGCTCAACTTTTCGATTCACTAGGCGCCGTTACGCGTCGCCACTAGCGAGGGGAAGTGCATTCCCTCTTACCTCTTACCCGTGAATAGGGCCAAGGTGTTTACGTCTGTTTTTGTGGCGAGGTTGTCGAAATAACCTTTATTTGCGACCATATACCACGAGGTTCTACGCGATTTACCGTGATACATTTTTTTATCGTGTTTTTACGCATAAATGTGATTTTTTTGGGTAGCGTTTTCAAAAAAAATGCGAAATGGTTAAGGGTTGCGCGGTTCGCAATTGGAAAACGGGGTACAAAAGTTTTAAGCAAAAATGCTCCGTGTTTCGACTGCCCGAGACGTCGAACGATGCAAAAAATGGCTCGATGCTATTCCGGGACTGAAAGAGTCTCAGTACGTGTGTGAAAAACATTTCAAAGAACGATGTATTGTGAGACATTGGAGAAAAAAGGATGTAAATGGTCGTATTATCGCTTTTTATTGGTTTCCTATATTATGCAGTTTACACGACAGTACGGTACATTAAGTTAGGGCAAACGGCGCATGCGCTGCGGTCAGGACGGAAAAGGACAGAAGAGCTTTTTCTCTCTTCGTTGCACCACTACTTCCCCTTGCCGTCACGCACCAAGCGGCAAAAATCGGAATAAAAAACAGAGCCGCTAAGGGTACCTACCCTCACTGCCGCAGTTGTCAGACCTGTAGGTAAGATCGTGCAGCTGGCACGCTACAACGGTAAGATAATGACATAAATTTACTGCTGCACGAGCGTTTTCATTCGGGAGAAAATATTTTGAAAGTACGCGCCTCGCGAGAAGGCTTAAGAGCGCCATCAGTCGGTGGGACGGAGAAACCGAACGGCTGTGTACCCGTGACAGCGTCGGTAAGAACGAAAACTATTCGAAGAATAATATGGTTCCTCCGTCGATAAGCGGATATTGTTGCAGCATTTTTGCCCAACTTGTCAGAATCCTGCCAACTTTTTCTCTCGGTCGGCTGTTTCATTCGTTTATGAAAGCCCAATGTTTAAATTGAATTTTACGAAATGTAATGTAACACCGCGATGGGAAAAGCATTTTTACAACTCTTATTTTAATGAGCGTTATAGTGATAAATAAGGCTGATGACGAAACTCACTTGAGTGAAGTTTCTGGGTCACACACATTGTTTCATTATTCTTCGGATGCAAGCCCGCGTGTGTATTTCAATGTGTGTGTGTACTCACACACACACACACACACACACACGCACACACACGCACGCACACACACGCACATATATATACGTATACATAAATGCTATACAGATAACGTAACGGTATAATATGAAAACCTCGACCGATCGCCGAGAGGCGTCATCGGCGAGTAATTTAATAATCGCTTGAAAGCGATCTCCGTCGGTCTTTACCGGAACATTTGAATTCTTTATCCCGTGTACCCGATTTTCAATTTTGACAAAAAAAGGCCAAAAATATTTTTTTTCAGAAAAAGCTTTCGACTTATCACAAATCCCCTACGTATTTTGATGTAAAATGTTGATATAAGGTTTCCGATAAATTGGTAACGGGTTACACCTAGCTCGTGGCCGGAAAAAAGAGGAATTTTTGTGATTTTTTTCTGGAAAAACGTTTGGACTACTACCGACTTGAAAAAGTAGAACATTATCGATGATTATTATGAAAGAACTGCGTCAGTGAATGTTTTATACAACTCAGAATAAAATTTTAACTAATCTATAATGATGCTTATTTATATTTATTTCACGAGAATATTTATTATTACTATTAACATTAAGTGTCGCCTGAATACGGCAACTTCGCGTACGTTGAGGTTGGCAGCAATGCTTTTGATTCGCCAGCCAAAATTCGTAGCGTTTATCAAACCTTGATCTTTGAATATTGAATGTGGTGGTTTACGATGGGCAAGATGGGTTTAAAAAATGTTTACAAAGGTTTAGTTTGCGTTAATTCGTTGCTAGAAATGATTTATTTTGGTGCTAAGTAGCAAAAACAAAATACGTCACGCGTAGTGTATACGTCTTGCTCATCTAACCGCACATAAAATTACATACATTCAACAATTTTTTATCTCTGGTGTTGTGTGGTGAAATATTTGAAAAAAAATTCTCACAGACCCAGTATAGTATAGACAATAACATATATTTGTTTAAATCTTGGATTTTGATTAACCCTCTAAATTAGTTCAAGTTCGCCGGTTCGCGAAATCTACCTAAAAGGTGTCTAAAAATGACGTGACATTTTAATTTATTAATAAAACGTATTATTTATTTGCAAAGTACGAATACTTTAATTTTAATATAAGATACAAACATTGAGGTTATGTGTGGAACACAATATCCGATAAATGGCCGCCTCCCCCCTGCTGGCAAACATTCACTCTTTTGACGCAATTTTCAATAACGTTTTGGCATAATTGCGGACTAATTTCATTAATGATGCGTCCAATTGCTTTCTTGAGCTCCGGAATGGTCTGTGGATCATTGGCATACACTTTTCCTTTCAGAAAACCCCAAAGAAAGAAGTCCAATGGCGTCAAATCGCACGATCTTGTTGGCCAATTCACATCGCCGCTGCGCGAGATAACACGACCATGAAACTTCGTCTGCAATAACTATGCAGTAACAATGCAGCAAATAACAATTTCTATGCGTTGCTGTCGTATAATTCTCCATGACTAAACCTCAACACTTCCTGACGCCATTTGTCAAAGATTAGTACTCTATGTTCGCCACAAAAAAATGGCGCGCAATTTAAGGCCTTAGGCCACAGTAACGGGTATAAAATCATGTGCGAATTTAACAATTTATTTCGTATGAAAAAGTCATTCACTCATAAAATTAATTACACATCTAATTAGTGTGAATATCAAGCTGTTAGAATTTTTTTTCGATGGACAAAATGGCCGACTATTCGGAACTTCTCGAAACAGCTTTTTTCCAATTGGCGTGACAAATAACTTCAACAATTGTCACTCGATTTACTTCATATTTCAAAGTTATGTTCATAATTGCATTTCGCAGAGAAGTACGTACGGAATTTCTGATTAATCGAAAACTTTTCATTTTATGAGCAGTTTATGAGCAGTTATAGCGAAATTTTTCACTGAAAATTCATTTCTTAAGTTCAAATACCTACAAATTTCGAATAAAAGAATATTTTTTAAATTCTTTACGCACTTTTCCGGGTATTCTAATGTAGATTAACGAGAATTTTTGTTTTCCGTTCTAGGTAAAAAATTGTGGATGCTAAATGTCACGCCGCAGAGCGCCTAAAAAAAGATCACATAAGAAAATATTAGTAGTCGGCCATTGTGTACATCGAAAAAAAATATATATATATATTGTTTTTAACAGCTTGATATTCATACTAAATAGATGTGTAATTAATTTTAAGAGTGAATCACTTTTTCGCACGAAAAAAAAATTGTTAAATTCGCACATGATTTTATACCAACAACTGTGACCTAAGGCCTTAAAATGTCAGGTCAATATGAGACACCCTTTATAAACGCCCATGACTCCCTCAATTTCGAACGGATCCACGTGAAATTTTCAGAGAATATTTGTTTATTCGGGTATATTTTGAGAATCCGTCAAAAACAAAAATTCGATATTTAAAGTATTTCAACGAGCTGAAATTTTAGTGGAGCGGTGAAGAATTTCCGGCGTAGTTTTATCGGCCGCTGGACTTTATCAGACGAAGGTGACTCACTTCATCCAGCGCCGCCATTTTGTGACGAATTGTGATAAAAATTGTGGATACTCAAAGATTCACAAAATCAATGCCGTTGAATGGAATTTTCAATCTATCCGTTAAAAAATGTCGAAATCCACCTTTCTTCCGAGCCCTAGACTGAAAATCTCCCTCGATACAAATTCCGACACTCCGTTTTTGTGGGTTAGGTTTGATACGAAAGAAGAAATGAGAATACTGGCCGGAAGAGCGAGCCATACGCGCAAGAGTCGTGGCGGCTCTTTAAGATTCCGCGGATATGGCGCTAGCGAAAGTCCCCGAGGGCGATTTTCTCGCGACGCTGGATATAAGTTTGTCAAATAGAAATACGCGGTCAGCAGACCACGTATATAACGTACTAAAAACGTCTGTATGGCCCGAACAAACATTTGGCATTGAAATTCCAAATGCGTGCGATGTATAATAATAATAACGAAGCGCGGGCATCGAACGGGCGTAAGCGACGCGCAGGTTACGTTGCGGAATTGCAAAGTTCCGTCCTTTCGATGGTCGCAATGTCGATCGGCTTTTTTCCCCCCTGTAGACTCAAAAAATGAGCAGGGGGATTGCGGCACGTTGAAAAATAGTGAAGGATATGGTGCGGGTGAAAATACACGCGAGAAAAAAAAGTAAGCAGGAAGTGAATATCTTCCGACACGCGCGTCATTGATGATAAGTTTCTCTTCACAAAATTCCGTTCCGAGAAGTCTTTTTTTCGTAATACCTAGAGACGCCGGGCCCGCAACGTGATTTTCATCACGTGTGTACACGCGTTTCGTGCCGGACTCTTCTCTTCACTGACTTACATATGAAAAAAACGCGCACACGAGCTTTGCATCGTTATTATATTGATAAATCACCGCGGCATCATCGAGATTGCGTAATTGCGGTCTGAGGGCTCGTCGGTGCGAATGTGCACGTAGACGAAAATGTGTCATGGCTTGCCTCTGTTGCGAACGACATTGACCGTATGAAAAGAAACGTAGAGAACAAAACACGCGAGATTGTTTTATGCAAAGCGCCATGAGAATTCGCAGTCCCTGGGGACGGCAATTTTAATTGATTCGAAGAAGCGCCACGGGAGGCGCGGCTTCGACGATGAAGCTTTGCGCTAACGACGCTGGCGCTGCGGTCTCGTCTGGACATTGCAATTTTGAGGTTAAGGGGGGACCTTTAGGCGAGGAAAAAATGACCGATTTTCATTACGTTTTTTTCAGGATAAGATTTCTCTATCATTTTTGAGAATAGAGTATGTTTTATTACCACTTTTGGCTGTTACATTGTATTTTTTTGTTAATGTTCAAAAATTGCGGAGGTATGGTACGGTCTTCCAAACGGATTGCGGCGGATGTTGTCAGACTTAGATTCTTCTTTCATTAACACTCATACGCAGAACATGAACCAACAAAAAGTGAACAATTTTGAAAATCGATGTAGTGGTACGCTTTTAAACAAAACGATTGAATTTTCCGAAAAAATAGCTACATTTTGGAAGAAAAAAATACTCTTTTAGTTTAGTTTTAGGTTTAGTTGTTTAGCTACACGTCACGCCAGTTTTGAAAATGCAATTTAGAAGAGCGTGCCATACCTCCGCCATTTTCAAAGATTACTAACCAAAAAAATACAATGTAACAGCCAAAAGTAGTAATAAACCATACGCTCAGTCTCCAAAATGGTGGAGAAATCTTTCCTTTAAAAAAAATCATGAAAATCAGCCAATTTTTTCCCGCCTAAAGGTATCTCCCCCCTTAAACGTAGTAATGTGGTCATGTAGTACGAAGATTTTTACCGAACATTCCTATGCACGATAACGTTAGAATCACGTTTCAGCAGTTTCGGTCCGTGCTTGATGAGTGTCCGCGCTGACATTCGAAAGATCGCTAATTTTGGTACTCGATTGTAAAAAAAAACTACCCGTGCAATTTACTTTCTTTTTCGTATATTGCTGGTATACATATTGACAAAGGTGTCTGCAAAATTGTAAGGGAAAGTATGAATCATTGGACAAGTTATTCAACATCGCACGAATGGCGAACGACCATTGTCGCCTGTGCCGCCTGATTGGTCGCGATTTTTTTTTTTCGTGAATCTCATTGGCTATCGTCTAACGAAACCGATTTCTGTTCAATCGTCGGGTATTTTTGAATAACCCTGTAGCAGTTGTTTCGTTATTTTGCGAAGAACTTCACCTGGCGGAATTCAACAGGCTGCCCTGCGCGATTTATAAAAAATGAATTTAATTGAAGATATATCGTAAATTCTTTATTAAATCAAATTTGAAAAATAAAATAATATAAAATAACGATTTTTTTACTTATTATAAATTTTGTTTATTTTCTTTATTACACATTTATTTTTCATTATTATAAATTGTTTGTTATTATCTTTTTGGTACTATTGTTACAATAACAGATTTATTGATTGAATGTTTCTATTAGACTTATATCGATGAATTTTCGGTTTTGCGGTTATGTCGAAGACGGCCACTTGAGAGATTAGGCTTTATTCAAAAAAATTAATTTTAAAGGAATAAGTAAGATGGTTGAAAAATCTTTAAGACATTTATTTGTATGTACACTAACAAAGTTGTGTAACAAATTTCATATAAAAATATTAATAATTAAAGATATCATAGACTCGTGAAGGACATTTAGACGTGAGGGCTCAACGGTGTACTGGATTTTTGGCCACCCGGTTTATCTGAAACAAGAAAAAACTCGTTTTTGCTTAAAATATATAATATTGGCTGACTTGACCGAGCTTTTTTTGTTACTGTGTTCGAGTCATCAAACACATTTTTTTCTATTTTTGCATTTTTTCGATTAAAAATTACAGATCGAAGAAAAAGTCCGGTTACCAAATTTGAAGTAAATCCTTTCATTTTCTATTGAGAAATCGCGTACACCGTTTTCAAAAACTACTAGCAGTTTTATCGTTTTAATCATAATAAGGTTACCTTCGATCTGCGATTCCTGCACCATCTGTTGGACGTTACTCTTCAATTCGAGTTGCCTCAAGCGAAGAACGAGCTTTCGTCATTTTCACAGTAGCCTAACTAAATCCTTAATTGAGTTTTAGAAACGTCAATTTTATACACAACGATTCTACTGCAACTTATAATAAAGTGACCTTTCTATAACTCGATTAAACCCAAACATCCGTAACATAACCGCGAAACGGGTAATTTTCCAAACGGTAAATTACACGAATCATTATTATAGACGGTCGGGTCCGAAAAACGTACTCGGGCGGCAATGCCTACACGTATTTTGATATGCTTCTCTCGCGAGCAGGCGTGCGCGTTCAAAGAACGTGAAAGTTGTAATTCACATTTCGTGCTGGTACACGATCGGAAGCTAATTGCTCGAATTTGCGGACGAGTAATTTTCGATAATCGATTGAAAGAGATCATCCCAGCCGTATGACATGTGCCATTCCAGGCTGCGACAAGCGTGCACGGCCATAACTCCTTTCAGAGAAAAAACGTACATACGGAGGAAGATGCCGGGAAATATCATGACCAGTGTAAGTGGAAAGAAAGTTTGAGCGCGTATTTGGAGAGGAAGCGAATTAATGAGATTACTCGCGGAAAAGGATGAGGGAACGAGCACGAGAGTTACAAAAAAATTACGAGAGGGAATGGCGGGAAACGTAAATCGATAGGACAGGAAAACAAGTGTTTCATGGGTCCCTGATGGTGTAAAAAAAATCGGTAATCGAAAAATCGGTAAAAAATCAGTAACGAAAAAAAAATCGTTAAATCGGCTCAATAGAAACAGATCGGTAATAAAAATCGGCAAAAGTCGGAAACAAAAATCGGCAAAGATCGGTAAAAAGTCGGCAAAAATCGATTAAAAAACAGCAGAGTCGGTAATAAAAATTGGGGAAAAAATCTAGTGAAAGAACGGCAAAGTCGGTGATGAAAAATCGGTAGTAAAAATCGCAACAAAATATGTGATGAAAAATATGCTAAATAGAAGAAAGTTCGGCAATAAAAACCGGCTATATAAAAGAAAGATCGGCAATAAAAAACGGCAAAAATCGGCTATGTAGAAGAAAGATCGGCAATACAAAGAATCTGCAAATAATCAACAAAAAAATCGGCACAGAAGCATTAAAAAATCGGTTAAAATAAGTAATAAAAATCGGCAAAATCGGCAATAAAAATCGTTTTGAAAAATCGGCGAAAACTTGTCATTATAAAATCTCTAAGTTAAGGCCACAATCTCGAAAACAAATCGGCTAATTATGCGAGGAGGATACAAGGGCTAATCTTTGAATCAGGAGCCGATTGAAAAAATTGCGGTAGATTTATTGGGGTACGCGTTGTTCACCATTTGACGATAATCATTGTAGGATATCAGTTGATGAGCCCCGCTATTCTCAGGATTAGTGGCTTTCTATTGGAATTAATGGAAGAGTGTGTCGGTATAAATACCGGATCTTCGTACAAACATACACGCACGCACGTGTAAACGATACATATATCTATATACACGTAAATGAAAATGGCCGAAAAATATAAAGCCGAAAAATACGGCGGCCGATCGTAAAAGTGTTCCCTCGTGTAGGCTCTCGCGGATTTCGTGCTCGTCGTCAGGGTACACGAGGATTGTGTATATATAGGGGTGCTCGAGAAAGAAAGCGTTGCAGTTCGCTGGCGAGCGTTGTTAGGTGAGCATCGAACACATTTCTTCTTTCCTTCCACGCTTCTTTTTTCGTGATCTTCAAATAATTATCTTCTTCCTTCTATCACTCGCATGAATTCTTCGCTTTGATCGTTTATCCTTCCTAGTTAATGTTTACTCTGACAGTGCTGTTTTTTTTTGCTTTTACAATGCGGTGGTTCGAGGCCGAATAATTCGTTATCTTCATCAATGAAATTGAGTTTCGCGGTGCACGCTTGAGGGAAATTCGGCCGGATGTGGGAGATAAAAAATTTCATTTTAACTTGTGATTTTTTGCGGTGACTAAACGTATCTGGACCAATTTATATTTTTTAGTTGAACCGCAATTTCAATCCGATACTAAGGGTTTTTTTTCCGGAGGGAAAACGCTTCACTTGCGCTCCTGCAATTATTTCACTTAATTTTTGCTTACTAATTACTTGTAATTTTCTTTTTAATATTCTTTTTTCTAACTATTAATTTAAACAAATAAAAATGTGATCTTCGTCGGGCAATTTGATTTTTTACCAGTGGGAAACCTATTAGAAGTAAAATGTTGTCTATATCTGAATCGATATATCGGAATACGCGTAAATAAATATGAAGGATTTTTATTCTAGTGATTAATCATTTTTACGTGATCAATAACAATTTTATAGCGATGGAGGAAATTTTTTTTTATCCGTGCGGAAGTGACATTCGAAAAAAAATATATTCATACAAATATTCAATGAATCCCGGTTTTGGCATTAAAACTTTGCACGTAAAAAAGTAACGTGAAAAATAACGAAAAATTAAAGGGAAGGAGATAAAATGCGATGATTTTTTTCTCACTCATAGCTTAAAATGTTTGTGCCTTGCCGACTTATACCTGCGTCTTCCACGAGGTCGAAACTGACCTGCTGCCATTGACAATGAAAAAAAAAATCGTGGGGTCGAGAGTCTCGCTCTCATAGATACCGGAGGTACGGTCCCATTCAAAAGTAGTCGATTTTTATACAAAATTGTATTTACTATTGAATTACAGAAATTTGAGAATTTATACAATTAAAAAATGTATATAATTGAAGGATTTATAAAGTTTAAGAATTTATCCAATTTGGAAATTTATACAATTCAAGAATTTAAACGATTTGAGAATTTATACAATTTGAGTATTTATACAATGTAAAAACTTATACAATTTAAGAAGTTATATAATTCAAGAATTCATGCAATTCAAAGTATATATACAATTCAAGAATTTATACAATTTAATTTGTTCAATTCGATTGCCGGTACGTCATTTTAGATCACGAATGTTTATTTTGAGTTCCGAAATGCGAAATCATAATGAGCCATCAGGATTGTTCTTCATTGCAAACTTTATACAGACGCAAAAATATTTTTTAAATCTCGCCTGAGGTCGACATTGAGTACTCGACATTATTCTTCGTTTACAATCCGAAAAACTCACTTGAAAAACACTATTTTCCAAACATACTTCATCAAATTCGAACGATCAAAAACTTTTGAATAGAGTAATATAAATAAAAAATACTTAACGTATATTTGCCTCGAAGCAATATTAAAAATTCCCAATAAAGTGACAACGAAACAAATGATCATAAGCTAATTCGATAAAAATTGCAGAACAACGGAATTTAAGGGGGGAGATACCTGTAATCGAGCAAAAAATGGCTCATTTGTATGATTTTTTTTTAATGGTAAGATTTTTTTCACCATTTTTGAGACTTAGGGTACGTTTTATTACTACTTTTGGCTGTTACATGGTATATTTGTTCATTAATCTTTAAAAATGGCGGAGGTATGGCACGGTCGTTTAAACGCGTTGCGGCGCATGTTGTCAGACGGCGTGACAAGTAGCGTCGGCGGGATTAATCCGAAAAAAACCAACGAAGATTTTTCTTTCATTAACACTCGTACGCAGAATACGAACCAAGAAAAAGTGACAAATGTTGAAAATTGATGAAATGGTACGCTTTGAAACCAAAATATTAAATTTTCCGCAAAAAATGACTGCATTTTACAATTAAAAAATACTTCTATTTTTATTTCCAAGAACACTTAGGTTCGTGTTTTACACAATAAGGTTAGAAGAATTTTTACCAAATTCCATCAGAATCGGTCGATTGGTTTTCTAGCAATACGTCACGCCAGTTCTGGAAATGCAGATTAAAAGACCGTGCCGTACCTTCGTATTTTTGAAGATCAATAAATAAAAAAAATACCACGTAACAACCAAAAGTAGTAATATAATATACCCTAAGTCTCAAAAATCCTGAAGAAATCTTTCCTTAAGGCGTTACCCCCACTTGTAGCGCAAAAAAGGCCTTTTTCATGAATTTTTTAAAAGAAAACTACAAAACTTTTTTAATCGATCAATATACCGTCTTAAAGAACACATCTTGAAGAACTTTCAGTAATTTTTTTATTGAAAAATATTACATTGTTTAGTGGCAAATGGCCGTCAATGAAATAATGTTTTTATATACACGATTTGCGGTGACCAACATTGCGGCGAAGTGGATCATCTGAAGAAAAAAATGCGGATGGATTTAGTCAAATATAAGTATAAACTAGTCTTTAATCGAAGGATTTTAAAAAATATTCATTTTTCACAAAATGGCGGACAGTCAAAGTTAATGGTTCGATCTTAACGAAAAAAAACGGCCGTTTTTTGGCTACAAAACGGCCATTTTTTTCGAAAAAAAAATCGAACGATTAAAGACTACATTTTTATATATTAAATAAGCCTGCAAAATTTCGAGAGGATCGGTTCATTAGTGTTCGAGTAATCTTGGTCACCGACTTCAGAAATGCCATTTTGAGAAAAACGCGTTTAAAGTTTCTCTTTCAACGCTCTTACAACGCGGATTCTTCTCTTTCAACGCTCATATCTCAGTCAATTTTGTTCGGATCGACTTGAAATTTTCAGGACATATTCTCAGATACTTATACTTCAAAAAAATGCAATAAAAAAAAATCGACTTTTTCGAAATCGCAAGTGGGGGTAACCCCTTAATAATACACGAACAAAAGTCAACTTGAACCTTCAAAATCTCCGAAACTATGTGGTGAAGCCGATTAACTTTTGGACAGTTAATGCATCCCAAATTAATCTCTCGGTGATATTAAATTCAATCGTCTACAAGCATTTCGATTTTGGTGTCGAAAATCCTTAAAGGAAAGAGATCGGGCAAGAAATTTTTTTTCATGCACTTCCTCTTGGCCCCGACTGTACCTGTCCGCTCATTTACAAATCTTCGAAAGGTTTCGTCAAAAATCTCGGAGGCGGAAGACAACTTCTTTTCTCCATTCCTTTCTCACTCTCCCTCTCTCTCATTTTTATCCCAAATTTTCGCGACTTCGGGTTAGTGACGTTCGAGAGAGGGAGAGGGGGGGGGGAGAAAGAAACTTCCTCGAGGCAAGGAATGTGTCAAATGAGCTGCGATAAAAAATTTCAAGCGCTTATAGGCAAAGTCCACACCCACCCCGTGTACAAATCTCGTCAGACGTCAAAACCGGTTCCAAAGAAAGTTGCTCACCTGTAGGGCCTCGGTGCGCGAGCAAGGACGATCATCCGACTGTACATTCATTTTTTTCGTTTTTTTTTTCTTCACTTGTCACATGCCCTCGATTTGCGAAGACCGCGTCCTTGCGATACTTGCTCCAAAACGAGAATATCTTCAATGGTGATGAAGAAACTATTATATATATATATATATATATATATATATATATATATATATATATATATATATATATATATATATATATATAATTGGATATATATATATATATATATAATTGGATGGTGAGAAAAAGGAAAAAGAATAGAGCTCAAATTTGGGACACTCTAATATATATATATATATATATATATATTAGAGTGTCCCAAATTTGAGCTCTATTCTTTTTCCTTTTTCTCACCATCCAATTATCTTCTTTCAAGAGAAAAAAAATTGTCACGAAATCTGCGAACGGTCAAAAAATATTTAGAGGGCGCTGGAGCCCCCCAAAAATTCGAATTTTCATTAAAATTGGGACGAAGTGAACGGAAAAAAACATTTTTTTCCGTTCACTTCGCACCCATGAATTTTACGCTTTATCATTTTTAAATTAACCTCGCGAAAGCTCCAGCCGGTCAATGAATATTTGGTGGTCGCTCAAGAGCTTCGAAATTTCCAATTCGCGCCAAATTCTTTTTTACTCAGTTCTTTCATAAGTATGACGCCTTGTAATATTTTGAAAACAATCAACCGTTTTTCTTTAGAAATAGATTTTTCAAAGTTAACTCACACTACTAACCCAAGAATTATAATCTTTGTTCTCATAAAATAATTCTTTGAAGCTCTTGTCCGTAAACAAAATTATAGGTCCTCCGTTTTATCGGGTTAGAAGTGTGAAGTAAATTGAAAAATTCGTTTCTAAAGAAAAAAAGGATTAATTGTTTTGAAAATTTTACAAAGTGTTAAGATTACGAGTGAGAAGAGAAAAAAAAATTGGCGACAATTGGAAATTTCGAAGCTCTTGAGCGACCATTAAATACTCATTGGCCGGCTAGAGCTTTCACGAGCTTAATTAAAAAATAGTAAGCGTAAAATTGGGAGGTGAGAAATGAACGAAAAAAAATTGTTTTTTTTTTTTTAATTGAAAACTTGCATTTTTGCGAGCCTTGAGCGACCTCTAAATATTTTTTGACCGTTCGTAGATTTCGCGACAAATTTTTTTTCTCTCAAAAAAAGATAAGACGATGGTGAGAAAAACGAAAAAAAAATTGAACTCAAAGTTGGTCCACCCTTATATATATAGAATATATATAACCTTTCAATGACATTAGCCCCGTACATTTTGTTATTCCACCCCAATGTGTTGAAACGAAAAATGTTTTTTCTTGTTGCAGCGGATAAAATTGCATAATAATGTTGGCTCTCGTGGTGTTCGGTGCTTTGGTCGCCGTAGCTTCGGCCCAATTCGCCCCTCAACCAACCGGAAGAATACTGGAACCGCCGATACCGCCTCTTTGCGCGCAAAGTAATTACTAGAATAATAATATCGTTATTTCATTCTTAAATCTACTAATTATTGGAATTGAACGAATAGTCGCAGACCTGTATGGCTTTGAAGTTTGCATCGTTGGAATGCAACGAAAGTTCTTTCCAATTTTCTTTATTTCTTCATCTTTATTACGAGCTATATATGTTTTTTTTAACACATTAAGATCGTGACTTTCTTATCAGGATGAGAAAACCCGTTTGAGCGATTTCCAAACCCAAAATCGGCAAAAAATGTGAACAATCATGAAACCAAAAATATTAAGCCTCAATCCGTGAAGGTATTTGAGGCACGTTAATCCCGTGAAACTGGGTCGTTTTCGTTTTTGCACTACCAAATCAACAATTGTCAATGAAAAAAATATGAATGCATGGTCGATCTTTAGGCCGTACTTCTCAAGGGAAAATAGGGTTTCCTTTTCTTCTTTCTTATCTTTAATTTTTTTTTTCATTAAATATTAAGAAACCTGCGAAGAAAACGATTTTGGGCAGGACAAAAACGACCCAGGTTCACGGATTGAGGGTTAACATTCGTTGCATTCCAACGATGTAAGCTTCAACATCGTAGAGCTGTGTATGGGTGTCTGTGGATTTATATCTATCTATCTACCTTTATCTGCTTATACATATAAATATTCATATACACTATACAGGACAAAATGAACTACACACCTTGCCACTCAATTCGCATGGTCCTTTGCGTACTGTATTTAGTCGAGTGCTCTCTCTATCTCTCTCTTTCTGTGGATAAAATATAAGAAACAAAAGTAATATATAAAATGCAGACAGTACGAATGAAGATTACTTCGAGGAGTTCAAGAATTTTGTTCAATTTTGAAAGTTATTTCATTGTTATATATGTATATATATATACACACATATATATGTATATATGAAATTGATTAAATGAAATTAGTAAAGTAACATTGATGTGTATATAAATATATAAATCAATTTTATATCTGAAAATTCCGAGGCCTTTTAAAATTGAATCCTGAAGAATTCAATTTCAAATGTTATTTAATTAAATTTTAAAAGTCCTCCTAACTTATTTATATAAATCAATGTAACTTCGACGATTGAAGATAAATAGTTTGATTAAACTGCTTGACGTTGTTGTCTATCGTTATATATATATATATATATATATATATATATATATATATATATATATATATATATATATATATATATATATATATAATTCAATTTTCTATCTAAACATTTGAAGCCCTTTTCAAATTACGTCTTGGAAGATTCAATTTTATAAGTCGGTTAAGTTTTTAGATATGATATTGAATTATATATGTTATATATATATATATATATATATATATATATATATATATATATATATATATAGTTTAGACAGGACGAATTCGAATTATTTAAGGGGTTCGGCTACTGTGACGACCGGAAAATCAGGCATATAAAAAAATTAATTTCAAGGAATAAGTAACATGATTAAAAATCCGTTTGGACAACTATTTGTATGCATATTAACAGCGTTGCGTACCGAATTCCATTAAAAATATTAACATTCAAAGAAGTAATAAACAATCCCGTGAAGGATCTTTGAACATGACGGGCTCAATCATGTACTTGATTTTGGCCACCCGGTTGATCGAAAATAAAAATAAAATTTTTTTTTCTTCTCAAGATAGATAATATTGGCGACGCGACGGAGCTGTTTTTTAAATCGTGTTTCAATCATCAAAACAAATGTTTGAATTTTTTTTATTTTTCGAGGGAAAATGACATCAATATTGTTAATGACTAATGGAAAAAAAATGTTAAAAAAAACGTCGGTCGAGACTAAATGACTATTACACTAAATAAGTGTACCAAATTTCAAGTCACTTCGTTCGTTAGATATCGAGAAATCGTGTAAACCGTTTTCAAAAACATTTTTTAGAAAAACGCGTATAAAGGTTTACCACCAGTTCCATCGTTGTAATCATAACTTTACCTTCAATCTGCGTCTCCTGGATGATACGTTGGGCCTTCCTCTTCAATTGAAGTTGCCTCAAATGACGAACGAGCGTTCGTCATTTTTACAGTAGCCTGACCCCTTAAGCAGTTCAAGTTCCATTTTTTAAAGTGTTTGGCATTATACACACGCACACACACATATATAAATATATATATATAAATATAAATAAATTATATATATATATATATATATATATATATATATATATATATCTGTGTGAGTAAGTACATGAATGGGGAAAGTACAGAACGCGTTTTCGTGTTCGAGTAAAGAGTTCTTCGTTTATCACGGTTTGTTTTCACTCCCCATCGATTTCCCCAATGGCCAATGGATTACCAGCCACGTTCGTCTTATGCGACAAACAGCTACGTGACCCATGGCGCCACGAATAATTCGCCTCTATCGCCTACTTTGCCAATTAAGAGAAACTCCAACCTCTCTCTCTCTCTCTCTCTCTCTCTCTCTCTCTCTCTCTCTCTCTCTCAATCTCTTTTTCGTTCTTCCAAACACGACTCGAAGCCCAATTAACATAAGAATTTGATGCGTGTGCCAGTCTTGAGGAAAGTATCACGAGAAACGTGTCCTCTAATATTGGGCGTTGCCCATACATATGCACGCATCCGTAATATATTCCCGATAATGAAAGCGACCATTGGAGGAGAAAAAAATGCCCGTTGGCATTAAAAATTCATAAATCGGATTCAATTCCGGGGGACACGTGTTTCGCGGCACGGTGTATGAGAAATTCGAGATTTAATCGGCGAGACTTAAGGCCTCAGGCCACTCTAGAGGCTGAAAAAATAGGCTTTTTAGCGATTTTTTTTTTTCAGAAAAACTACAAAATAAATCGAGATTACAAAAAAGGGTGTTTATCGTACATATCAGTGACTGTATACAATAATTTTCTTGCGGCGATTAATTACAAAATGGCGGCTGGGCAGCGTTTATCTCAAACTGCATTTTTTAAGTTGGCCGGAAAAATTAACTCGGACAATTTTCAACTGATTCACTTGAAATGTTGAATATATCTTGAAAAATACATTGCCTATGGAAGTACGTAGGATTTTTTTTGTATTGCATAGTTCATTTGTTATTAACAATTATCTGACGATTTATTAGGCAAATTTTTGGAAAGTGAAAAATTTCGTCAGATAAATGTTAATAATAAATTAACTATGCGATATATAAAAAAAATCCTACGTACTTCCATAGACAATGTATTTTTCCAGATATATTCAACATTTCAAGTGAATCGGTTGAAAA
This sequence comes from Ophion ellenae, assembly GCA_963210295.1. Taxonomy (NCBI): domain Eukaryota; kingdom Metazoa; phylum Arthropoda; class Insecta; order Hymenoptera; family Ichneumonidae; genus Ophion; species Ophion ellenae. Next base: position 35,845,419 of record OY723392.1, read on the forward strand.
TTGAGTTATGTTTCCGGCCAACTTTAAAAATGCAGTTTTGAGACAAACGCTGCACGGCCGCCATTTTCAAATTAATCGCTTCAAAAAAATTATTGTATACAGTCACTGATAAGTATGATAAACACCCTTTTTTGTAATCTCGATTTATTTTGTAGTTTTTCTGAAAAAAAAAATCTCCAAAAAGCCAATTTTTTCGGCCTCTGGAGTGGCCTAAACCCTTAATTCAATTGGCAATTGAATCATTCGCAATTCAAGGGAGATCGAGAGTTTGATTTTTTCAAATGAATATTTAAAAAAATATTAATTAAAAATTAATATTGTAAATATGAATTTTAAATACAATATTATATTTTATGATAATTATAAAATTATCATAAAAATATATTTTAAAGAAGAAATTCAACTTCAATTTTGTAAGAATTTCCACTTCGTTTGTCGAAGAAAAGAAGATTTAAATGATTGAAGTTGATAATGAAATTCCAGCTCAATTTGCGATTCTTTATGAGATATCGTGTTAAATCGTTTTTTTTTTCTCGATAACGATTGCGTTGAACTTGCGAAAATTTCGAAATTGAATATCAGTATCGTTTAACACTCGGTGAAACGCTCTCGCCCCCTTAATTCGTATGCAGCGCGAGTCTGCGTAAAATTTCCATTCCCGAAGAAAATCATAAGCCGAAGAAGAAAAAAAAACTTGGCTACATTGGCGACACAAGTCAATGGGCTTGAAAGAATGGATCGCTTAGCGCGGATGAACGGGAGCAACTCGGGGACGAACAAACGAGTTCTCTCGACCCGGATCCGTTGACGAGAATTTCAAGTGTCAGGTGACAGTAGTGACAAAAGACGAACGAGAAAGGAAGACCGGGTGCGGAGTCGGACGAGGGTTTTGTTCATTCCGGTCACGTGTTTAAATCAACAGCGCCTTTGAATTATGAAACTTTCTTCTTCCGCGTATGGGAAAGTCCCCCAATAACCGATACGTACACATGCCAAGAGTATGCGCGAGCGATCCGTTAGTCTCGCGTCTTTCACGCTGGTATCTTGAGCACTCTTTCTCTCTCTTACACCCGATAGCCCAATGTCTAGGTCGTGACTCGAAGATCCTTATGGTCGTTATTGTAGGTCACGAGCAAACAAAACTTCTGTTGTTTGCTTCGCCTCGAGATGCCTTGCCCGAACAGACCTGCGGTTTCTTCGGACAAGGCATTCTTCGAGCATTTTTGGGCTGCAATATGCGATAGAGAGTAGATGGCGATTATTTTTCGTCCCCAAAGCTAGAGCAATGTGCAAAGCGCTCTAAATGTGAAGATATATGGCCTGGGATACTAGAGTAGAGATGTGGAATTCAGTAGCGTATGAACCTGGTGGCCAGTGTTTGTACTATTCAATATGGTGGATGAGGCGGGCCTTTTGAATCTTCGGCTCGGGACGAAACAGCGGGAACTCTGAATATTATCCATGTTATAGATAGATAGCTGCGAATTAATTATTCCAATAACGTTTACTACGCGTAAAGAATTGAAGAGTATTGAACAGATTTGAAGATCATATATAATTCAGGAAAATAGCATTTAGCGAGTACTTTTACATAACATTTTTCCGGCTCCTGTAAAATTAAGAATAATATTTTATATAAAAATGAAAGAATAACATTACATTTTTTCCAGGGCATTTTTTATTACTTGGCGTTTTTTTTACTTGTTAATATGACACCATAATAATGATGATGTAATTTTTCTAACGTAGTCATGTCGCTTTACACTAGTCCTTCCACTGATCATACTTGAGACTTGTAGAATTTATATTTTCAACATATGCAAAAAAATTGCAATAACTAAATTTTCCATGTGTAAACAGTTTAATGAATGTTCACATCTAATTAGAAAAATAAAAAAATAGTTATTCCAACGATTCACGCAGTATTTCTAGGTTTGATATTTGGCAACATTGGTTCTATCTCCGTCTCTCTTTACTCAACCAGGCGAGTTTAACCTCCATCCTTTTCAACGCCGATCTGTCAAAACAATGTGAGGTGCGGGAAATATAAAGCATTGTATTCGGGCCACGACTGGTAAAAAGCGTGGAAAAATTGTGTCGGCGAAATATGTCGGTTAAAAATGAACTACGTGTGGAAATTCGAATGAGTGAGATGAGGTTAGGACTACAGTCAGCTGTTGCCTTGCTGTCACGTCTCTTTACCGTAGCAAGTGGTAATAAATCCAATACCGGAAGTTGAAATTAAACTTGATATAACATAAAAATTAGGTCAATAACTGTAATTTTTTATGAGAGCACTAGATTACTACGAGTGTTAAGTATGTAAATCTTATTGTTTTTAAGAATCTGACGGATTCCCACTATTATATATACTTTTGCAGCGACCGGAAATTGGGTTTTTGTATGTCGTCTCAGAATACCTTCACAAAAATACGCAATTTTAATATTTTTTTCCCTGTAATTAGGTCGATAAACGATCCTGAAATTTTACAGAGACGATTATTAATATATTCAGCGAAGCTCAAAAAAAAAATTATGAAAATCCTATGGATTGAAGCCTGGCGATAAGACTACCTTAAATCATAATCCCGATGATAAAATTCGTTTCGGGGACAAAATAAGACGAACGGTTTCGAATTCGAGTCTTCTATATTCTTGACATTTTGAAAAAATGTGTACACCCAAACGACTACGAAAGTTCGAATTTGTAATTCGCCGCGTCTTCGACCACTTTTTCTTTAAAAAAATAACAAAAATTACTATCACGTAAGGAACAATCATTTTATTATTTATTATTATAAATATCACTATATTAAAAAATAAATAAAAAATATTATTATAAACATAAATATTTATTATTATAAATATTATTTATTTATTATAAATATCATAATTTCCATAAATCAATAATAGGAAAAGGCTAAACGTCAGGGGCTTCACTTTTCCCTCACGATTGAATTGCACGTTCGCGGGGTGACCGCACGAGTCGCTGATCGAAATTTCTCGTCGAAGCCTTTCAATTTCTCACCGCGGAGGATGCGGCCCATCACGGGTGTAGACGTAATTGCGAAGACGTTTCCTTGACGCGCCGGAAGCGAAGGATCGTTATGATCATGCGGTTTGCGGTTTATGATCTATGCGAAGAGTTCGTTGTTTTTTCTTGTTCTTCTTATCTCGTTCCCGTCCGTATCTTCGCGCCCGCATGTCCACACAAGAGAGAGTGAAACTCGAACGAGCGATGACTCGGAGCAGAGCGTAGAAACTCCTCGTCAAAGCGAACCGAGTTCCGCCGGAAAATAAATCCACCAGCAGTTTTCGCAATTTTTCTAAAAAAAACCCCCAGACATTCGAGTCTTGAAAAAACAACACAGATTAATTTACCACCGGAAACCGCGATGGATAGAGGTTAGAAAATAAATTTTTCGTTGAGCCGATCGCCAATCAAAGAGATACTCGACCTGGCCATGCTAGAAACACACATTTTGACTCTCGAACGGTTGCGATCCGTGCCAAAAAAGGCGAGAAAATTTGGAAAAACCCTAGTGCTTTGCTCGTTGATAATGAGGTATTACACCCCCTTTTTAACGGTGTCTCAATTTGATCCTTTAGCGGTAATAAACTAGTCGAATTTTTATTTCTGTTTTATGAAATCGATAAGTGCCATTGAGGGGCTGTACGTGAACGCTGAAAATTTGGGTGATTTTCGGGAATTTTTGGGAAGAAAAGTACTCAATTAAATGTTTCGGAAAATTAAGAATATATTTGGCTATCCTCGACCTATATTACATAATTTTTTCATAGACAAATATTAAGATCCAAGCGACTTATGCGCTGCCTTCGAAGGCGCCAAAAAAATAAGTTCCTCCACTTCTCACACGATTCCGGCCGATTGAGTAGCTGAAACCGAAAAAGGAAAAAATGTCGTTGAACTGGAAGGTATTTCCTGTAAAATGACGTACGATTTTCGAAAAATATAAAAATCTAACAAAATGGCGTAGTTATAAAAAAAAAGTATTTTCTTGCCTATAAAATGGTCGTTTTTTAAAAGGCCAAATTGTCAATTTTCATCCGATCAAAAATATCCTACGTCATTGTAGAGTAAATATATTCAAGAGTACTCAGTTCGAATTTCAAGTCAATCGGATAATTGCCCTTCGAGTTACAATGTCAGCAAATTTGAAAAATCTCATTTCGAGAAAAACGCGTTTAAAGATTTAACTATCGATTTTTGCAAGATAAAATTATTAGAGATACGGCCTTGAAATTCTCACAGGATATTCTTGAAAGTATAAACTGTCGAAAAAAGGGGAAAAAATCGATTTTTTGAAAGTGTCACACTGGTACAGCCCCTTAAAATGCATTTAAATCTTACATTTCAAATTTCCGCGCCAAAACGCTAGCCGCCATGCTGCTTCGCTTCGAGACGTTACTTCCATAGTAAACATCGACGCTGCGCCAATTGTAAATGCGTAATTTTTTTTGGTTAAAAGCAGTCACCATCAGTCATACATGGTTCGCCTAATGTCCGTCGTTTTTATTTTCAATCGCTGCCACGTGTGGCGCTAGTAGTCACCTCGATAACTATATATGTGCCCTATAACCTGTGAACCAGCCGAACCCACCAAACAATGGAGAAAATGTTTATTATAATCATTATAATATGATTATTTTAATCGTTTAAAATTATGTAACTAGAGATGTATTTGTTTTTTGGCAGTTAGAGACCGGGAAGTAAGTGTATGCGTGGGTGTCCGTTTCTTAACAAGCATGAAAATTTAAAGAAATAAATCGATACATATAAATATGAGGAAAAATATATATATTTCCCTTGAATATTTTTTAAATGATCAATTGCCGCTCAGCGTCGTTTAATAATTATAACCTACACACAATACAGAAGGTATGTCATAGTAAACAAAAATACACTTCACCGATCGCGGATTGATTTTTTGAGTCACAACACAACCTTAAAACGCGTAAAACTCCAAATACTCCGAAAACGTTATTATTATATCGAGCATGAAGCGCGCACGCGTAAAAGAAACCGAGCAGATGACTACTAGCGCCACGAAATGGACTGTAGCGCAATCAAGTATCCCGGACAACACGCGAGTAATTTATTGCCATAGGAATAGTACCCAGTGTCAGGGGGCTGGTTAAAAGTGAGTTACAATCCCTATCATTGGTGCGTTGTTCCTAAATGTAAGAATAATAGCGTAAAAACACCGGGAAAGTTGTGGATTGAAATGCCAATTGATATAAATACGAGGAAAACTTTGTTAAAACTTGCGAGATCCAAAGTCATAGTCCGAAAATAAAAACTCTTTTGTTCTTTTTTGAAGTACAGATAACTATTTGAAAATTTGCAATTAACTATTACAAACAAGAATATATTTTGACGCTTTCTTTTACAGGTTAGAGAGTAAAACGTCTACCGCTTTCTTTGTTTACTAAATCAATGACGTCACGTCGGAATCCATTATGGCGGCTACCGTTTCGCATGATCGTTGAACAGATAGAAAAGTTGTTTTTTATAATAAATTATACAATTTATTTTCTGCATTATAAATTACAACCAACATTATTCGATTGCTTATTACAAAAAGTACCTTTTTTTTATACATTCTTAGTATTTTTCTTGCATAGAGTAAAATACCCTATTGACGCAGCGTGCGCGCGCGTCGCACACTTGCCTGGGTACATTCCGCAGACGCGGCCATTGTGCCGCGCTGACATCTGGCGGTGGCAACGTTTTATCGGTAAAAACCGAGCGATAGCGCGCGTGCGAGAAACATTGAAATTTCCGCACCGCGTGTCACCTCGAAGTGTGTCACAGTTGCGAAAGAACGAAGAAAAACAGAAACGCTTCGCCGTTTTCTCATTGAAGTTCCGAGGCGATGAACTCTCTGTCTGCCCGATGACGAGATGGAAATCCTTGAACTGTGCGATTTCATTTCTCGACTTAGAATCTCGTAATGTTTTTCCGATTGCGCAACGAACAGCGGCTAAGAATCTCTTCTGCGAAAAAAAACACTTAGCATTTTTTTAACGTACCGTTGATATTATTTACGTCGATATAAAATTTACGAATTCGATAATAATGAAATGTTCCTGCCTTAAGGCGGGATATAGATTTACAACGATCAAAAAACCGATTTTTTTTTTCTTTAAACGATAGAACTATATATGTAGAATATTTTCCTAGTTGCAAAGCAAAATTCGAAAAACTTCAAACGTTACAGCCCGTCAACGCTGTGCCTCACCGCTCGGGTTCGGAGCGGGCGTGAACTTCAAACGCGTTTTTCTCAAAACTGCATTATCGAAATTGGCGTGCAGGATTACTAAAAAATTATTAAGCCGATTGAGCTGAAACTTGGTAGAAATATTGATAATATTGGTACCTTCTACTTGACGAGAATTGTTTTTGAAAAAATGGAAAAAAAACTACTTTTTTAATCCACATTTTACAGAAATGTCGCGTGAAATGTTGAACCTCGCCCCGCTTTTATTCACGTACCGCTTTTCTCTTTTCTCCAGGAACGATCCACGAACGTTTCAATGGCAAAGGTTACTATTACTCGTGGGCGGATCCTCGAACGAACGGCCAAGAGATCGACTGGCTGTCGGCGAGAAATTTCTGCAGACAGAGATGCATGGATCTCGTCTCGCTCGAGACATCGTCCGAGAATGAATTCATCAAGAACCGACTCGTTCAGAGTGAGCATTTCTTTCTTTATATCTTTCTTCGTGTGGTATACCAATAATTTAATTATGTGACGTGCGTTTTCCCAGCCCAATTTCATTTATGATTCTGAAAACAGTAAAACCAAACATTAATGATATCCAATATAACAAAAATAACGGATTGAACAATATGAATTAATAATAATAGTCATAATATCTAATATAATAATACAAAAATGAGTGTTGGGAATTAGTAGAAATAACGTAACACTATTCGGCAAATGGAAGCAGGGTGCAGGAGAATGAAAGTTAAAGTATGGAAAAGGGCCGCAAGGTATCAACTTGAAATAATGAGGATGGGGGATGGTAGGTGGCCAAAAAAAATGCCTAAGGGAAGAAGTAACAGCATTTATCAATGTTAACCCATCAAAATGGGAGAAAGAAACAAAAGAAGCAATGGAAGGCGTAGATTAGGGGGCAATCTGGTAAGCCGTATGAAATGGAAACGTAAGGGAGCTGGAAAGAAAAATAGAGAAACGTAAAAATTAAAATTAAACGAGAAATTCAATACGTTTGGAGCAAAAACGATCCGTCAACGTACTGCAAAAAATATAAACATAGGAAATCAGGTATACATGTTGAAAAATATTGGGAGGACATTTTTCGATAAAACGGAAAAAAAACTTTTTTCCCCGTTTTTGGCAACGAAAAAATAGTAAATATCGAAATTTAAAAAAATCCGTGATATGCGCTATAGCCATAGTTGTCGAGAAAATGTGGTTAAAATTTCATAAAGATCGGTTCAGTTGTTTCGAAGATTTTATCAACAAGCCGTCGAAAAACGTTGTTTCGAGAAAAACCCGTTTAAAGTTTGTTTGCGTTAAATAAATACATGAATTTTTTTTAAGCGCGGTTTGAGGTTAATCCCGTGAAAAAGGCATGTTTTTAGGATTTTTCTTGGCGATACAGATAGTGTTAGTTTATTCAGTCAATTTCCATATAATAATGCAACATTTGAACAATACTTGCCTAAATTTTCATTGCAAAATATTGAAAATTGAGCGAGTGACGGTGAATCTCCGGAGGCGCCTCGAAAAAAAGTTTTTTTTTGGTGTACATCATAACTCGCAACAGGATCATCTGAAACAAAAAAATCAAAATGCATTTGCTAAAGGAGATGTGTTTCGAGGCAACCACGGAAGCATTTTTTTTCTTTCGATTTTTCAATTTTTCGTAGCACTTGGGAGCCAAAAAATCGATTTTCGCTAAAAAAATCGGCTAATATGTTGTAAAATTAATAATTATAAAAAAAAAACAAAAAAACTCCTGACAATACCTGGTGAATTATGTGAAGAAGTACTGTGCAAAATTTCAAAACGATTGGTCGAGTAGATTTTGAGTTGTGGCGTACACGGACTTCAAACATGACAAGATTCAGAAAAACGCTCTAAAGTTTTGCACACTGAAGAGTTCAAAATAAAACGCGATAATTTTCTTATACTCACACAGAGTCGTCGATGCCAGGTCCGTAGAGCAAAAAGCTTCCATCAACATGATCTAGAGCATCTTTTTGCATTTGTCTACGCAAAACTCTTCCTTCTTTACCGTCGTGCGCCGCTTACTCCTCTGCTCTATAAAAGCTAGAAAAACCCGGCCTGGAGCAACGGACGCTCAAATACTCATAACATCGTCAATTTTGCTCCGGTCGACTTGAAATTTTTACACAATATTCTTGAGATATTATGCATTCATTTAAAACAAATATTTATATACCTTACCCCCCTTAAATGTATTTTTAAAGTGTATTGATTAAGTGTAACAATTTTTATATCAATATCTACAATATAAACCTTACAAAAAAAATTCATGAAAATAGCCTTTTTGGCGTCTAAAGTGAGAAGACCCCTTAAAAAATAATAACAATATTAACCCTAGAATGGTACACTTATTTTTTATGCCTCCTAAAGGCACACTGGGCCACAAACGTACCCCACGCGTTGGACCCGATTATCGGGGTTATAAATAGTGAATAAAATTTTTGGAAGCACATGATTTGCTTCGTCTTTTAACGAGGAAGACGATGGTACCATTTAAAAATTTCAAAAAATTCTCAAAGTGTGTCAAAGTTTGATCCGAAGGGAAAAGAAAATGTTAAATTGGTAAAATTGAGTATTTTCACAAAATTCGTAGGGCCCGAATGTACCCCACTGTGCCATTCTAGGGTTAAAAACGGTATGAACGAACGGAACAAATACTCCAATAATGACCCAATATTATTTGCGCCCATTAAAAAGTGTAAAAATTAACGGAAAAAAAACTCAAAAACAAGAAAAATTAATTCCTTCGTAGGATCCAATACTCCGAATTCCGAAGAATATCTCTTCATCGTCCTCTGGCACTATTTTTTTCCCACCCATTCTTCTCTCTCGTTCTCGCCTCTCCAAAAATGATTTTTTCTTTCGCCGACAGACAAAGTGAAGTACATCTGGACGTCGGGCCGTTTGTGCGACTTCAAAGGTTGCGACAGGCCGGATCTTCAGCCGCTCGCCGTGAACGGTTGGTTCTGGACGGCGGAGCTTCAAAAATTGGCGCCGACGACCGACCGCGGTCAGAACGATTGGTCCGAGACCGGAGGGTGAGCCTCATTTTGTTCCCTCGTTTTCTTCGATTCCTGAAACAAGTCTGACAGTGAGAATTTCTTTTCCACACCTCACGATTTTCCTCGTTTAATCGTCCCTTGTTTTTTTTTCTGTCCTCTCGCGCAGTATCGGCAAGCCTCAGCCGGACAACCGCGAGGCTATCCAGGGCGGAGCACCGGAAAATTGTCTGGCGGTACTCAATCAATTTTACAACGACGGCGTCAATTGGCACGACGTCGCGTGTCACCACAAAAAGCCGTGGGTTTGCGAGGAAAACGATTCCCTGTTGAAATACGTTCGCAATACAAATCCGAATCTGCGCGTCTGAACGTCACAAAATGAACGAACGAAATCGACGCTTCGATACCTTGGGGAAAAATTCGAGCACAAAATTAGTCGGTGAAATTTACGTTCATTTTTTTTTTCTTACCGTTCCCTTAATCGAATTTCTCGTGTATGTGAGTGTGTATATATATATATGTATGTATGTATACATACGCATATGTCGTTGAAAGCTTCGAACGTCATAATTAAGAATAAGCGACTGAGTAGCACGTATAATTGAGCGAAAATGGTAATTTATTGCAAACTTTAACTCCGTTCAGCTTTTTCGTTGTCTTGTTGTACACCATCAACCCCCTCCCGTCATTTTTCACGCGCGTAAACGCCGTCGCAGTTACGCGGATCAATTCTGTTGGTAAATTGATCGAAAAAAAAAATCATACGGACAGACACGCACAACAATATTTATACGACGTTTACCCCGTATTGTATTTTATTTTACTAACCGCAACTTGTATACGTTGATACGAAAATATATGTTTTTTCGAAAGTTACTGCATCATGATTTTATTTCCGAATTTTCATAATTGCCCTTTATTTCCGATTTGAAATGATTGCGATTTATTGACGATTTTTAATAATAGCGCTTCATTTCCGATTTTGAGTGATTGCGATTTATTTACGATTTTTAATGATTGCGCTTTATTTACGATTTTTAATGATTGTGCTTTACTTGTGATTTTCAATAATTGCGCTTTATATTCAATTTTCAAGAATTGCGCTTTATTTACAATTTTCAATGATTGCGCTTTATTTACGATTTGTAATGATTGCGCTTTATTGCCGATTTTCAATGATTGCGCTTTATCTACGATTTTTGATGATTGCGCTTTATTGCCGATTTTCAATGATTGCGCTTTATCTACGATTTTTAATGATTGCGCTTTATTTACGATTTTTATTAATAGCGCTTTATTGTCGATTTCCAAGTATTGCGCTGTATTTGCGATTTTAAATCATTGCGCTTCATTTCCGATTTTTAATAATTGCGCTTCATTTCCGATTTTGAATAATTACGCTCTATTTTCGATTTTTAATAATTGCGCTTCATTTCCAATTTTCAATAATTGCCCGTTATTTTCAATTTTTAATAATTGCACTTTATTTCCGATTATCAATGATTGCGCTTCATTTCCGATTTTCAATAATTACGCTTTATTGCCGTTTTTCAATTATTGCGCTTTACTTACGATTTTCAATGATTGCGCTTTATTTCCGATTTTTAATAATTGCGCTTTATTTCCGATTTTCAATAATTGCGCTTTATTTCCGATTTTTTCATAATTGCGCTTCGTTTGTCGATTACTTATGTTTCTGCTTATGGTCTCCACGCGTTTTAGCGCCCCATTCCATCGGCTCGAGTGCAGCGCTCATCATTCGGCTCTCCTAACCCAAAGCTCCGCAAGGAAACGCGAGAAATTTTTTCACGAGAAGAAATTGTGCAGAAGACAATTTAGCAACGAAAATATAAATTTATTGGCCAATCTCCGGCGCGTACATTCGGAACGCGAATTCTCGTCTCGTCTCTCATTTCTTACCCTCTACCATGATGATGTGATAGCCGAATTTCGTTTTGACGGGAGGATCCGTATAGATCGGATTGCCGAGACTGGACACAGGGAGGGCGAAGGCCGCTTCCTGAAACGGTCCCACCATCGAGCCTCGAGTCATCCAGCCGAGATCGCCCTGTACAAAGATTCGCGTTTAGATTATTGCATGGATTCCCCGCGTCGAGGAGGCACGCGCCTTTTCCGATGAATGTTAAGAGAAGAATTTTGCCAATGAGCACAGTTGATACCTCAGCGAACGATATTGCCTGTGGCGAAATTGACTTATTTTAATTTTAATTATAAATTTACTTTTGAATTGAATTTTTTCATCAGACATTGCAATTTTCTCGAACGGCAGCTGGTGCAATTTTTTACTAGAAGCTGCAATTTTTTTTTAACTGCGGCTTGCACTATGTTTTATTAGAAGCTAAAATTCCTTTAATGGCAGAAAAGTTCTTTCTCGATAATGACGAACGCGAATCTTATTGAAACTTTGAAGTTTAACTTTGATCAAACTTATCTGCGCCTAAAATAAAGTGTCTTTCAACATTCATCGGTGAAGCGGTCGGCAGTCCTCGATCGAAGGAAAAATTATTTTGTTTCCTTCACCCCTGATCTAGCTTTGTCCTCGCTGTACGTAGCCGCGATTTCGTTAAATTTCTGGCCGGCTTTCAGTTTTTCCATTGCTTCGATGATTTTCGATTGTTTTTCGCACAATATGTGTCTGACCTGATAAAAAAATTGATGGTTACGAAAAATCGGTTCGGCACTGTACTCTTTAGGACAGATGTGTGTGTATGTGAATATACATGAAGGATCTCTCAAAATGACCAGCCTTTGTAATTTGCGTGCAATTTTTTTTGTGGCCAACATAGAGTACCAATCTCTGACAACTGGCATCAGGAAGTATTGAGGTTTGTCATGGAGAATTGCACGATCGAGCAACGCATAAAAATTGTTATTTGCTACATTGTTACTGCATAGTTGTTGCAGACAAAATTTCATGGTCGTGTTTTCTAGTGCCGCGGCAATGTGAATTGTCCACCGAGATCGTACGATTTGACGCCATTGAACTTCTTTCTTTGGGCTTTTCTGAAAGGAAAAGCGTGTTCAAATGATCCACAGACCATTCCGGAGCTCAAGTAAGCAATTGGACGCACCATTAATGAAATTTGTCCGCAATTATGCCAAAATGTTATTGAAAATTTCGTCAAGAGTTCACGTTTGCCAACAGAAACGAGGCGGCCATTTATCGGATATTATGTTCCACACATATCCTCCATATTTACACCTTATATTAAAATAAACATATTCGTACTTTTAGAATAAATAATACGATTTTATTGATAAATAAAAATGTCAGGTCATTTTGAGACACCCGGTATATACATGTTGTGTGTTTACTAAACGAAGAGTAACCTAACCTTAACGGACGAGCCGCCCTTCTTTTCGCCCTTGCCCTTTTCCTCGTCACCACCGGCTTTTGGTTTGCCGGCCTTCGCACCACCTGCCTTTTTCGGAGGCATTTCGACAATTTTCAACTTTCTCTATTACACTTTATCTATACGCACGGAAAAGAACATTGAAAGTTTGGAGGTTAGAACATTGCGCCGGTACCACGGTCTTACATACAGGTCTTGCAACGAAGCTAAATTTTCATGGTGGGGGTAGGCACGCTTATCGGCTTCACTTTTCGATTCACTAGGCGCCGCTACGCGTCGCTACTAGCAAGGGGAAGTGTTTCCCCCTTACCTCTTACCGGCGAATGGGCCCAAGGTGTTTACGTATGTTTTTGTGGCGCGATTGTCGAAATAACTTTTATTTGCGACCGTATACCGGAACGTTCTACGCGATTTACCGTGATACATTTTTTATCGTGTTTTTACGCATAAGTGTGAATTTTTTTGGTAGTGTTTGCGAAAAAAATGCGAAATGGCAAAGGGTTGCGTATGAAGGGATGGCTAAGAAACGTCGAACGATACAAAAAATAGCTCGATGCTATTCCGGGACTGAGAGTCTCAGTACGTGTGCGAAAAACATCGAAGAACGATGTATTGTGAGACATTGGAGAAAAAAGGATGTAAATGGTCGTAATATGTGCTGGTATGACGTAATGTATTCAAAAAGTTTTCAGTTTTTTTTTCGATGAAAGTAGTCATCTTTTTTTAACCAATACATTTTTTGTATTGGTTTCGTATATTATGTAGTTTACACGACAGCACGGTAAATTAAGTTAGGGCAAACGGCGCATACGTTGCGTTCAGGAGGGAAAAGGACAGAAGAGCTATTTCTCTCTTCGTCGCACCACTACTTCCTCTTGTCGCCACGCACCAAGCGGCAGAAATCGGAATAAAAAACAAAACCGCTAAGGGTGCCTACCCCCACTACCGCCGTTGTCAGACCTGTATGTAAGACCGTGATCCCGGTACTGCTTTAGTCAAGTCCTAACCAAGGATTTAGTACTCATATTCGCCACAAAAAAATGGCGCGTAATTTAAAATGTCAGGTCATTTTGAGACCCCATTAGAAAGTCGTCAGCGTGCGGTCTCCATGAAGTGTCGTATAGATGAGACGATATTTAGTCGTAATTTTTCGTTAAAAGTTCGGTAACTTGGCCTGAAATTTTACCAGTATACCGGAATGTATTTTTGCTTATTATAAACGAAAATTAGTCAATTCTTAAATATTCGGGTTCGTGAAAAGAATACCTTAAAAAAAAACGGAGTCGCATTATCCCCATCCAACAATGATCTACTAATAATCAAATTAATCAATCACCGACTCGTCCAACATTAATCTCGATGATTTGTACCTGGTATCCAAATCTTCGTGAACATCGTACGCGAAATTAAATACCTTCTTATGTCCTTAGCGCCCCTTTGCGCGGCCTCGCTCGATCTTCCAGCCATGGAATAGAATATAAAAATTAATGGGGGGAAAAAAATTCAAATACGCCATCGTTGTGATCTCGTAGAAACTGAATTCGCACGCTTTATTATACGCATGAATTTTTCGCCATAGTTCGAGCCATATATGTATATATATATATATTACATCTCCAAATACCCGCTGATTACAATAAACAATTATAATATCAATCGTTTTTCAATTTATCACAATTATTCGTCCACTTCCTCGCTTCCGTAAGTAAAATATAATATATATATATATATATTACTGCATTATTATTATTTCAGAGTAAGACTATTCAGTGTTACAGATCGCGAGACCGTCTCAAGATCGTCGAGATTCGAACATTGATCGGAATTTTAATTACTAATAATAAATAACAATGCTATTAGCGCAAATTAAAGTCTCACTCAAATTGTACAAAATAATATCGAAAAATTGTACAAAACGAAAACGAAATAATGTACGAGAGAAAGAAAATTGTACAAAATCGACGAATCGTACAAAATGTAATCGAAAAATTGTACCAAATAAAATCGAAAGATTGAACGCAATCAAATAGACCATTCGACCAACTAATTGAATTACAGCATCAATTGCTCGCGAATTATGCGACTGTAACACTCTGAATATCTTACCATCGACAGATCAATATTATCATTATTATTATGCTACAGGACTTTTTACGCGGCATACAACCAGTGTATCGTTTAATTTACACGCATATATGCAGTCTACCTACGAAGCTCTTGCGGTAAGTATTACCCTAATTTACGTTAATCGGAACGGACTGTCTTTTACGGCTATTCCTTCGGGATATGTCGGGAGCAAAAATGCATTTGCTAGTGGTACGTTTGTCGCGGATTAGGGGCAAAATCCATCAAAATGGAAATATAAATTATTTTAATTACGTCGTTGCTCGAAAATCCTCGTTAATGGGGGTGGGTGATGATGCGACGAAATCTTCCGATAATCGACTAAATGCTCGATCTTCTAAGTACAGGCGGGTGCACGCAATACAAAAACAAAGGGAAATTATTTGAGCTGTACAAAATTACACAATTTTTCAATTCACGAGCCTCTGTTGATGATTTTTTTTCTCTTCTTTTCTTATACTTTCTCTTCTTCGATTCGAAGGTGCATGCTTGAAATAATTAATCCTCGTAGTCGCACCAACGTGGACGACAAATACTCAATTCGAATACTTTCGTGAGATGGGGGGAGGGGGGGGGGGGCGAGACTGTGCTGCTTATCTTCCACGGATCTGAACGCGGTCAATTATTTTACCAAATCATCAGCTTCTCGTCTTCTTTAGACGCTTCTTTCTTGCGTTCTTTTATTTCTTTGAATCTAGAATCCACCGTTGAACTTTTACGATTTTAGAATCGTTCAAACGATTGAGAAATAGTTCGAACTGTTTTGGAACCGTTAAAACGATTAAAAAATAATTCGAAACTATTTCAGAACCGGTGAAAGTATTCAAAAATAGTTCAAACTATTTTGGAATCGTCAAAATGCTTTAAAAATACTTCAAACTTGTTCCGAATCGTTAATACGATTTAAAAATAGTCCAAACTATTTTCGAACCGTTAAGATGATTTAAAAATAGTTCAAACTATTTTTAAACCGTTGAAAGGATTCAAAAATAGTTTGAACTATTTTTGAACCACTGAAACACTTTAACGTCTTCAAACGTTTTTACGTTATATTATTTCTTTGAATTCAGAGTCCACCGTTGAACATTTTCGATTTAAGAACCGTTAAAACGATTTAAAAACAGTTCAAACTATTTTGGAACTGTTAAAACGATCTTAAAAATACTGTGAACTATTTTGGAACCGTTAAAACGATTTTAAAATAGTTCAAACTATTTTGGAACCGTTAAAACGATTTAAAAATAGTTCAAACTATTTCGAAATCGTTAAAACGATTTGAAAGTAGTTCAAATTATTTTGGACCGTTGAAACGATATAAAACTAGTTTTAACTAATTTGAAACCGTTGAAACGATTGAAAAATAGTCCGAAACCATTTTGGAGCCGTTAAAACGATTTGAAAGTAGTTCAAACTATTTTGGAAACATTAAAATGGCTTTAAAATAGTTCAAACTTGTGGGGAACCGTTGAAACGATTAAAAAATAGTTGCAAACTATTTTGGAACCGTTACTACGATTAAAAAATAATTCAAACTATTTTGGAACTGTTAAAACGATTTGAAAACAATTCAAACTATTTTGGAACCGTTACCACGGTTGCAAAATAATTCAAACTATTTTGGAAACGTTAGAATCACTTAAAAATAGTTCAAATTTGTTTGAAACCGTTAAAACGATTTAAAAATAGTTCAACCTATTTTAAAACCGTTAAAATGGTTTGAAAATAGTTGAAACTCTTTTGAAACCGTTAAAATGGTTTGAAAATAGTTGAAGCTCTTTTGAAACCGTTGAAACGACTTAGAAATACATCCAACTATTTTAAGAGTCATGGCATCCAACCCTCGTTTTCAATTTGGACGAATTTTGCGTTGCGAGGCGTCTGCCATCGATTCTTCTCGTGCTTCCGATGACTCTCAAAAATCTTAAAAACTCTTAAAAAATCGTCGAAACATATTTTCGTGACAAGCGAAATTGTTTTTTTTTTCTCTTCACATCGTGGCAAACTCAGGTGATCGATTTGTACAATTAATTGAGCGTGTTCATCCCTGTTACATCCTGCTAATGACTCTACGGTGTCGCTAAAATGCTCGCGTGCCTGATCGGAGCCCTGAACGTCTCCACCGTTCTTTTCGCGTTTTTCGTCTCTTTCTTCAACACGTACGTATTTGGGTCGTGCATACTGGGCGGTGTAACTCCTCGTATCTCTCCGTTTTCTTAAGTACAAGAAGATCGTTGCCTGCGGTAAGGAGAAGAGCAGGTTGGGTGATTGCAGCAAGTCCGTCGATTATTCTTCCGAGCCTTTCGATTAGCTCATGGAAACAAGATGGCGGAATAATCGAGGGCGGATCAATCAGCAATAATCCGACGTGCCCGTATCCGTACCGGGGGCAACGATCGGAAGAGGCCGGGGCCGCAAAATCGACCCACGGCTTTTGGTGTACAAACCCGTAATAAAAAGTGCGCCAAAGTCCGGCAATTGGCGTCGCGCTAACGCTTTTACGTGATATCTATTATGCGCGCTTTCGGACGTTTTTAAGCACTATGATGAAAGAAGCAGAGTGAACAAAGCGCGCGGCAAGGGTGCATCGATCGAAGGAAAGAAGTTTTTCTCTCCGGCTACTCGATAGCGAGGACAGTTGGATCTCTCGGTGCTGGACCGATCCACCGATTCGACCTGTGGGAGTTGACGTTTCTTCGATGCAACGGGACTCAGGAGAAGAAGCACAAGCATCCCCGTTCTTCGATCGGCTCTTGACTCCTTCTCGTGTAGACCTTGAGCAGTTGGCAGTGTACCCTGAGCAAATGGAAAATCACATTACGGAAGACTTTGACGCTCCGGTACAGATACGATCATGCGCCGATAACTCCGGTGACACTCGACTCACCTGATTTTCACGTTGGAGTCCGGAATCACCTCGCCGTCGCAATTCCAAACGCTCATCGCCGAGCTCATGTGAGCCGCGGATATCGCGTCGAGCGAGGCGGACGTGGGCAACGCGCGGAATGTGAATTCTCTCGCTCTGTAGACCTCGACGAACGGCAAGTCGTACTGTGAAAGAAGAATCCGTCGGAACATTCGTTTTTTTTTTCTTCTTTAGACTGGAATTGAGGTTGTTGCTTGAGAATATTGAGGTGAATAGATGTTGAGGCGGGATATACATTTACAACGATCAAAAAATCGATTAATTTTTTCTCCCCTTTAAATTATAGAACTATAAATGTAGAATATTTTCCTAAAGTTCGGAGCGGGCGTGAACTTCAAACGCGTTTTTCTCGAAACTGCATTATCGAAATTGGCGTGCAGGATTACTCAAAAACTATTAAGCCGATTGAGTTGAAACTTGGCAGAAATATCGATAATATTGGTACCTTCTACTTGACGAGAATTGTTTTTGAAATATTGGACAAAAACTACTTTTTTAATTCACATTTTACAGAAATGTCGCGTGAAATGTTGATTTTTTTTGTAAATGCGCGCCATTTTCGTAAATTTGCATTTTCTTCATTTTAATTACCGTCACATAGAAATTATACATGTTCCAACAGAAAAAATGTTTAATATTTGTTAAAATATTTCTAACTCTAATGTTTTTAAAAATGTTTTCTAACTCTAAAACTAATAAACCGATTCTCTTGGAATTTGAACCACATATTGTAAACACGATTCGCAACGAGATGACCCTCGATGATTAAAAAAAAATTATTATTACTCTTTTTTTTGCGAAAAACTGCGAAGAAAATGCTTTTTCAAAAACTTTTTTCGTTTTTCATCTGCCATTTTTTGATTTTTTTGATAAAACTTTATATCCGAGGGTCATTTTGTAGCTGGTGTCATACTGAATTCAATGGACTTTGATTTTTTTGTTTCAGACAAGCCGTTGCCGAGTTGGGATGGAGCTACCTAGCCCACCTATTTTTGGGGCGTTACGTTAAACTATAGTTTTTGTACTTAAAAATGAATGAAAATTAAAAAAAAATGTATTCCAAGACTTTATTTATCAAGCCCAACAACTTTTATTTTCATATCTTTTATAAAATCTTTTTTTTTTAATCGCGAAAATAGCCTTTTTTCGTGGCTCCAAAGTGGACTGACCCCTTAAATATAACATTCAAGTATACCTAAAGGTTGATAATTGTAGAATAATTATTTATAAATTTAAAAAAAACCCTCAAATGGCTTATATTGAGTGATTCACCCATAGAATTAATTACACATCTATTTAGTATGAATATCAAGCTGTTAGAAAATATATATATATTTTTTTACTCGATTACGGCCGACTACTCGAAACTTCTCGAAACAGCTTTTTTCGAATTGGTGTTACAAATAATTTCAACAATGTTCACTCGATTTACTTCAATCTTAAAAGTTAGGTTCCTAATTGCATTTCGCAGAGAAGTACGTACGGAATTTCTGATTCATCGAAAAATTTTCATTTTATGAGAAGTTTATGAGCAGTTATAACGAAATTTTTCACTGAAAATTCATTTCTTAAGTTCAAATACCTACAACTTTTGGATAAAACAATATTTTTTTAAATTTCGTACGTACTTCTCTAGGTATTCTAATGTGCATTGACGAGAATTTTTGTTTTTCGTTCTAGGTAAAAAATTGTGGATGCTAAAGGTCACGCCGCGGAGCGCCTGAAAAAAAAATAACAAAATATTAGTAGTCGGCCATTTTGTACATCGAAAAAAAAATATATATATATTTTCTAACAGCTTCATATTCATTCTAAATGATGTGTAATTAATTTTATGAGTGAATCACTTTATCAGACCAAAAAAATGGTTAAATTCGCACATGATTTTATACCCGTTACTGTGGCCTAACCCCTTAATGAAAATGTTGCTGGTCATTATGGTTTATCTTCTATCTATACATATAAAAGAACATGTCCTGACTGATTCATCAACGCCGAGCCAAAACCGCTGAAGCTCATTACATGAAATTTGGACAGTAGGTTGCTTTTGTGACGTAAGTACCCACTGAAACGGGATTTTTCGAAATTCAACCCCAGGGGAGACAATGGGTGGCAAAGTTTGTATGGAAATTTAAAAAGATCTGGTCGGATTTACTTGAAATTTGGTATTCGTGCTTCTTGACATAATTAATGGAACACATATTTCAGCGTTTTTAGAAATTCAACCCCTAAGGAGAGAAAGAGCGTGGCAAAGTTTGTACGTAAATAAATCAAAATCTCGTCAGAATATTTACTTGAAACTTAGTATTAAAGCTCTTCAACACAATTAATGAAACACGTATTTTAGCGTTTTTCGAAATTCAACCCTTAAACGAAAGGGGGTGGCAAAGTACAAAAGTTTTTACGGAAAATTAAAAAAATGGGGTTAAATTTACTTGAACCTCTGTATTACTGCTCCTAGGCACAAAGAATGAACTTTCAGCGTTTTTAGAAATTCAATCCTTAAGGGGATAGGGGGTAGCAATGTTTGTATGGTAAAAGAAATATCCGTTCAGTTTTACTTGAAACTTAGTATTAAAGCTCTTCAACACAATTAATGAAACACGTATTTTAGCGTTTTTCGAAATTCAACCCCTAAACGAAAGGGTGTGGCAAAATACAAAAGTTTGTACGGAAAATTAAAAAAAATTAGGTCAAATTTACTTGAACCTTTGTATTACTGCTCCTAGGCACAAAGAATGAACTTTCAGCGTTTTTAGAAATCCAATCCTTAAGGGGATAGGGGGTAGCAATGTTTGTATGGTAAAAGAAATATCCGTTCAGTTTTACTTGAAACTTAGTATTAAAGCTCTTCAACGCAATTAATGAAACACGTATTTTAGCGTTTTTCGAAATTCAACCCCTAAACGAAAGGGGGTGGCAAAATACAAGTTTGTACGGAAAATTAAAAAAATGGGGTCAAATTTACTTGAACCTTTGTATTACTGCTCCTAGGCACAATGAATGAAATTTCAGCGTTTTTGGAAATTCAATCCTTGAGGGGATAGGGGGTAGCAATGTTTGTATGGTAAAAGAAATATCTGTTCAGATTTACTTGAAACTTAGTATTAAAACTCTTCAACACAATTAATGAAACACGTATTTTAGCGTTTTTCGAAATTCAACCCCTAAACGAAAGGGGATGGCAAAATACAAAAGTTTGTACGGAAAATTAAAAAAATGGGGTCAAATTTACTTGAACCTTTTTATTACTGCTCCTAGGCACAATGAATGAAATTTCAGCGTTTTTGGAAATTCAATCCTTAAGGGGATAGGGGGTAGCAATGTTTGTATGGTAAAAGAAATATCTGTTCAGATTTACTTGAAACTTAGTATTAAAATTCTTCAACACAATTAATGAAACACGTATTTTAGCGTTTTTCGAAATTCAACCCCTAAACGAAAGGGGATGGCAAAATACAAAAGTTTGTACGGAAAATTAAAAAAATGGGGTCAAATTTACTTGAACCTTTTTATTACTGCTCCTAGGCACAATGAATGAAATTTCAGCGTTTTTGGAAATTCAATCCTTAAGGGGATAGGGGGTAGCAATGTTTGTATGGTAAAAGAAATATCTGTTCAGATTTACTTGAAACTTCGTATTAAAACTCTTCAACACAATTAATGAAACACGTATTTTAGCGTTTTTCGAAATTCAACCCCTAAACGAAAGGGGATGGCAAAATACAAAAGTTTGTACGGAAAATAAAAAAAATGGGGTGAAATTTACTTGAACCTTTGTATTACTGCTCCTAGGCACAATGAATGAAATTTCAGCGTTTTTGGAAATTCAATCCTTAAGGGGATAGGGGGTAGCAATGTTTGTATGGTAAAAGAAATATCTGTTCAGATTTACTTGAAACTTAGTATTAAAGCTCTTCAACGCAATTAATGAAACACGTATTTTAGCGTTTTTCGAAATTCAACCCCTAAACGAAAGGGGATGGCAAAATACAAAAGTTTGTACGGAAAATTAAAAAAATCGGGTCAAATTTACTTGAACCTTTGTATTACTGCTCCTAGGCACAATGAATGAAATTTCAGCATTTTTGGAAATTCAATCCTTAAGGGGATAGGGGGCAGCAATGTTTGTATGGTAAAAGAAATATCTGTTCAGATTTACTTGAAACTTAGTATTAATGCGCTTCAACACAATTCTACGTGTTCCTCAATGAAACATTTCAGGACAAAATTTCATTAAGGAGCATCTGGACACAAGTCTACGCGAGCGAAGCCGCGGGCGAAAAGGTAGTTTTCTGAATATACTGGCAAAAGGTGAACCGAGGTTTCCGCACGCGTTTATTAAATATTACATTTTAAAGTTTACGTCAATCTCCACTTGAGCGCATTGGCTGTGGCGACGTCGTTGCCATTTCAGTTTCTCGCATATAGCGTCCGCATTTGTGAGGAAAGTGACCCAAAAATGCATACTGTGTGCAGGATAGTGTACAGAACAATATAACCTATATTATAACAATATTAATTATATTATTAGATTATATTATATTAATTATATTATCAGATTTAATTAAGTAAATGCCTTGATGGCCTAAAGAGAGTAATTTTCACAGCCAACATTCCTTTTTTCAAAGAGTTCATCGTTAGGTGGCTTATGGAACGACAATTCACTTTTGTTATCCTTCCTGCACCCCGGAACACAGCATAATCGTTTATCGTTCAATTTATCGTTTTATAGATATTGTCCATTGTTATCAATGTATTTTGACAACGTTTACTATACTAGTAGAGCTTCCGCCTTAGGCCGCGAGAGGCGCCAAGACTTTTGGGGATCGCGAATAAGCAAGCTTGAAATTCAGTGCCTGTTATTTCGCCGAATGCAAACAACTTTTTTTCATAGTGTTAAACATGTCAAATTTCGTGCCAAAAAAGAGTATTTGAGGCGAATTTTATTGCACTACTTTATTTTTAAAAATCTGCAGAGCACACAGAATTCTTGTTGAAACTTACGGCGGCCATGCTCGGTCGGAACCAACATGCAGAGATTGGTTTAGATGCTTCAAAAATAATGATTTTGACGTCTTGAATTGGAGACGTTCATGAAGACTTATGTCAGACGCTAGCTGAACTTGCAGAATACTTCAAAGTTGATCACACAACACTTTCGAAACGTTTGAAAGCATCAGGAATGATCGAAATAAGGCATACATTTTCACGAAAAAAACCGCGAGAACTTATTCAACATCCCAATACAATAAGTTGGCACTGGGTGAGGTCACACAATGCATCAGCACAGGAACTACGTTTCCCCGCCTGCCCTTCAAAAATGCTTCAGCAACAGCCTCAAGCTGGTAGGTCGGAAAATTACCACAGTTTTTTGTTTGCTGCTCAGTCGCAGCAGCATCCTGATGTTATTGAACAGGGAGGTGTGACGGACTAGAATAACGTCGACGCAGCCATCGCCGATGTGGCAGTGAGGACTGAAGCCCTGGGGGCTTCTCGTGCAGGCGCACGACACGTTGGCACCGTTCACCATGAAGAATTTGCCCCGAACGGTCAGCCATCCTGCGAGGGCACAAAAAATCCATGAGGAAAATCCATCTCATCATCCGTCAATAATCTGCGCAATCAGGGGGCTCATTACGGTTCTCGAGTGAGACTTTTCACTTCTCGCACTTTCGTCTCACGTGAATTTTTGTCACTCTGTTACGGATCAGTCGGGTGAAGATGTCGGATCACTAGAAACTTCCGGCTAGCGATCTCGCATCTTCACGACGCCGTAGAAGGGCCTACTAGCACGCCAATCGAATTCTGACCAAAACAAAGCACGTGGGCATCAACGAAGACGTAATCTCTTTACCCGGATAAACAGCAAGATAAAATAGAATGTAAATTCGCAACTTGAACGTTACAAAAACACAAAAAAAATGTTATTTGGTTTTATGAAGAAAAAAAACACGAAGACAGATGGTGGTACAGCAGTTCCAATGAAAAAATACTAGTGTTTTGTATCATATTGAGGGGCTATACCAGTGTGACACTTCTCCGACTTCTCGAAACTGCAAACGCGTTATTCTCGAAAGCACTTGTTCAAAGTCCGTGTTCACTGCCATTTGAAAACTACATGACCGATTTATTTCAAACTTGGTACACACTTTCTACATATCCTCCAACGGTTAGTTTAAGATTTTTTTTTTGCATTGAGGGGGTCTTCCACCCCCAAAATGGCGGAATTTTTCGTGAAAAATAGCACTTTTCTCTTTACATGACCACCAAAAATTTAGAAATGGCAAAAAAAAATTATCAAAGACCGTTGGGGGGAAGATTTGATGATACTTTGACTAAATTTTAATGGTACTTGATTTCAGATCGTTTCTAGCTGAGATACAGTGAACACCGCAAATCGTGTTTTTCCAAAGGCGTTCTTGGAAAAGCTTTGTCACCGGCTTGTTTGTGGATATTTTCGCGTACAAATTTCACGGAATGTTCTAGAAATGATACTTAACAATGTACAAAAGCTTTCAATAAATTTACTCTATCCATATAGATGAAAAAAAATCGCAAAAAAGTGTTTTTTTTTTCACGCTAAAACCCCTACCCTTCCCTTAAACTCGGCCGGGAGCGGACCACATAAACAAGCTGAAGAATGCCAAAAGCACAATCATCATCGAATTATTCATTATTATCGAATAATAATACTGCATGCGGTATAAACTTTAACTTGCTAATTATTATTAAGTATTTGCGACGAGATGTTGCCGCCTCCGAATAAACTATTTCGCGAAACCCGTCATATTATACAGCTTTGGATGTGTCGTCGCTGCTTTAGGAAGACGCTCACGCATGCGCCCAACGCTTTTCGAGACGAAATTTCGTGGCGCGTAAACTCGCGTGAATAATCTCGCATTTTCACTAGGTGAAAAGAACCGTAATAGGGTGAGTTGTTCACTTTTGTCATTTTCACTCAAACGGAGAACCGTAATAGCCCCCCCAGGCCTCAATGATGTATGGAAGATGATCGACAGGACTCGAAGGATCAAAGGGCAAATTGTTGGGATTTTACTGACTGGAGATCTCCTTGTCGGGCACCGCTTTGTGCATGTGTTGGACGCATCTGTTGCAATTCTTCGTGCACTTTGTACTGGCCGCGGGATGACACGGATCCGAGAGCAACTCGATCTCCCCGTCGTAGCCCTTGTTGGCTATTATCTTCTTGAAGCCCGAATAATCGTATCTCTGGGGTCCCATCCACCGAAACTTCTCGCTGTCGCGTATAACGTCGCCGAGATAGCCGTAGCTGAGTACGCTCGCGTAAAACCTCAAGAGTGTACGATTCGTGTGTACCGAGGACAAATCGAGGCCTGCCGTGTCGCCGAATATAATGTGTATAACGGCGGTCACGACGTCCGTCGTCCCGTGAAGACTGTACGCCACCGTGTCCGTGCTGCCGCTCGGTATAACGCCCACCGGCAATTTCGGCGCCGGAAAATTCGCCTCGCCGTCGTTCGGGTCCACGTGATCGTCCCTGGCGGCGCGGAGCACCAGACCGTTGAACACCTCGGAGAACGTTCCGTCACCGCCGACGCACACGATCGCCTGTTCAACAACGCGGAACACACAAAATACACAGTTAGTCTCGTAAATCGACATTTCCGATGGGCCACGTTTGTACTCAGTTGAGGCCTCAGGCCACTCTTGAGGCCGAAAAAATAGGCTTTTTGGGGTTTTTTTTTTCTTCAGACCCCCATGGAAATTTGTTTGTTTGAAAAAATGCGACTGTGTGTTACTCTAAAACAGGCAACTGGGGTATTTAAAAAATGCAATTACGTGTTACTCTTTCGAAAACAAAAATGTATAATTAAAATTAATATTTTCCCGAGACCTTGGTACGTTTCTTGTCTTTAAAAAAAAAATTGGGAAACTGGTGTTTTGCACCAGTTTCGCCATTTTGTACTAAAAAAAAAAGTATTAGATATTTCTATTTTGCTCCTTTTCGTGTAAATTTTGAGAAAACAATTGCAAATTTCCAATAAAGTTTATGAACCAAAAACAATACAACGTCAAAAGCAGGACACGTCCTTATACTAGTTTCCGGCCCAACACGAAGGCCGATCCGTCGAATGGTACCCGAGATAAGATAGGAAGCAATCAACTAAAATAAATACAAACACAATTTGAGCTCGTCAACCGCTCAGCTCACGAATCGAAATAGCCAGGTACGATAAAAATTGAGCTTTCTATAGAAATGAATATATCGAGATGGCAATTGGTATATCGTAGCAACCCAAGCTGGAGCGAGAATAATAAAATGTAAGAAAATGTACTGTTCTCACGTACGTGAACGTCGTCCAAATTGGCGGTGAGCAGAGTGTCGCGAATGTGGCCGGCGCGTTCGGTCATCACCATCTTCGTTTCGACACCGGCTATGAGCATCAGAGGCTGGACCTCCTTCTCCCAAATCTTCATGCCCTTTTTCTTGCCGCCGAAGGGATTGACGAAGAACATGATCTTTCGCGGGCGGTGCGTTAAGCCTGCGATAGTCAAAAATAGGAAGCATGTAAAGGAGCACTTCCATTTGGGCAATATTCCACATGGCGTTGTGCGAGGTGGGGGCAGCGCGGCTAGTGGTGGGGGCAGCGCGGCTAGTGGTGGGGGCAGCGCGGCTAGTGGTGGGGGCAGCGCGGCTAGTGGTGGGGGAAACGCGGCTAGTGGTGGGGGAAGCGCGGCTAGTGGCGGGGGCAGCGCGGCTAGTAGTGGGGGAAACGCGGCTAGTGGTGGGGGAAGCGCGGCTGGTGGCGGGGAAAACGCGGCTAGTGGTGGGGGAAACTCGGCTAGTGGTGAGGGAAACGCGGCTAGTGATGAGGGAAACGCGGCTAGTGGTAGGGGAAACGCGGCTAGTGTTGGAGGCAGTACGGATGGTGGTGGGGGCAGCGCGGTTAGTGGAGGCAGTACGGATGGTGGTGGGGGTAGCGCGCTTAGTGATGGCAGTACGGATGGTGGTGGGGGCAATGCGGTTAGTGGCAGTGTTGCCAGGTTAGGAGATTTCCTACTAGATTTAGGGGTATGTTACCTAGGTTACGAGAGAAATAGGGGGGAAAAAATTTGTAGCAGATTTTTTAGGAGAATTCTGAAGCGTGAGGGCATTTTTAAGGGACTATAAATTTCCGAGGATTCTTTTTTCAAAACAAGTAAAAAAAAACCAAGCACAAGTGCACCAATTCCGAGTGAACGCAAACAAACAAGGAAGCCCAAACAAACGAAAACAATCATTCAAACCCAACCGAGACAAGCTGCGAAACAAAATGTCGGTCGCAATGGTCGAGGAATGCACGTTCGACTCACGCCCAGCGTTGATTGCTGTGACTTTAAGCCTAAAGCTTGTATGTTGAAGCGTTGCAGCTCTGGGAATATTTACAATAACATAAATGACAGCGATGTTGGAACCCGCGATATATTTCCTGACAATTAGGGCCGAAATTTAGCTGTTCATGCATCAGTGAATTCTTCATTGCAATAAGTATCAATCTGATGGGGAATGCACTCTGTGCTCATTCTGTTCGTTATCGTATTCACTTTGAAATGCCGCTTCGTCCATCGTGCTGCGGTTATTTTTCGATTTTTGGCAGAATTTTTAAGGGGCCAGTTCACTTTGAAAATTTAAAAAAATCGAAAGCAAGCAAGACTTGAAGAAATCGACGATGATGAGCAACCAGAAGGGATTTTGTACGGTGCAGTAATGGCCGATTGAGAATAGGTAAGAGTTTTTCATAGTATAAACTTCAAACGCGTTTTTCTCGAAACAACGTTTTCAAAATCTAGCTCCATCGTATATATAAAACTAATAAACCGATTCTCTTGGAATTTGAACCACATATTGTAAACATGATTCGCAACAAGATGACCCTCGATGGTTTTAAAATTTTGATTTTTACTCTTTTTTTTTGCGAAAAACTGCGAAAAAACGCGTTTTTAAACCTTTTTTCGTTTTTCATCTGCCATTTTTTTATTTCTTGATAGAACTTTATATCCGAGGGTCATTTTGTAGCTGGTGTCATACCGAATCTAATGGACTTTAATTTTTTGTTCCAGACAAGCCGTTGCCGAGTTGTAATGGAGCTACCTAGCCCACCTATTTTTGAGGCATTACGTTAAACTATAGTTTTTGTACTTAAAACTGAATAAAAATGAATATTTTTTTTTAAATGTGTCTCAAGACTATTTATCAAGCCCAACAACTTTTATATTCATATATTTTATAGAATCCTGTTAAAAAATCGTGAAAATAGCCTTTTTTCGTGGCTCCAAAGTGCACTGGCCCTTTAAGAGGAACCATTGATTTTAGCTAATTTTTTCACATTTTTTCAATAAAAATTGAGAGTTTCGGGCGAATTAATAGTGAATTTGTATTAAGGGCTCAAAAATACGTGAAATGGACTTGGAATGGACCGTCGTCTATGTGGTATAAGTTACACTATAGAATAGTTCGAAGTATATACTCGGCTTATAGGTAAAAAATTGTAATATTAAAGAAATATATGGATAAATATAAAAGCGGAATTCTTGTAATATGCAAATTCAAAAAGAAATAAATCCCCTCTAAGGCTCAAAGACAGATTGCCATACCACGATAAGCGTTTTTACCGACCGTACGTTTCACCTAACTACAACAGTTATTTCTATTAAAAAGAAGTATTCATCTTCATCTATAACTCGCATAGATCGCAGCAATCAAGTTTCAAAACAAAATATTCAAAACACACGTAGGAAATGCATTTTAAATAACAGCTATTCGACGACATTTGACCAGTCGCGAAAATTACCGTTTATTTACAGCACTGTTCAGGCCAGTGGCTCGGTGGGGGCTATTTAGGAGATTTTTAGGGGGAACCAGCGATGGTCTAGGGGGAGCCGCCAGAATCATCTGGCAACACTGGTTAGTAGAGGCAGTGCGGATGGTAGTGGGCGTAGAGCGGAGTGGGGGCAGCGCGGATAGTGGTGGAGGCAGCGTGGTTAGGGAGCGTACACAAATTACGTAACACAAAATTTCCCAATTTTTGACCCCCCCGCCCCCCTCCCCCACGTAACGGGACCGTAACGCTTGGCCAGAACTCCCCCCCCCCCACCCCTATTCCGTTACGTAACGGGTGTTCTGTCGTCAATATTTGCGATTTTTTTTTCATAGACATAACTAATTATGAATAGATCGAGTTTATACTTATTTTATGAAGTATATATTCATCTAGTTTTATACTTGATTTGACGACGAAAAAAAAATTTTCTCTTCATTGTCCCATCGATATCTTTATGAAAGGTTATCTGTAAATTGAAAGTCAACAATTTATCGATATCTACACAAATGTAGCTATCGTTATGCATAGCGGTTTTTTTATTTTGGTTTTTTTTTACAAAATGCCGACAGTTTGACGTTTTTTCTATTTTCAAGGCCCTTTTTCTGTATTCAAGCAGTCTTTAAAAATAGTAATTATCAAATGTTAAAAACGCGGATATGTACAGCCTTAGTCACTGCAATTACAAAAATGTTTTTGAAAAAATTGAAAATCGGTTGATAATTTTTCAAGTATTCGCTCGGACAAGGTTGAAAAAACTGGTTTCGAGAAAAACGCGTTCAAGGTTTTCGTTCCGTGTTTCTTGATATAAAGTTACGATTTTTTCTAGAACATTGATACTCACATTGAAGTATCTAGTCGCGGGCGGTGTGACGGTGCTTCATCTTCATGGTAGTTCACAAAATGATAAGAGCCTGTACTTTCTCTATTGTAAATGATGCCACACCTGTAGGGAATGAGGGCACTGACCGGTCGCGCTACCTGTTCTCCCTAAAGTGACTCCGTCAATTTTCGGACGTGTGAATAAAAATGTTGCCAACATATTTTTCAATGCATGTACTTTCAAGAATTTTTTTTTTTAATGTCCCGCAAATTTTGCTTAGGGGATGTGGGGAAGCTACTGTGCAAGTTCTTGCACAGTGATTTCCCCCCTCAACTGACATTGCGTATAGAAAGCTGTGAGCTGTCCACGGTAAAATTGCACTCGAGGTTTGAATTGAAAACTTGAACATGCAGAAATTTTGCCATTTATGGCAGTTTTTAAATCGTGACATAACGCAAACCTTTGCCCCCCACCCCCAATTGCGTTACGTAATCTGCGTACCGCCCCTTAGTAGTGGAGTCAGCGCAGGAGTTAGTGGTGGAGGCAGCGCGGATGATGATGGGGGTAGCGCGGAGTGGGGGCAGCGCGGCTGATGGTGGGGGGTAGCGCGATTGGTGGTAGAGGCAGCACGACTGCTGGTGGGGGAAGCGTTCCTCCACTCCCCCCACCCCAAACTACGTACTACGTCCCCCTCTATCCCGATCTCGGTCCCGCATCAGCTCTCCAAATCAAGACCGAGCTGTACAATTCTACTCGGATTGAGAAATTGCCTCGCTCAGCAGTGTTTTCCGCGCATTCCAAAGTGCAAAACCGCCGTCAGCATTTGCCCCGGCAAAACGAGTTTCCTTGCAGCGAAAAAACCGGTACGAAGCAATTTAATCGTAAGAAACGAAGGATGACGGTGCACGCAGACAGACCGAGAAGTCTCCATGTGCCAAATGACTCTCCATTTACCTCGCTACGCGAATTACGAACTCTACGGAAAGATTTGAGAAAAACGCGGATAAAATGTTTCGATGACGGTAGCAGAAGCACAAAAGTATCCCGCAGACAAATAGAACTGAGAAAAATCGAGTGTCGAATTTCAATTTATCGTGTTTTGGAAAACCCCCAAAGGGACTGGACAAGCGAAGCTCATTGGGCGAACGGTTCTTGGCACGTCTCGACAATTTTTCTTTTTCTCCCGTAAGCTAGCGGTAGGCGATCCAGGGCTATCCATCACCCCAACGCCGTCGAGCTAACACAAATTCGGACACGGCCTCCCTTTTGACATAGTTGCGCCACCAACGGAATTTTTTGTCTTCATACATCGAATAATCTTGTCGAATTTTCCACTAGTGCCCACCAATATTTTTTCCATCACTTGCATTATTTTTCCTCAATTAGAGTATCCAAAAATGATCCCAACAGTCGCGTGATATCGAGAAGAAAATACTTCGCGCTGTTCGTCACCCCAAAACCTTTCGGCTAGCCCTAGGACTTCGAATATCAAAATCTGCCAACCTTAATTAAGCACCTTCGAAGAGGCACAGCCTCCCTCGTTTGTCACGCTCTCTCTCTCGTGCTGCTAATAATAATAATCAGCATTTTTATCGCTTGCTCTCGTGCCAGCGCATAAATAGCGTATCAACGGGGAGCTCGTCGGTATATTTGTAGGGAGTAAAAATTGTGGTCATCACGCGATTTATTAATAATGAGGAGAGTGGTCGAGCGAACGAGGAAGAACCGACGTAGGTAGATAACGACGAGGATAGAGAGGATGTTACGAAACGCTTGATGTACCTACTTGATTACGAACGCTCACCGCTGTGAACTCAAAATGTTGCGAACTTTGTGATCGTTACTTCTCGTGTCGTGATATTACGTTAGACGTTCTAGTATATACATTCAAGGCAATATCAATAATTTCTTTGGTTTGAAAAATATATATCTCTACTCGGAGGGGTGACCGCTTAACCCCAAAAAACGGTCTGTGCACCAGAGAATCAGAAGAATATGGGGCTGCCTATACCGGTTTTTCTTAACATTTTTTTCACTAATTATCAACAGTATTAAATAACCTAAGAGTATGTCCCCCCTTAAGAAAAAACTTTTGTTTTGTTTCCAAAAATGGCCAAGATCAAACACACCGTTGAGCCCCTTACGTTCGAAATTCCTTCACGAGATTGTCTATAACTGCTCTAACGATAATTATTTTTTAAATGAAATTTGGTACACGACTTTGTTAAGGGGCTAACCAGTGTGAAACTTTCAAAAAATCGATTTTCTTGCCTTTTTCGACAGTTTATACTTTCAAGAATATCATTATCATTTATATCATTTATATCAATATCATTTTATCTTGCAAAAATCGATAGTTAAATCTTTAAACGCGTTTTTCTCGGAATGAGATTTTTCAAATTTGCTGACATTGTAACTCAAAGAGCAATTATCCGATTGACTTGAAATTTGAACTGAGTACTCTTGAATACATTTACTCTACAATGACGTAGGATATTTTTGATTGGATGAAAATTGACGATTTGGCATTGAAAAAAACGACCATTTTATAGGCAAGAAAACAGACTATTTTCATAACTACGCCATTTTGTTAGATTTTGATATTTTTTCGAAAACCCTACGTCATTGTACAGGAAATACCTTCCAGTTTAACGACATTTTTTCTTTTTTCGGTTTCAGCTACTCAATCGGCCGGAATCGTGTCAGCAGTGGAGGACCTTGTTTTTTGGCGCCTCCGAAGGCAGCGCATAAGTCGCTTGGATCTCAATATTTTTCTATGAAAAAATTATGTAATATAGGTCAAGTATAGCCAAATATATTCTCAATTTTCCGAAACATTTAATTGAGTACTTTTCTTCCAAAAAATTCCCGAATATGACCCAAACTTTCAGCGTTCACATTGGTATAGTCCCTTGATGTACATACGAATAAATTGAATTGAAATTCCTTCAAAATTGATTTTTTTTATATAACTCTGATTTTTGGATCATCACAGTAGCCGAACCCCTTAAGACGGCCGCGGACGCAACGGAAATTAGGTTAGGTTAGCGAAGTCCGGGCAGAGAGTGATCGGAAACGCTTCAATTCGGAAGGGCAATACGTAAAAATCCTCAAGGGCATACGTTTGAACTCGGGAAATAAAACGATAAAAAATATACCCTTACATATAACAAAACTGCGGGGTCCGTATGTTCGTTCGTTTCTAACTCGAGAACTACTGAATCGATATCGATTAAACTTTTACAAAAATACAGCTCGAAGTCTGGAATAGGATTGAGGCTAATGGGTATTACGCTATGTAGTCAATTACAATTACAATGAACGAACGTAAAAAAATTAGATAAAAAAAAACAGTCGAGCACAAACGCATAAGCGAGAGAGCAAAAGAACAACGTAACTAAAATTGACGAATGATCATGAATACTGTGCAATTTTACTTTCATCAATGATTTTTGCAGTTTGTTTAAATTTGAATACACAATATATATCAAAAATGAAGAAAAATACACTTTGAGGCCGGAGCCTGAATTAGAAGGTCCGAGATCTCGTTTTATTTTAATTGCTTAAAACGATAGATAAATCCACGAATATATTTACAAAGTTACAAAGGCCAATTGTAAATATTTTCGAAGATACAAGGCTAACAGCAAAGAAGCGATTGATATTTGATATTGATATTTCTTCTTATTGAAAACTTTGAAGCGCGTTTTCTGCAGTTTTCATTTTCACGATTTTTGCAAATTGGCGGGCATGATAGCAAAAAAACTAAACGACCTATTGAATCGAACCGAAGTTTATTTTTTTCAGCATGAAAATCTCTTCTAAATGAACTAAAACAGTCGTTGAAAAAGTCTGTTTAAATCGATTTTATAGCACGTTAAAGTGTTTTTTTTTAAACACATTTTTTTCAAATCTGAAAGAAGTTATAATTTTACGATTTTTTCAGCTTTTTATTAATTCACCCGGAAGAAAAATGTATGACAATTGGAAATTTCATTGGTTTTTTTGTTTCAGTCAAGAATCACGAGCCGCATCTTTCCCGCCGATTGGGGACTGCAGTGCAAGACGCACATGGAATAGGCTGATAAATCTGCAGTCATTTATTGTTTCACGTTAAAATATTTTTTTACATTTCAAATATACATGAAAAGATACCTCAATGTTTACAGGACTCACTTGTTTTTTCCCTTCTAAAAAAATTCCCGAAAAAACGCTTTTTTGGACCTTCTAATTCAGGCTCCCGCCTTAAACGAGAGATCAAATTGATAAAAATTCATTAACGCGTTATCCCCAGCTCGTGGCCAGATAAAGGGAGATTTTCGTGATTTTTCTCTGGGAAAACATGCGCAAGTTTTCAACAAAAAAATTCTTACATTAAAGAGTATGGTTCGTAGTATCTTTTACCGAAATAAAAAAGAACAAAATCAAACACATTTGGTTTTTGCATGAAATGATCTAGTGCTTGAACAAAAGATTTAATAAAAATATTGATTTTTTAAAAAATGGACGCATTCCAAAGTGCAAGTATCGATTTTTGTGTGAAAAAATGCTCCATTTTCGTTGAAAAAAAAACTATGCATCGCTATGCTATTTTTGATACGTTAAAGAAGCTTGTCAAATTTGAAGTCTATCGGTACAGTGATCGTTGAGATACCGCGGTCACCGATCTTGAAAAAGTAATTTTAAGAAAAACGCGTCTAAAGTTCGCCGATTGGCGGAATCTACCTAAAAACGCCCATAACTCCCTTAACTCCCTTCGAACAGATCGATTTGAAATCTTCAGAGAATGTTAAATCTTCTGAAATGTTATATTTTGAAAATACGTCGAAATTTTTGAAAATCGATATTTTCAAAAATTTCAAGCCCGTGTGAGCCCTTGACAAAAATGTACAAATGATAAGGGATGCTTTGTCTATAATTTTTGAATTTTGATAAAAGTTCGTTACAGATCCGCACAAACGTTCTTCAGATCCGCACAAACAAAAAATCAGTCTTCGAAAATTGAGAAAATAAAATAAAAATTCGAACGAATAAGAAAATGTATCTTGATCCTACGACACTGGGGTAATTAATTCCGCGGCGAGTAAACAATATGTATAGTAATACGCAACACACAAATCTTTTTTATTTGTTTAAAGGGGGAGATACGTTTGGCCAAGGAAAAAATTGGCTGATTTTCAGGATTTTTACTTCAAAAACTACCATACGTCCGTCATTTCTTAAAATTAATTTTCAACAATGCCATGTAGCAGCCACAAGTAGTAATAAAACATACCTCAAATCTAAAAAAGGTGAATAAATCGTTTTTTTTTTTTTTATTCTGAAGGTCGGTAATTTTTTCTTCGCCTGAAGGTATCTCCCCCTACAGCGAGTAAATATGAACATTTCCTTGCGAAAAAACCGATAAAGAAAATATTGTAACCAGGTAAAGAAGGCAGCAGCGTTGAAAAATTAAAGAAAAACATCTCGGAATAAAAAAATGCGGACAAAAAAGTGGTGAATTTAGGGACGCGCATAAATCTGAAAAATCTTTAGTCCCATCGTGTTCTTAAGGCGGGATATACATTTACAACGATTAAAAAAAAATCGAATCTTGACAATCGCAGCTCCGTCATTTTGATGATGAATTAATTTTAAAAAAATTGTTCCGTATACTTAAGTATACTATTAAAGTATACCTAAAGTTTGATCATTGTAGAATAATTATTTCTCAGTTAAAAAAATCCCTCGACATTGCTTATTTTTTTCCTGTCTAAATGTATATCCCGCCTTGAACATGCGAACTCGCGCATTCGCGTCAGCGGCTCGACTCACCGTGCAAGTAGTTCTTGATGGTTTTGACCCAAGATGCAATTTGCCGTGAATCCGTGTGGCTCATAGTGACGGTGTGATGGCTCCATTTGTTCTTGGAGCCGCGAGCGGCGTAATGAAGCACGAAACTAGTGGACGAGGTCGTATTGACGGATGGCGATGACGGCGACGGTGTGGATTCCTTGTCGTTGCGAGCCATTTTCGTCGCGGCGGGTATCCAGTCGTCGCCGTAATGAACCGAAAGTACATCGGTCAGGGGTAGAGTCCATCTGGCTGGTTATTCCCATCGTGGGACACAGAAAGCAAAGAGTTGAAAAGAAAAAGGATAAATCGATTGATCGGTTCTGTTCTGAAAGAGTTATTCATGCTTGCGATAGAATCAGCGACGTATCGAGTGATTGGTCTCGTGATGGTTCTTTTTTTTACAGAGAACATGAAAAATGAATAACACGTAGTATTATCCACAGGTTGGCTTTTCCAAACAAACAAAAAATTGGATGTTATCGTTGGCAATCGTAGTAGAGCAGTGGATACAAAGAGGGACAAAAGACTGACAAAGGAATGAAAAGTGAATGGCGTGCACATTTTTGTCAAGGTCGGTGCAGCATCCAAAGAGGATCAACGCTGTGACGAGATATCTCGTGCTCGTTACGTCGAGACGCGGGTATATTCGACCTTGAACCCGGCGGCGGTGGTGCACTGAGAAAAAAAAACCAATTGACTGAAAAAAATATATTGGTGGATCCAAATAAATGTGCCGCTGCGGAGTGCCACCGACACATGAGATTGTTACAATACTACAAAATATTGGACACTGTGATTGATTTAAATAACGTATTATTTTATTTGAAAGAGCTTTTCTGTTCTCTGAATATTTACATTATCCTTCAAATAAAATTATATTCTATTGAAATCATTCTATATACAATCCGTAGATGTATTGGATGAAATAATTAAGCGGTTGCTACAAACATTTTTTATTTCGTACAAAAATATAATCAATAGAATTAACTATTTCTTTACTACATCGAAATGAATATGCCACGGGACGTAAGTTTTTCAATTTGTTTTCAATCTTAAATAAAATGCGAGCATTAGAATGAACATCCACGATAACAGTGGAGAGAATACAGTCCGACCTCCGAATAAGAAACCCCGCAATGAGAAACTTTCCCCAGTTTCTCACTCGAGCGCTTCCCCCACTCTGGCTCGAACTCCGAGCTCGAGAATTTTGTGCGCGGAACCTCTGGTTAAGAAACCAGCCTGGGCGAGATTATACGGGCAAAATAGAGTGAACGTGTAGTGTAAATTGATGTGGGTATGCGTGCGTGAGTATGTGTGTGTGCGTGTGTGAATGTAACAAAAAATCTACAAGTTTATTAGAATTTTTTTGTATTAATTAAAAAGATACACATATGTGTTGACAAGATTTCATATAAAATAAAAACAAAGACAAGGGCGTTTAAAGATTTTCATATAAAACAGCAAAAGTTTCCGAGACGTAAAGAAAAGCGTTTTCGTCTTGTTGCGTATTATTTTGATCCGCAACGCACTCAACTGACGGTGGAATATTTTCGAGAGAGTCGAACCCTGCCATTGAAGATGAATCCTCAGAGATATTGACTTCCTCTTTTATATAAATGGCATAAAACAATATGGACATAAAGCTCTTTGTCTAAATTATCACCTTGTGGCGCAGATTCTGTAATATTTTCTTCGACTTGTATACTACAGTCTGATCCCTTACGCTTCTTTACAGTTTCGGTCATTTTATAACAGTTAACAGTAATTCAGATACAGTAGCACACAATAATATTCAATAGTATGTATATTAACGTGAAACAAAAATTCGCTAAATAAATGTCCACGCGCAGTCGAAAACGTTTTTGCATGGGCGATGTGAATACTAAGTTGCAACCCGTTCGAGCGAGTTTCTTGTTGAGAGGATCGCATGCGGAAAAGAGTGAGAGACAGACAGAGGTAGTGAGCGCGGAGCGCGCGCCTGGTGGGGGTATGCGACATATAAGAAAAACTCTTCCCCTTGGGGGCTATTCGTTTCTTATTCGGAGGTCGTACTGTATTAGATATCCAATAGAATATCCATGGAGAGAATATCAGATATATATCTGATTAGAACAGATACTACACATTGATCTTAGCCACAGGCGAAGAAGCGATACTCTTTGGAGTTTCTCCAGCGTTTAAGTAGATTTTCGGTTCGCGCTACGCTTACGAGAAATGAGCGCGCGTGCGGCTTCTAGCGGTTACTCCGAGAACTACGAGTTTCCTCACATCTATAATTTCGGTGGGGCTCGGCCATGATTCGGTTGAATTTTTTCAACCAAATGTGCAAGAAACAAATTTTACTTTCGCATAATTTTTTACCCAATTCAGACATTTGCTTAATATTTTGCAATCAAAATAAAATATTAATATTTTAACGAATAATGTACTTAAAAATCAATATCGGACATGGTGAAAAAAATAAAATAAAATATTTACTCAATAGAAATTTTATTTGAATCAAACGAGCGAAGTTCAATTTTTCTTGTGTACTCGAATCAACAATATTCATGTTATGAATTGAAACGCTTGTTTCGTTCGTTGCAGAAATTGCATTCAAAACTATATAATTTGTTCGCGATAATTTTTTAGATAGTTTCAATAATATATTGTTCGTGACTAACAATATATCTTTTGAATGAAAAAGAACCTCAATTTTATCATGTTATTGAGGTCAATAGGGTTTTGTTTGGACTAATAAATCCGATTATTTACACCAACAATTTTACAATTGAATCAACGAAATTTCATTCAATAACACCAATGATATTGGATCAATGATTTTTTTTTCTCAGTATGGAAAGAGAATTTATTCAAGCTTTTTAGTCTCATAGACGCGCGTCCAAAAATTATCAAATCTCGGAAAAGTGTTTAAGTTGATGTTTTTTTTAGAAATAATTATATAATTGTTAATATTGAGGGTTGTACTTTGCAAAAAAATGAAATGATAATATCGCTCGTTGGAGATCGGAGCGAGCCAGTGGGTACTTTTGACGATACGTCGAGGCTGATATTTTTCTGCGTCATTGACACACACATCGAAGCATCGTCTATCTTTTGTTACCGCTAATCGATGCACGACGATCTGTCGAAACGATTGTGAAAATTCAGCACGGTCTCGACCCAACTGTATCGCGCATTGGACGACTTTTGAGAGGCAGTTTCAACGTGCCTCGCGACACACGTTGGGCTCCATACCTGAAACATTTCTGCAATATCTACGGCAGCAAAGTACCCGGGGTAATACGCATCTTGAAGTCTCATCGATGGATGGACGAGCATTTCAACCGATTTGAAGATTATTCGCTCACGATCGGGAATAATTAATGGGATGTTGAATAAGTTCTCGCTACTTTTTTGTAAAAGTTAATGCTTTATTTAAAAAATCTACAGATATTACACAAACTGCAACTATTTCATGACATTGAAAATGTAATCAGACTTT
This sequence comes from Ophion ellenae, assembly GCA_963210295.1. NCBI lineage: Eukaryota > Metazoa > Arthropoda > Insecta > Hymenoptera > Ichneumonidae > Ophion > Ophion ellenae. The sequence goes on from OY723392.1 coordinate 35,884,109, forward strand.
TCAGGTAACAAAAACAGGTATATGTAAACAATATGAGTTGGTTTTTATTATATTTCGAAAAAATATTTATACGTTGAGGTATATAATTGGGTAAATATTTACAAGTGAGGCTCTAGCTCGATAAAGGGGTTGAAAAATGTTTTACCGCGTCGATGTATTTCAGGGCACTTTGTTTATAATATTTAAGTCGGGGGAAGACAATTTACACCCTTATTTCAAACCCCAAACGCTTTTTTTTACCTTTTCAAAGGTATGGAGGAAACGGATTTGGTGACATCAAGTGGGTCAAATGACATGGCTTTGGGTCTCATTGGATTTGTTTGGATACACCCAAACAAATCCGCACACCCACCCACCCGAACCCATGTCATATTTTCCGGAAATATATTTTTTTTCTTGATAAATTACCCCGCCCCCATCTTAACAAACATATTTTCATACTGCAGAATAGCCCCGAACACGTGACAATTTTTTTGGAGCCGATTAGAGCTGGAGGCCCACTTGTAAATATTTACCTATAATTGGGTTTGTTTTGGGTTTGTTTGTATAATAATTGTTATATGATTTTTGTAATATAATTTTTTAAATAATAACAAGATGAGAATTGGGTGGGGAGAGGGCATTTTTTCAACCAATCACAGGCATTCAGCATGTGGCAGTGGAGTGGTAGCGTTAGTTTCGTGTGACACCCAGCCAACTCAGACCCCTATACCCAGTCTACCTCACAAACATATACAGTTTTAAAAGCATTTTAAATGCTAAAAGTATTTTCAATGCTCAAAATCATTCGTAATACTTTCAAACGTTTCGAAACTGTTGTGTGAACAACTCCTAACGATTCTGCAAGTTCAGCTAGCGTCTGACATGAGTCTTCATAAATGCCTCCAATCCAACACATCAAAATCATTATTTTTGAACCGTTAAACCAATCTCTGCATGTTGTTTCCGACAGAACATGGTCACCGTAAATCTCAGCTCGAATTCTGTGTACTTCAGCTGTATTTTTTTTTTAAATAACGTTATGCAGTAAAATTCTCCGCAAATACTGTTTTTTGGCACGAAATTTGACATGTTTAACACTATGAAAAAAAAGTTGTTTGCACTTCGGCGAAATGACATACACTGAATTTCGAGCTTGCTTATAGTACTTCTTTGTGATGCGTTACCATCTTAAGGGGTCTTCTCACTTTAGACGCTAAAAAAGGCTATTTTCATGAACTTTTTGATAGGTTTATATCATAGATATTGATATAAAAGTTATTACACTTAATAAATACACTTTCGAAATACATTTTCTTTAAAAATGTATGTATTTATGTAACCCAAACAAACTTTGAACGCGCTTTTCTCGAAACAACGTTTTTTCGATGTTTGTTGATAAAATCTTCGAAACGACTGAACCGATCCTTATGAAATTTTAACCACATATTCTTTACAACTATAGCTACAGCGCATCTGAAGGATTTTTTTAAATTTTGATATTTACTATTTTTTTGTTGCCAAAAACGGTGAAAAAGAACACATTTTCTTGTTTTTTTTTCGAAAAACGTCCACGATTTTGTTATTTTTGCATATATCAAAAATCGTATGATATGCGCTATAGCCATTAATACACCTAGTCTAGAACCGTTTGATTTTTTTGTTTCGGATGATCCATGTCCGAGATTTCATTAACAGCGCAGACCTACAATTTTTTTAGGACATTTTTTTAACCACCATTTTCGTCTATGAATAGTGACTGAAGTAAATATTTTTTTTTAAATGTTTTTCGAAAGTGTATTTATTGAGTGTAACAACTTTTATATCAATATCTATAATATAAACCTATCAAAAAAATTCATGAAAATAGCCTTTATAGCGTCTAAATTGAGAAGACCGCTTGAACTACACGCACGCAGTTTTGGTAAGGCCATCTGTTGGAACCCAGCGAGAACTTATTCAACGTCCTAATATTCCGTAGCAACGCAGCGAGACGCTTCGTATATGCTGATTAAGGCTTTAAGCCACAGTAACGGGTATAAAATCATGTGGGAATTTAACAATTTTTATTGCTTGGAAAAGTGATTCACTCATAAAATTAATTACACGTCTATTTAGAATGAATATCAAGCTGTAGAATTTTTTTTTTTCGATGTATAAAATGATCGACTACTCGAAACTTCTTGAAATAGCTTTTTTCAAATTGGCGTGACAAATAACTTCAACAATTTTCACTCGATTTACTTCAAATTTGAAAGTTATGTTCCTAATTGCATTTCGCAGAGAAGTACGTACGGAATTTCTGATTAATCGAAAACTTTACATTTTATGAGCATTTTTAAAGAAATGTTTCACTGAAAATTCGTTTCTTAAGTTCAAATACCTACAACTTTTGAATAAAACAAGATTTTTTTAATTCCCTACGTACTTCTCTAGGTATTCTAATGTAGATTGACGAGAATTTTTGTTTTTTGTTCTAGGTAAAAAATTGTGGATGCTAAATGTCACGCCGCGGAGTGCCTAAAAAAACATAACAAAGGCAAATATTAGTAGTCAGCCATTTTTTACATCGAAAAAATATATATTTTTTCTAACAGCTTGATATGCATACTTGATAGATGAATCACTTTTTCATACGAAAAAAAATTGTTAAATTCGCACATGTTTTTATACCCGTTACTGTGGCCTAACACCTTAAGCAAAACATGAGAAAAGCAATTCGCGCAAAAATACAAACATCGAAGACGTCAAGTTAAGCTTGCGAAACGAAACGCGTAGTACGTTTTTACAAACAGCGATTCTTTCTGCCGAGCACGAAGCGCAGGAAAAGTCGATTTTTACCTTGCATCATAAAAAAAAATCACGAAAATTCCGATACGCTGGTCACAGTTCAAAGGAGCTCCCAAAGTATACAGAACAAATACGCTACCTCGCTGTAGCATATTTTTTCCGTCCGGACTGTACGCGTCAAATGGTCCGAACGTCATTGAGGCAGCGGTCCAAGTCGACCTTGACGAAAGGTCAGCGGAGAACGGACCGTACGTGAACCTTTCCTCGCGGACTTGTCAATTGCGGCCGAAGGTCACGATGCAAAACCTCGTAATGCCTCGTTAGCGAACGCGCGATCGTTTCCATTGGCCCGGGCCAATACTCGGATGGGTGACCGCTGGATCACCGCTTACGCGCCGACTGTACCGAGCGCGTTTTACCGAATTCCGAAAAAGTCACGGGACTGGGATTTAGAAAATGTAAAAAAAAGAAGAGAATTTTTTCATTTTTTTACGAGATTTGAAAAAAATTTAAGAGAATTTAAAAAAACAATTTTTAAGAGAATTAAAAAAAAGTATTTTCGAGTCATTTCATTTTTCAATACTCTTATTTCCAGAAAAAAAATGAAAATAGAATCGTTATGCGTTTACGAATCACTTGATTTTTCAATATGTTTATTTCCCAAAAAAAGAATAGTTATACGTTACCGAGTCACTTGATTTTTCAATATTTTTATTTCCCAAAAAAAGAGAATCCTTGTACGTTACCGAGTCACTTGATTTTTCAATATTTTTATTTCCCAAAAAAAGAGAATCCTTGTACGTTACCCAGTCACGTGATTTTTCAATATTTTTATTTCCCGAAGAAAAAAGAATAGTTATACATTAACGAGTCACGTCGTTTGACAATATTTTTATTTCTCGAATAAAAAACAAATCGAAAAACAAAAGTATTATCGCTTTTAGTAAGAATAGTGCCGCGATAATTTGTTATTCGTTTGCCCAATGCTATTTTGTCGATAGTCGTTGGCTCGAGCACATACAATATTTGAAAACAACCTTCGATGATTCACGAGATGGTCGTGCGCGTGCGAGATTATGGACCTCTTCAGGTGCGGCCTCGAAGCGAACGCGAGCGGAATACTCTTTGAAAATTATGTTAATTCGCTACGCCCGAGAACCCATCGAAAAGCCAAAACATTTCTTTTCCTCAAGGCGGGATATACATTTAGACAGGAAAAAAATAAGCAATATTGAGGGATTTTTTAAACTAAGAAATAATTATTCTACAGTTATCAAACTTTAGGTATACTTTTATAGTATATTTAAGTATACAAAACAATTTTTTTTTATTAATTCATCATCAAAATGACGAAGCTGTGGCAGAGTGTTACAGCAAGGTCGCCGCGGGAGTTGCGAATCGGCGTGCAGTCTAACTTCCCGTAGACTTTGATTTGCAAAAAAGTTCAAACATGTATAGTTTCTATGTGGCGGTAATTAAAATGAAGAAAATGCAAATTTAATAAAATGGCATGCATTTACGAAAAAAATCAACATTTCTCGCGACATTTCTGTAAAATGTGGATTAAATAAGTAGTTTTTTTTCCAATTTTTCAAAAACAATTCTCGTCGAGTAGACGATACCAATATTATCAATATTTCTACCAAGTTTGAACTCAATCGGCTTAATAGTTTTTGAGTAATCCTTCACGCCAATTTCGATAATGCAGTTTTGAGAAAAACGCGTTTGAAGTTCCCCGTGTGGAAATATTTTCCGGGATGTCTAAAGGACCCAACTAATTGTCCCCAATTTTATCCGGGGCCTGGTTTGGATTCCGACTGGTACCTTTATAGGATTGTCCCGCTTTTGAAATCGGGCCCTTTCGTGGACATCTATTCGGGGCCATACTAGATTCCCTGATTGGGCCTGAATTATCCAATTTCGTCCCTACTATACCCCTGCAATTAGCCCTGTTAAGTCCCCACGTTCACCCCGTCAGATCCCTATGATTCCCCTGTATTTCCCTGTAATAAAGAAGATGCATATTTTCCGAGAAGATTTATAAATATATATTTATTTATTTATTTACTTATATATATGCCAGCAAGTTTACAAACATTCTTATAATAGAAAACAATATGCTGACATTTTAAGGATAATGTGAACAGTATAAAACGTTATATGTTAATCATGTAGATAACGATTCAGAATACTTCAATGGCTAAAAATACTTTTTAAGACCAATCTTTGGGGAGGATGAAAAATGCAATAAGAACACTCAATAATCCATTAGAGCAATATTGTCGCCAACAGCATGAAAGAAATCTCATTCCATCTAATCCAACAGAGATCCCCATTCAATTTAAAATCATTAGCCGTACTCTCAAAGACGGGACAATATTTGTAAAATCAATGATATTTAATTCCTCTTTTTTCATCACAATATGTACGCCGAACAATGTTGTACTTTTGAGCGATGGTTGTATAATGGAGATAAAAAAATTTATGGTGAAAATGAATCCCAAGAATCTCTCTACATCGAGGGGAAAATTTCGAAAAAAAAAGTTGACATGTACAATTATCCACGTAAATCATCCAGTATTGGAGCATGGAGAATCCCAGAACAAACTTTAAACGATGCAGTTCACACATTGGCCAGCATCAAGAGAAAATTGGTAACATTGCGATTGTCCCTAGAACCAAACGGAAAACTCAATACTTATGCCCTGACATTGCTTCATGTATAAGTGATTACTTAAATAAAAATGTATATATTTTTAAGTTGTAACGTTTTCTTCTTTTCTTTCAAATTCATTGAAAATGATAAGCGAATTGTTAAGTGAGTGAGATATTTGCATGAGGCAGTTATAAAACACTGATAAATTACTATTAATTTTTGTCGCTTATTAAAATTAGAACTTTAATTGATCTTTGTGATGATCCCTGACTATATCTGACCAGGCTTTTTACTGGTGAACCAAATGAAACCGTAATTTATTTTATGATGGAAATTGTGACTGAACCACACTGGGCCCACATTAGTCTGCCTGGTCAAGACCCGATTAAACTAATTGTAAAAATTAGCCAGTGCCCTGACAGCATCTGGTCGGGGTCTTCATTGGTGCATCCATCGTACCCCTGTTATTTTGTATCATGGAAACTAATGAGTACCTTTCTAGGACCGTTTGTGGCAGTATTCTGGAAATCCCTGTCAGGGATTCCACTTCGAAGCCGTAACGGGACCTGTATATTCTTCGGGTTTCCCGGACTATTTTCCACACGGGTCACGCCCGCACCGAATCCGAGCGGTGAGGCACAGCGTTGACGGGCTGTAACGTTTGAAGTTTTTCGAATTTCGCTTTGAAACTTGAGGAAAATATTCTACATATATAGTTCTATCGTTTAAAGAGAAAAAAAAAAGAAATCGATTCTCAAATAGGGTTTTACAATCGGCACAGTAATGGCCCACGACTGGTTGCTAGAGAACAAACGATGGCGCGGTAATGGCTATGTAAACGGGCCTGATCCGCACCATTCATGGTTGGTAATGGTAAAACATGAATGGCTGCTAAGACTTGGTCAACTATCATACGCCCATATTGGCCCAGCAACGGCTGCCGGATCTTCTGCCGGAAATGAAAAACAAAAAATTCACAAATTATGAATATAAAAATCCTAGTAGTATCTTTTTTGTTTTCTTATGTTTACTTATGTCCATGTACATAGAATAATTGCATTAAAAACGCTTTCTGCATTGTTTAAGTTTTTACCTTTCATCCGGATCGAATCTGCGCCTTTCGTTCTAGTGTCGAGCGCCCTACCCACTTGGCCATTCTAACACTTACAGAATCCATCGTTTGTTCGTTCCTTACTTTTATGCCGATAATTTTATTCGCGACATTAAAGTTTACCGACAATTTTTTGGTCCATTTAGGCTGTAAAAATAACTCGCTCGTTTTGGGTGAAGTTCCGAAAAGCATACTCCTCTGATCGACCTGAAATTTTGCACCGAACTTCCTCTCATTATCCTAAGAGAAACCGTTAACGGATTTTTGACGCCTAGCAATAGTTTTCGATATATCGCATTGTAAAGTTTATTATTTCACGCCATACGAGTATATCTATATATCCGATAGATACCCCCACTCCTCCGGCCGCGCTGCTTCCTGGCAAACAGTGCTCGCCCGTATGTGCATATCACTTGCCACGTGGGATGGGTTTGTTTGGGTTTATTTAATATAGTAGAAGCGCAGTACAATAAATAACTTTCAATATACGATATATCGAAAACTATTGCTAGTCGCCAATATCCTCTTACAGGTTCTCTTAAAATATTGAAAAGAAGGTCGGTGCAAAATTTAAGCTTCATCAGTGGGATATGCTTTTCGAAACCTTATCCCTTGTTTTTACGTGTTACAGTTTAACGACCTGCATTTGCAAAACGCCCAAAAACGAACCATCAATGGCTGGAATAGATCTGGCAAGCC
>OY723392.1:35896343-36013843 GCA_963210295.1 Ophion ellenae
ATTGCGTATTTGCATGTGAGCCTTTATGACAAACTGCCATGACAAAATTAATACAAAAGTAATCCATTCTAAGGAATGGATGTGTGGTAGAAATAAAAAAAAATATATGGGTCTACTGAATCACTAGAATCTATTTCCATTGAGGGAAAGATCTGGAAAACAAAGACCAATTTATTTACTTATCCTACACAGTCAGATAAAGTTTATGAATGGGAAATATCAGCGAAGTCTTCGGAAGAAATAATTTTCCCTATGATGAGTATTGAGCGGAAATTAGTTGCTATAAAATTGTCGAGAAAACCGGTTGGGACTGTTCACACTTATGCGCTAGCATTACTCCATGTATGAGTGAAACCATGAGTAATTGTTTGTATCTATGTAAAAGGTTTCTTTAATTTGATAAATAAATACTGTCTGATGTTTGTCTGCATATTTGTGTTCATCGTTGATTTTTTATTTGCTAATGCCCTTACCCTTTTTCCCAATTTGCGTTCGATAATATTATTCGATCGATATATATAATCGATTTGAATAATTGAAATACCATCAACCATGCAGCCTAAGCTATTTATACTGGTTTATCGCTATAATAGTCAGATCCGGGCCTATTGTGGAGATCCCTACTTGTTTATCCCTATACAGGCCAAGTCTGGGCCTATTGTGGAAATCCCTACAGGTTTATCCCTATAATGGCCAAGTCTGGGCCCATTGTGGAAACCCCTACTAGGGAAAGCACTAGGAAAACCCTGAAAGGCCCTTATTTTTATTAGGGATGCCCTATCAGTTTTCCGCACGGGTATATGCGTATTACCCCGGGGACTTTGCTGCCATAGATATTGCAGGGATTTTTCGGGGCCGGGTTGAAATGTCGAACGTTGAATGCTCCGACGGTTTAAATTTTCGAATTTTAATGTTCCGAAATTCAAGATGGGACCGGGTTGAAATTCCGAACTTTGAATGGTCAGAACGCTCAAAACTCCGAAAGAATAGTACCCCGAAAGAATTTAGCACGAACGACCAAAACTCCGAAATTCTCAACACCGTCAAAATAATTCGGCTATGGAAGTTTTAAAAGTTTCAAAATTTTTAATAAATCGACGAATTATTATATTTCAAGAATTTTTTTTTATTAAAAAGTGATTTTGCGTCAATTTTGAAATTTGTCTAGACAATGTTATACGTTCTACATCAATTACAGTCAACTGTGTAGACTTTCGCTGGCATGATCTTGACACGAGGGCCGGGTTGAAATTCCGAACATTGAATGCGCCGACGGTTAAAAATTCCTTATTTTAATGTTCCGAAATTACAAGGTTCGTCAAGATTATGCCAGCAAAAGTCTACACAGTTGACTGTAAATGTTTGCTCCGATCTCCATCGAGCGATATTATCATACCATTTTTTCTACAAAGTACAACCCTCAATATTAACAATTACATAATTATTTCTTTAAAAAAATGAACTTAAGGGTTAGGCCACTCTAGAGGCCGAAAAAATAGGCTCCTTGGGGATTTTTTTCTTCAGAAAAAACTACAAAATAAATCGAGATTACAAAAAGGGTGTTTATCATACATATCAGTGACTGTATACAATCATTTTTTTGAAGCTATTTATTTGAAAATGGCGATTGGGCAGCGTTTATCTCAAAACTGCATTTTTTAAGTTGGCCAGAAACATAACTCAGTCAATTTTCAACCGATTTACTTGAAATGTTGAATATATCTTGAAAAATACATTGTCTATGGAAGTATGTAGGATTTTTTGTTTATATTGCATATAAACGTTATTAACTATTGCATATAATATGTTATTAACAATTATCTGACGATTGTTTTGGAAAGTGACAAATTAGCCTAAAAAATCGTCAAATAATTGTTAATAACAAATTAACTATGCAATATAAAGAAAAAAATCCTACGTACTTCCATAGACAATATAAGATATATTCAACATTTCAAGTGAATCGGTTGAAAATTGTCGAAGTTATGTTTCCGGCCAAGGGATCGTCCATTAATCACGTGAGGTTTTGTGGCCACTTTTTGAGACCCCCCCTCCCCCATCGTGATATGTGGTGAGGTTTCTGTTATCCAAATCCTCTCCCCCTCCCCTATTTGAGCCTCACGTAAATTATGGACGACCCCACAACACCATGGAGGGGGGCTCACAAAGTGGCCGAAAAACCTCACGTGATTAATGGACGATCCCCAACTTAAAAATGCAGTTTTCAGATAAACGCTGCACAGCCGCCATTTTGAAATTAATCGTTAAAAAAAATGATTGTATACCGTCTCTGATATGTATGATAAACACCCTTTTTTGTAATTTCAATTTATTTTGTAGTTTTTCTGAGAAAAAAATCCCCAAAAAGCCTTTTTTTTCGGCCTCTAAAGTGGCCTAAGGCCTTAAGGGGACGGTAGGGGTTTTACTGTGAAAAAAACACTTTTTTGCGAATTTTTTTCATCTATTTGAATAGAGTAAATTTATCGAAACCTTCTGTACATTGTCAAGTGTCATTTCAAGAACATTCCGTAAAATTTGTACGCGAAAATATCCACAAACAAGCTGGTGACAAAGCTTTTCCAAGAACGCCTTTGGAAAAACACGATTTGCGGTGTTCACTGTATCTCAGCTAGAAATTATCTGAAATCAAGTACCATTAAAATTTAGTCAAAGTATCATCAAATCCTCCCCCCAACGGTCTTCGATAAATTTTTTTTTTCATTTCTAAATTTTTGGTGGTCATGTATAGTGAAAAGTGCTATTTTTCACGAAAAATTCCGCCATTTTGGGGGTGGAAAACGCCCTCAATGTAAAAAAAATCTCCAGCTAACCGTTGGGGGGAGGTATTTTATATGTAGAAAGTGTGTACCAAGTTTGAAATAAATCGGTCATGTAGTTTTCAAATGGCAGTGAACACGGACTTTGAAAAAGTGGTTTCGAGAAAAACGCGGCACCGGCTTGTTTGTGGATATTTTCGCGTACAAATTTCACGGAATGTTCTTGAAATGACACTTAACAATGTACAAAAGGTTTCGATAAATTTACTCTATGCATATAGATGAAAAAAATTCGCAAAAAAGTGTTTGTTTTTCACGCTGAAACCCCTACCCTCCCCTTAAACACTTTCCCGAGATTCGCTTATTTTCGGACGCGCGTCTGAGACTAAAAAGCTCTTAAATAAATTCTCTTTCCACCACCGCCGCCGGGTTCAAGGTCGAATATACATGCCTCTCGACGTAACGAGCACGAGATATCTCGTCACAGCGTTGAACCTCTTTGGATGCTGCACCGACCTTGGCACAAATGTGCACGCCATTCACATTTTCTTCCTTTGTCACTCTTTTGTCCCGAATAATTTGACACAGGTGTCTCCGCCTCTTTCTCACCCAACTCGCAATGTACTCCAACGTTCGCCACATGGGCTCGCATTTGTCAAATATATTTTTTTCATTATCCTACTACACCTCTCCTCATCGTGTCAGTTGTTTCTCCAATCTAATAAAATTCTCTGTGATCCCACGGAAACGTCGTGGCCGCGTGGCGTACCGTTAATTAATTCATACGCGACCTGCGCAACGGTGTATCTGTGTGGACTACTTTCACGGATTTCCACGCTGGAACTTTGATGCACAATGCGAACACTCCTCAGCCTCGGTTAGATTTCCTCGAGTGTATTTCTCACGAGTAATAAATAAAATGCCGAATACAAATTTTTAAAGGATTTTTTTGAATTTTTTTTTTGATATTTTGAAGAAAATAATTTGTTTTTGTAATTTTGAAAAAAATTGTTTTTCACAATTTTGATTTTTTTTTCTTTTTCCAAGATTTAAAGAAAAGTTATTGCGAAACTGTGAGAAAAAAAACGGATTTTTTTTTTCGTTTTGATCGTCATTAATTGACATTTAAGGAACATTAAAAGTGTTCCTTTAATTTTTGATAAAACTTTGACGCGTCGGTAAAAAATAACGGTTCAGCCGATCAATTTTAAATTGTGGGGGGTCTTTAGGCATGTATTGAACTAAACAAAAAACAAACTAGAAACGCGAGTCATTTTCGCAATATTTGCAAAGTTGACGTGGATTTTCCAAAAAGGGAAAAAATAATTTTTTCGTACTTTGTCAAATCAGTAGTAAGGTTAAAAAAAATCTTTAAAGTACCAAAAGGTGCTTTTAGGGAATTTATTCCAGTTTACGAAAGCCACCTTTCACTCGCTGTACGATCATTTGTGCATGAGATATTGATGATCCACGAAAAAAGCTCCTTTTTTCTTAAAACGCCGATATCTCAGCGACAAATGGTCGTGCAGAGGTCAAAAACCTACCGTTTCGAAGCTGAAGAATCAGGCTAAATGACCCCAGTATTGATGAAGCTCAAAAAAATTTGAGCCCGTGGGCGATTTTGAAAAAAAAAAAAAAAAAGAAAATGCTTGCCTCGCAAGATCGTGAGATTCGCAAACTAGAGATTTCAAGCTTCAAAACCCCATTTTTTTACGTTACGACCATTTTTCACGAAGTTACAGCTATTCAAAAATCTTTATACTTTCGAGAATATCCTGTAAAAATTTCAAGGCCGTATCTCTAATCATTTTATCATGCAAAAATCGATAGTTAAATATTTAAACGTGTTTTTCTCGAAATGAGATTTTTCAAATCTGCTGACATTGTAACTCAAAGAGCAATTATCCGATTGACTTGAAATTTAAACTGAGCACTCTTGAATATATTTACTCTACAATGACGTAGGATATTTTTGATTGGATAAAAATTGACGATTTGGCATTGAAAAAAACGACCATTTTATAGGCAAAAAAACAGACTTTTTTCATAACTACGCCACTTTGTTAGATTTTGATATTTTTCCGAAGGCAGCGCATAAGTCGCTTGGATCTCAATATTTAAGAATATATTATAGGGATACATTATAGAATGGGATAAATCTCAATCCCATTCTATAATATATCCCATTATAGAATGGGATATATTCTATAATCCCATTCTATAATGGGACTTATAGAATAATGTCCCATTCTATAATGGGACATTATTCTATAAGTCCCATTATAGAATAATGTCCCATGTCCCATGTCCCATTCTATAATGGGACATGGGACATTCTATAATGGGTGCCATGTCCCATTATAGAATGTCCCATCCTATAATGGGTCATGGGACATTCTATAATGTCCCATTATAGAAATGGGACATGGGACATGTCCCATGTGACATTTCCCATTTCCCCAAATTGAAACTGGGAAATGTCCCAGTTTCAATTTGACCTATATTGAAAAATATAGGTCAAAATATATTTGACCTATATTTTTTTTAATATAGGTCAAATATAGCCAAATATATTCTTAATTTTCTGAAACATTTAATTGAGTACTTTTTTTCCAAAAAATTCCCGAAAATCACCCAAATTTTCAGCGTTCACACACCCCTTAATACGAATTTAATCAATTTCCCTAAAGTTCTCTATTTCTATAAAAAATTGTCGAATTTTTATAGAAACGCGTTTTTACGGTTCGGTCAGCGTGATTTTGAGTTTACGGCAAAAACTCCGTGATATTTGTAATCAGCGGGAAATTTTCCATGGTATAGACACCCGAAACCGTTCAAAAGCCGAAATTTTGTTTTTCGATCCATTGGCCACTTTTTCAAAATTGCAAAATCAATGTTTCCCAATTTTTTTTTCTCGGAATTTGGCAATTTTTTTCGTGCCTCTAGATAGATGTAGCCCCTTAAGGAATGAAAAAACAAAGAATTTTCGTTGCGTCCAACGTTGCAAACTTCAACATTCTATTAGTGTTACATGGAGGTTGAGATTGATCGCGAGTTCGCCTTTTTTCTTTCCAATTATTTACATATGATGATGAACATTTTTTTTCGAGCAAAAAATCGTTAAGAATAATTTCGAATTTTTCAAAAACCCAAACAAACCCAATATAGGCGTCGAAATGTTGAAAAATGCCCGATTTTATCACGTGTTTCCGCGAACTTCAAAACCCCGTAACTTTTTATAGGGCAATGAATACAATCATTCATAACTCAATAAATGAGAAAACAGCACAAAAAAATGTTAGCCTCATTTTTCGGAAAAGTCACTCATCTAAAAAATAACCTTTTTTCACTCGTTTGTTGCACCAACTGCATAAGGTCGAGCGCGTTATGAACACGTCGTGCTGGAAATTGTTGTGGAAACGCTTTGTTCGAAAGTTCGCTAATCGTTCGAGCGGACTGTACACATGTGCTCGAAGTAGTCACAGCCTGTGGTCAGACGAGTGGCCGCGAGGCCACAATCTCCGCTTGCTCGCGGGCAAAATCCATTTTTACAAGAGTTCACGAATTTATGCAAAAAAAAGTCACCATTTTAGCACAATCTTGTAAATCAATGATAAAAAAATAATTTAAAAATTCAATAAACAAAACGTTCGCAATTGCGTGTGTTTTTTTCAGACGAAACACAAATGTCAGCAATTATCTGCGTATTTCACACGCGGGCACATCTATTTCCGGAGAGTTCAACGTTTCATCCGCGTCCGCCAGCCAATCATTCGCGCTTCGGGGGCCTCTTCAATTTTCCGATATTTCACTCTAACCTACTTTTATTCCCGAAACATACTCCACGAATGTGCCAAACTCGGAGACGTTTTTTTTTCATCCCTATTCACTTCGAAACTCGCGCGAACTAACGAACAAAAAACGCAGATCGGAGATAAGAAAATTATTTTTTGTTATTCCAATGAATAAGTCACCTCTATTTATAATTGAAATAAAATTCATTTATGAATGAAAAGTTATTTATTTTTTGAAGATAAATGAGGTTTTATTTTTTTAAGAAGCCAACCAATTCTCTAATTACATATACATAATGAGCAATTCGAAGGTTTTGAATTTCATGAAAGTTACTTTTTATATTTTTCATTCCAATCTTTAACTTATTATTGTTTTATTATTATTTTTATGATTACATAAATTTATTTATCATTACCCAATTTCTATTGTTTTGTTTTTTTATTACCATTATCTAACAATTATTATTAAATAATAATAATAATGATGGGATTTTTGAATAATAATGATCTAATAACAATAACAATATCTATTTAATAATTATTCTTCAATAATAGTAATGATAATTATCTAGTAATAATAATAATCAAAAGTAACTTGCATGAAAGTGACTTTTTATATTTTTTATTAAAAAATTTTCAATTATTATTATTTCATTATTCTCATTTTATTATTATAGAAATTTTATTGTTTCGTTGTTCTTTTGATTATTATTTTTAGTACGATTATCATTTTTGATCACTATTATTTAATAACAATTCGTTGTTTATATTATTATTATTATTTTAATTCTATTGATACACATTTAATATTACTATTTTATTTATTATTCTATTGGCATTATCACTGTTATTTTTATTATTATTATGTATATGAAATCGAAATTCATGTCAAACTTACTGTACGGCGGTCTCTCCGTTTCCCAGATCAGCGTGCCACGATGAAAGTAAACTCTGCATCTTTTCTTCTTAATGACAAAAGTATTGAGAAGAACCGAGCCCGAAGAATGGTCAGAAGCCTGCATAATAACGACTTTTACAGCACTGAAGGTCCGCTGCACTCGGTTGTTTTTCTTTTTTTCCCCGCGCTCACGCACATATATTGTCGCGAATAACGATTGTTGTTTGAGAAAAAAACGTATAGAGGGTGAAAAACGTGTGTAGGGTAGGGTCGCGTTCTCCAGGACACAACGGAGACTAAAAGGCGAGTGCAAAAGCGCGCACGGACGACGATAACGACACCGTCATCCTGCAATCCGGTCGAAGTTATCGATTGTAAAAGCCGCGTGCGAAGGCGCGACTGACAAATAATAACTGTGTTTGAATAATACTCGGCACAGAGCGAAGGTAATGGGGAGGGTCGTATGGAATCGCGAACGATCGTTGTCGTGAAGGATTTGAGCGATAAATGCGCGAGAGAGCGACTGCTGCACTGTTGCCTGGCTCGTACGGGCGAGCAGACTGCTCCATACACAACACGCGAAGCGGTACGAGACTTTCAATCTCCGCTCGCGAGATGCCAATACCGCACGCACGCCACCGGACCTTCCAGCGAGCCTCGAATGCCCGAGTCCTTTGTTGTTCTTGACGACGACACACCAACCTTATCTACTCGATAGTCGCGCGCGCGCGCGCGTGACTGTGTTTACGCGCATGGGTAGAGGCACAAATTGGGAACTTTTTGGACGTGCGACGTCCTCATCGACCGAGAGACCTGCTGTGCTCACCGAGTCGCCGAGTTCGAACGGCACTCGCTAGAGGCGCGCGGGTCGCACGACTTTTTTGAGGAATATCCGAAACGCTGTCGGTACGGCAGCTACCGACGTTACCGACGATTCGAATAGTTTTCTGCGAATGAGCACGAGTGATGGCAACGGGCTGCATCATCCAGGTGGATAAAAAAATTGCATTTTTCAAAAATATTTTTCCTCGACCACCTTTTAGCTATATTCCAGAAAATTTCATTGAAATATTCCTAAAATTGAATGAGCACCATACTTCAAACTTTGAGCGCTTTCCTCGAAACACTTTTTCAAAGTCGGTGGACATGATATCTCGCGAACCACTTGATGAAATGTTTCCAAATTCACAGGAGACACGATGAGAAACATTCCAAGGTCGTTGACAATCTCACTTTTTTTAAATCGATCTTCATTTTTTTTAAGTCACGTAAAAATGGCGACTTTTTTCATACATTTTGTATGCTTGAGTTTCGATTCGTCGCCAAGTTGTTAAAAAAAAATTATTTAAAAAATCGACGATCGTCAACGACTCGTATTTATTGTTAACTTGAATAACCCGTTTGGTTTTTGGATTTCGGGTGGACCGTTGACGCTGAAAAGTGTCCACCGCCAAATGTCGCAAAAAAAATGTCAACTGCTGGCGGCCATGTTTTTGTTGTTTTTCTGTATTTTTCGGTGATTTTTTTAAAGGCTCTCAATTTAGGTATTTTTGTTAAAAAAAAAATGCGTTTCTTTTTCGGACCTCGGGGTAAATGTAGTCCCTTAATTTCGTTATTAACGGGACTAATACATGTGATTGTTTTTTTCTGCGTGTTTTCTTTCGTCAAAAAGGACCGACGCGGCTTCGAGAAATCTGTTGTACCGACGGAGCAACGAGCTTCGGCAGTGGCCGCTTGAAGCGTCAAAGTCGCTCATACGCTCTCGATTCGTATGTAAACGCGATACGATAAACTTTACGCGGCGTATCAAATGTTTATCTCGTACGAGTAGCACAAACGAGTAATTGACGGCTAATCGCGTTTTCGTACGTGCCAAATAATGATGAGCCTCTGAAGCAACTTTGGGATGACGTTTCGCCGTCGCGACGAACCAGCGTCCGGGCGGTTTGACTTTTGAGGTTAGGACGCGAAGTTTTGTTTGAAACTTCGTTGAAGACATTGCGAAGCGCAATAATGGCTCGTAGACGCAGTCGGAATCGGCGCGCCTCACGAAAATCCTTGAATATTACGGAGTTGGATGAGGATTCGGAACACATCGATACTCGTGAGTAAACTGAGAAAAAAGTTCGATTTGTGTTTGTTGAAAAGCGAGACCGGCGTTTACGAGAGCAGAAAAATCGCGGGAAAAGAACAAGATTGCTCGAATTTTCCCGGCGAGGGAAAATAGTCGTTGAGGGTGAGAAAAACAAGGATAAGGGGACTTTTTTTTGTAATTTTTGGAATTCACGAACATTGCTTTGTACAAATTTTCTATCTTGATTCCGTAACTTTCCGTCTTCATTTTGTAGTTTTCCATCTTAATTCCGTAACTTTATATCTTCGTAGAAAGTTCGTGAAATGTTTTGTACTTCTCGCTGGCCGAGCGACTCTTACAGTTGAGGCAAGACACCTATGCGTTATTTGCCGCACAACGGTATCTTGTAGACTCTATGGTGATAATTTTTCCTGATGGTTGAATTATGATCTGAATTGTATTCTGAACCTTATTTGAATTTTCTTATCCGAATCTTATCTCGAATTTCTTATTGGGATCTTGAATCTCACCCGCATTTTATCCTAATCTCATCTGAATCTCATGTCAAATCTGATCTTTCCTGAATATTATCTTTGATCTTATCTCGAATTTCTTATCCGAATTTTATCTTGAATCGCATCTGAATCTTATAGGTGTCTTATCTCAAATGTTGGCTCTGATTTCATCTGAATCTTAGCTCGAATCTCTTGATCCTCTATTCAATCTCCTCAAATGTTATCTCATCTCCTTGTCTCTTTTTCGAATCTTATCTTGGATCTCATCCGAATCTTAGTTTTGTCTCATCTCAAATGTTATCTCCGATCGTATCTCAATCTTATCAACATCTTATCGGTGTCTTATGTCAAATATTATCTCTGATTTTATCTGAAACTTATTTCAAATGCCATCTCCGATCTTATCTGAATCTTAACTCGAAACTCATCTGAGTCTTCTCTCAAATTTTATCTTCGATATTATCTGAATCTTATCTCCTATCTTATCTGAAACTTATCTCAAATCTTATCTCCTATCTTATCTGAATCTTATCTCGAATGATATCTCCAATCTTATCTGAACCTTATCCGAATCTTATTTGAAACTTATGTCAAATGCCATCTCCCATCTAATCTGAATCTTACCCCAAATGTTATCTCTGATTGTATCTCAATCCTATCCACATCTTATCTGTGTTTTATCTCAAATGTTATTTCTGATCTTATCGAATCTTAACTTGAATCTCCTCATCCTCTATTGAATCCCCTTAAATGTTATCTCAGCTCCTTGTTTCTTATCCGAACCTTATCTTCAATCTCATCTGAATCTTGGCCTTGTCTCAAATGTTATCTCTGATCTTATCTGAATGTGATCTCAAATGTCGATCTTATCTGAATCTTACTCCAAATCTTATCTTGAATGTTATCTCCGATCGTATCTCAATCTTATCAACATCTTATCTGTGCCTTATCTCAAATATTATCTCTGATCTTATCTGAAACTTATTTCAAATGCCATCTCCGATCTTATCTGAATCTTATCTCAAATATTATCTTTGATTTTATCTGAATCTTATCTCAAATATTATCTTTGATTTTATCTGAATCTTATCTCAAATCTTATCTGAAACTTATCTTGAATCTTATCTCAAATCTTATCTGAATCTCATCTGGAATGTTATCTTTGATCTTATCTCGTATGATATCTCCAATCGTATCTGAACCTTATCCGAATTTCATCTCTGATCTCATCCGTATTTCCCAGACGACGCGCTATGGTGGAAGAACATCGAGGCGGACATGACGGTGCGTCAGTCGCGTCGGCTGTCCTACGCCGAAACGACCTCGCCGATACTGGACGGAAGTTCGTTCGTCGAGGCGTCAGAGCTCCGGGACGATTGGTGGAAAACATTGGGCAGGCCGAGCATCGACCCGTCTCGAAGAGTTTCCGTTCGCAGGAGTGTCCGAGGGGATGACACGCGTCACGAATCATCCGATTCGGAGAACAGCGATGAGATCGACGGGAGAAAGAGTAGAACGTCGAGAGTTCGGCGGAGCGCGAACAAAGTCGCCGGAGTTTCGAGCGAGCCGACGATCATCGGTGATTCGCAGGAGGCCGAAAGTCCCGGGCGGGACGAAGCGCGCGAGACTCGCATCGAGACGAGCGTCGACACGAGCGACGCTGTTCCGAGCTCGCGACCCAAGCCGTTCAAGAAACGATTCGCCAAAATTCCGGATGGCACTTTCGACGAGTTCGGTAACGAAGCTGCGGTGACGAAAAACGCGGTTGCTTCGTCGAGAGGGTCGCAGGAACGACGACGCGCCGATGCTAGCGTGAACGTAACATGGTCGCGAAGTGCCGTGAGGGTCGACGAAGCCGAGGGACTCGAGGCGACGAAATCGCCCCCGGTTATGGGACCACCCGGGAGCGTGTTGCGACGCAAGAGACGCGCCTCCTCGATCGCCCGCAGGCTCGAAACAACGTCCGAGGAGAGCGAGCCCGACGCTGAGTCCAAGACGCGCCGGTTGCGCCGTAAGGTGCGCAAAACCGTGTCGATAAATCCGTTCGACGAAGTCATCGTCGAGGCCACGGAACGAAGCGACGAGTCGAAAAAAGTTTCCGCGATGAGCGAGAACGTCGAGAAGGCCGAACGCGGACCGAGTCAGGTGGGGAGAAAATCGCTTAGTCAGAGGATCGAGGACGTGAGCAGCGACAAGGAGGACGAGAATCATCGCGACGTTTCCTCCGAGACGTCCCACGTCGGGACCAAAATCCTCGAGGTCTCGTTGACCCGCATGCCCCCGGGCAAGTATCGAGGCGACGGTAACTCGCGAGCAGAAAAAAGTGCAAACGAACGGAGGCTGAGAGCCTCGAGATCCACGCGACCTTTCATCGAGGACTCGGCCTACGAACTTCCGGACCAGGAACGCAGCACGACGCCGCAAATCTCCGACTCGGACAACCCGAAATATCAGTCACCTGACAAGCCTACGAGAACGCCGCCGCAAACTCCGCTTGGCACCAGCCTCGCGAGCAAAAATCTCACAGCCACGTCTCGACGAAGTCTCGCACGCTCCAATTATTCACACACGAAAATATTCTCCGACGAGGATATCAGCCTCGAGGATCTGAGCTACATTGAGAATCGCGGGAACTTGGTAATGCCGGACATCGAGGAGACACGAGCTTCGGAAAAGGACGTCCCAGCGAACGACGAGATATCGGCGCGCAATGCTCGATCGGACGTGAGTACGAGCCACGGTTTTACGTACAGAGAACTCATTGAGGCCTTGGGTAACTGGTATAAAATCAGGTGCCAATTTAACCATTTTTCTCGTATGAAAAAGTGATTAACTCATAAAATTAATTACATATCTATTTAGTATGAATATCAAGCTATTAGAAAATATATATTTTTTTTTTCGATGTACAAAATGGCCGACTACTAATATTTTCTTTTATCTTTTTTTAGGCGCTCAGCGGCGTGACATTTAGCGTCCATAATTTTTTACCTAGAAAAAAAAACAAAAATTCTCGTCAATCTACATTAGAATACCTAGAGAAGTACGTACGGAATTTAGAAAATATTGTTTTATTCAAAAGTTGTAGGTATTTGAACTTAAGAAATGAATTTTCAGTGAAAAATTTCGTTTTCACTGCTCATAAACTGCTCACAAAATGAAAAGTTTTCCATTAGTCAGAAATTCCGTACGTACTTCTCTGCGAAATGCAATTAGGAACATAAATTTTGAATTTAAAGTAAATCGAGTGAAAATTGTTGAAGTTATTTGTCACGCCAATTGAAAAAAAGCTGTTTCGAGAAGTTTCGAGAAGTTACGAGTAGTCGGCCATTTCGTACATCGAAAAAAAAAGAATATTTTCTAACAGCTTGGTATTCATACTGAATTGATGTGTAATTACTTTTATGAGTGAATTACTTTTTCATACGAAAAAAATTGTTATATTCGCACATGATTTTATACCCATTACTGTGGCCTAAGGCTTTAATGCATATATAAAGGCAGAAAAAGAATGCAAGTATTAATAAATTGTAAATGGCACAAATAATGGAGGTTGCTGCTCGCAAGTATTTCTATGTACACATATACATCGACTGCTACTATCGCTAACAATAAATATGAAGTCAGCACCTTATATTTTGCACGCAAAAATAATTTCGAGTGGACAAATCCTATAAAAACAATTTTCTATCACTTAAAATTCAAAATGGTGGCGGAATAGAAGATATTTATCAATTGCTGTTGTACAGGTACAAAATAATCGCAGACAAAACGTACCATGCAGCGAAATAGCCAAAATTGTATTGGTTTGTTTATTTAAACAATTTTTTTCAACAATCTTTTTTAATTTCATATTTTCCTGGAGTGCATTTTGTCTTGGGCGCAACAGAATCTAATAAACAATCGCGTAGGATAGAAAATCCGAGCCTTCACATGAAATAGTCAAATTCTATGTCGCTTACACGTCTTCGAGAGTTAAAGAGTTTCCAGACAATTGACGAAATATTATCATTTGATTTAAATTTACACAATAAATTCTTTGTCATTTACTGAATGTACCCTCCAAATGTTAAAATAATTGTGTACACCGTTTCTATAAAATTGGTAATTGAAAAATCACTTTTCAACATAGATGCCTACGCTTATCGCTGAATGGCAGTTTTACGGATGAAAAAGTGTTTAAAATGTTATGCAAAACCGTCAAATCACTCAACACATTATGACAATTTTGTCATCAGTGTCTTAATGTACTCCTATGTTGTCTCCCTACGTTAAAAAATGTTTTTCATACATTTTTATAGAAACGGCGTAGAGGATCGATTAAGGCCTTAGGCCACAGTAACGGGTATAAAATCATGTGCGAATTTTACAATTTTTTTCGTATGAAAAAGTGATTCACTCATAAAATTAATTACACATCTACTTAGTATGAATATCAAGCTGTTAGAAAATATATATATTTTTTTTCGATGTACAAAATGGCCGACTACTAGAAACTTCTCGAAACCGCTTTTTTCCAATTGGCGTGACAAATAACTTCAACAATTTTCACTCGATTTACTTTAAATTCAAAAGTTATGTTCCTAATTGCATTTCGCAGAGAAGTACGTACAGAATTTCTAATTAATCGAAAACTTTTCATTTTATGGGCAGTTTATGAGCAGTTATAACGAAATTTTTCACTGAAAATTCATTTCTCAAGTTCAAATACCGACAACTTTTGAATAAAACAATATTTTTTTAATTCCGTACGTACTTCTCTAGGTATTCTAATGTAGATTGACGAGAATTTTTGTTTTTTTGTTCTTGGTAAAAAATTATGGACGCTAAATGTCACGCCACGGAGCGCCTAAAAAAAAGATAAATGAAAATATTAGTAGTCGGCCATTTTGTACATCGAAAAAAAAAATATATATTTTCTAACAGCTTGATATTCATACTAAATAGATGTGTAATTGAGGTTTATGAGTGAATCACTTTTACATACGAAAAAAAAATTGTAA
The DNA here is from genome assembly GCA_963210295.1 of Ophion ellenae. Lineage (NCBI taxonomy): Eukaryota > Metazoa > Arthropoda > Insecta > Hymenoptera > Ichneumonidae > Ophion > Ophion ellenae. The sequence goes on from OY723392.1 coordinate 35,911,405, forward strand.
AATTCGCACATGATTTTATACCCGTTACTGTGGCCTAAGGCCTTAATCGATCGTCTACGCCGTTTCTATAAAAATGTATGAAAAACATATTTTAACGGAGGGAGACAGCATAGGAGTACATTAAGACACCGATGACAAAATTGTCATAATGTTGAGTTGTCATGTTGTTGCGTGATTTGACGGTTTTGCATAACATTTTAAACACTTTTTCATCCGTAAAACTGCCATTCAGCGATAAGCGTAGGCATCTCCCTATGTTGAAAAGTGATTTTTCAATTGCCAATTTTATAGAAACGGTGTAGACAATTATTTTAACATTTGGAGGGTACATTCAGTAAATGACAAAGAATTTATTGTGTAAATTTAATTTTGTATTTTCCATTTTGCAATTTTGTACATCGAAAAAAAATATTTTTTCTATCAGCTTGATATTCATACTAAATAGATGTGTAATTAATGTTATGAGTGAATCACTTTTTCATACGAAAAAAAAAGTTAAATTCGCACATGATTTTATACCCATTACTGTGGCCTAAGGCCTTAGAAATTTGGAGAGTGCATTCAGCATATGGCAAAGAATTTACCGTATAAATTTGAAGCAAATGGTAACATATCGTCATTTCTTCCTAAACTCCTTCAATCAAACGCATACAAATTTGACGCATGCTTCGCAAAACACTACTCAACGTAACGCACAAGATGAAAGAATTTTAAATTAGCACGAATCATGTCACAACGAGATTTCATATCCACCAATTCACTATCAAAACAACATTCCTCAATTCCGGAAATTTGCATTTGCAGGAAAGAAGTCGAAGAAGCGCGGCGAGATCAGCAGGAAGAAGCATCCTCGCGAATAAATCCCGGTTGAGCCGAGAATCCGACGCGAGTACCAGCGAGGACGCACCGGAAGTCGCTGGCGGAAAGAACCTCGCGCGACCGCGACAGGATTCTCGCGGGTCCCGAGCGAGTGCTTCACGGAAGTCTGAGGTCCGAGAACGGGCCGGTCGGATCGGGCGAACGATCGGTAAAGAAGAGACCGAAGTAGCGGAGGAAATTGATCGAGAAGCGGCACATTCCGGTGAAGCTCGGTTGCGTGGAAACGTCGAAGTATCTGAAGAGGAGCCGAATCATGCCCCGGCTCAGGACGAATCCCCCGCGAGCCCCGTCGAGCGGAACGACCTTGGAAAAAGTCGCTCCGAGCCACGGAATTCTCGTCCAAAGAGGGAATTGCGGAACGGACCACGGCGATCAGCGCACATCGCAGAGAGCTCGGACGAACCGGAAGCCGAGACGAAAACGGGGCCGTCGAATTTATCGCGGACGCGAGAAAACTCACGGACATCGGGAAACAAATCGGCTGCGGGAGAATCTCGACGAGGTATCATGTTCGACGAGAGCAGCAGCGAGGACGAAGAGGAAACTGTCGAAAGATCGTATCGGTCGTCGGGATACCCTGACACGACGGAAAAGTCGGTAGCACAAAAATCGGTAGCTGAAAAATCAGTAGAGCAAAAATCGGTAGCTGACAAATCAATATCGCAAAAATCGGTAGCTGAAAAATCCGTTGCTGAAAAATCGGTAGCTGAAAAATCAGTTGCTGAAAAATCGGTAGCTGAAAAATCAGTTGCTGAAAAATCGGTAGCTGAAAAATCAGTTGCTGAAAAATCGGTAACTGAAAAATCAGTAGCCCAAAAATCGATAACTGAAAAATCAGTAGCCCAAAAATCGGTAACTGAAAAATCAGTAGCCCAAAAATCGGTAACTGAAAAATCAGTAGCCCAAAAATCAGTAGCTGAAAAATCGGTAACACAAAAATCTTTCAATAGCACGACGAGGCGTGATTCTCGTCGCGGGCTTATCCAATCAGACGTGAGTACGAGCGAGAGCGATTCTGCAGAAGAATCGCCGCCAAAGCAAAAGAGTCGTTTCAAGGACGTTTCGCGAAAGAGCCCTGCTCCCGTGATCGAATCTCCGGACGGCGAGGTGCCCGAGGACGAACCGGGGGAAGATCCCAGCGGGCAACTCTCGCCGAGAGAATCGTCTCGTTTTCCAGCGCGGAGCTTCAGCGCGAATAGATCCGGACGGCGTACGTCGATCGAGCGAGACGAAAGTCGCGAGCCAGAGGAGACTCAGAACGAAGATCCCGAATGGCCGAGCGAGGCAGTGGAAAAGCCGCGAGCCTCCTCGAAGAGGTTCGAAGACGTAGAAGCGGAGGCCGTGAGAAGGTCGCCGCGTTCTCGAAGCTCCGTCGCGAACTCGTCTCGCCAAAGTGTCCGAGAACTCGAGAAGACGCGCCAGAACGAGAAAGCGAGCGAAACGCCGGCCGAACGGTCGAGCGCGGCTCTCCAACCTTCCAGTCCTTCGGGGGAAAGAACGGCAAGAAAATCGGCAATCAGCTCTCGTGTATCGAGGAACATTTTGACGACTTCGCACACGTCGAACCTCCGCGAGTCCGTCATGAGGGAAAATTGGCGGTTGGCGTCCTCGACGCCGAAGGTCGCGGCAGCAGCCGACTCGATCATCGCGAGCTCGAAAACTTCGACGCCCGCGCGAGCTCAGACGAGCATAACGGATTTCTATCCATCGAAGTTCCTGCAGAAATCACACGAGGGCACGACGCCGCGGAAGATCGCGCCGAGATTCGACCCGATCAAGATGAAAGAGGTGAAGGAAAAGGTGGAGGAGATGAAGAGGCGAGAGTTGGAGGCTATGAGCCTCCAGACGAGGAAAGACGAGAATTCGAAAAAAAGTTCCCCCGGCTCGACGAGAAAAGCATCTACGAAGAAACTCCCAAAAAAAGCGACGAAAATCGTCGACAAGGCTTACATCGTGAATGGCAAGGTTTACAGGAGGCCGAAATTGCCGAGACCCAAGCCCTGGGCGACCGATCGTCTCTATCGTTATCTCTGGAAACGAATGGAGCCCAAGTACAAATCATCGACGCGCGTCGAATCCGAGAAATTTGTGCTTTCGCTCGCCGATGTCGTGGCACTCACGATCAGACGGAAAAAATACGAGAGCTACAAGCCCGAGGTCGACGCTCTTGTGAAAAAAATGGCCAAGTTGGACATCATACGCACACTCAATGACTTTTACGACTTCTGTTACGACTTCATGCCGTATGACTTTCGCGTCAAAGTCACGCCCATTCTTCTGCCCGGTAACAAGGTCACTATACCTTACGATCCGGAAAAATTGCACACTCCCATTCTTCGACATACGTGAAAACTTCGAGACACGGTCAAGATGAACGTCGGGATCGAAGGCTGGCACAGGCGTGTCCGTATGACTCGTAAATTGTCGTCGAAATTTTTTTTTCGTAAATTTCGGGAAGCACGTACTCGTTATTGATCGGGATGATGATAGATAATTATTGTTAATAATTGTTATTAGTAGAGATAACTAATAGTAATGGTAATTATTAGTAATAATAATTAATAAGGTATAAAATACATATTATTGATAATGTTCATTATTCATAATGATAATTATTTAAAATTATTATCAATAATGTTTATTATTTATATCGATTGTCATTAAAAAAAATGTTGGCGATGTTCATGGCTGAATAATGATTATTATGAAAAATAATAATTTTTTCATAATCATTATTCAGCCATGAACATTATTGATGATTTTTAATAATAATCATGAATAATGAACATTATTTATAATAATTTTCAATCATAATCACAAATAATGAACATTATTGATAATAATCAAGAATGTTCATTATTTGTGATTATGATTGGAAATTATTATAAATAACGTTCATTATTTATAACGATTATTATTAAAAATTCTTGTCAATAATGTTCATTATTTCTAATGATTATTATGAAAAATAATAATTTTTCATAATAATCATTATTCAGCTATTGATGATTTTTAATAATAATCATTATGAATAATGAACATTATTAATAATAATGTTCAATCATAATCACAAATAATGAACATTATTGATAATAATCAAGAATGTTCATTATTCGTGATTACGATTGAAAATTACTATGAATAATGTTCATTATTCATAATGATGATTATCAAGTCATTATTATTATTTGTAATGATTACTACTTAAAATTATCATTACTCGCAATGACTGTTATTAATAATTATTTTCTTTGGTTACAATCTTTTTTTCGGGCACCGAAAAAAAAATCTGAACGACCGGAAAAAAAATCAAAAAATCGTAATTGAACGGTTTATTGACTACGATAATTTTGGATTCTCTTGCACAGCCCGTCGTACGGTAACTTTGAAATGAACAAAAAAAAAATACGAATAACTATATGGTGAACGAAAAATTGGTAAAATGATTTTCATGCAATCGAATTCGTAAACGATTGTTTTCTGTTGTAAAACACAAAAGTTTATGCGTACACTTAAACTCATATCGTATATCGGAGAAAACCTTGAAGTTATTTAGATCCGATCAAATTAGTGTGCGGTTATTTTGCCTGTAAATGCGAATATCCATGATTAATATTATCATTATTGTCCAAAGCGGTTATTATGAATTTAAAAGAAGCAAATCGCATATTTTTATTATACACGTAATCAGTCAACGAATGTTTTGTTTTTGATCGTCATAATTGCAACCCGACGATAGCAAAATGCATTTATTAGCTCAAGAGTCTCAAATTAATTCGAGAGTCGCTGCAAAGTGTGGCCGAGTATAAAAATATATACTTGGTCACCCAAACAAACCCAAGCAAACTCGGATTAATTCGAGAATCGTTACAAGGTGTGATGAAAAAAATAATATATATACAGTCGAGCACAAAATAGGTTGCGAGAGGCTCTTCGATATTTTTCAGTAATAGTCCATTCAAATAATTTTTCAACTTGATCGTTTTGTTTTTTTTTTTTTTTCGTTTGATACGATCAACAAGAACAAACGGAGTAGGAAAACTGAGGAAAAAAAAGTGGGAAATTCAAAATAATTGACGTACAATAAATGACAGCAACGAATTTGCCCTTCGACGCACAAATTAATGCAATGTGTATTTTTGTACAAGCTTTACTTACCGAATAAAAATGTATTTTTCGTTTATTTCATCGGCATCCAAAATCGGGGAAAAACATTTAAATATAGATAAATATTCAACGGGTGTGCTAAGAGTCGAGGAATTTTTCGCGGTACGAACGCGTATTAATAGCATCCAAGGAGCTCGCACACCATTTACGCGGGTCCCGGTGCATTCCTATGTTTGTTCGCACGTATGCGTGTGTATCATTTACGTTCAACGATAAACAGAGAGCCCTCTTCGCGCTCAAAGTTGACTCCGCAAACACATATATCTTTGGCATTTGCGCGCGTTTGTCGGTGATAAACTGACGCGTTTTTTTCTTCTACTCTGCTATATTCGCCGCGTGCTGAGACACGTCTCGGCGAAAAAGTTTGGGTCGGGCCGAGCGCTTCACCGATGTATGGCAAGGGATGCTGATTTTTTTTTTGACATCCCTCCAATGACAGCACGATTTCGAAGCTTCGGGAAAATTTGGCTGCATTGTTTGCGAGATTTTTTATTCAGGCAGTTCGTCAGTTTTTTAAATGAAAAATCGTGAATTTTTCCATTAGAAATTTCGTTAAATTGTGTAGATTTTTGTTTTCGCGGAAACGATAAATTATTGTATTTTGAGGGGCTCGTGGCCGGAAAAGAGAAGAATTTTCGTGATTTTTTTCTGGGAAAACTTGAGCAGATTTTCAAATATTTTGTTTACATTTACAACCATAAAAAAATCAATTTTTTCAACGAGGGAACTATATATGTAGAATATTTTGCCAAAGTTTTAAAGCGAAATTTGAAAAACTCAAAAGTTACAGCCCGTCAACGCTCACTGCTCGGATTCGGAGCGCGCGCTACGAGGAGAAGCGAGAACGTAGAGGAACAGGCAGAGATGGGCAAAAAGCAATTGACAATTAATATTTTAATTGATAATTTAATTTGTAATAAGTAACTTATGTAATTAATTACCACAAGTACCTAGTGCAATTTAATTCAAATTCTACGTAAGCTTTAAAAGCTTTTTTCTTAAAACTGCATTTTCGAAATTGGGTTGAAGGATCACTGAAAAACTATTACATTGATTAAGTTGAAACTCGGTAGAAATATTGTTTGTTTGGGTTTGTCTGGTTCTAAAAATTAGAAAAATACTTTTTTAATCCCAATTTCACAGAAATTGTGCGTGAAAATTTGATTTTTGTTGTTGTTTATGCGTGCCATTCTCTTGAATTTGCATTTTCTTCATTTAAATTACTGTTAAACAGCAACTATACATATGCTAGCCGATTTTTTTTGCAAACCAAAGTCTACGGGAAGCTAGACTACACGCCCATTTTTATGATAAATGAATTTTGAAAATTGTTTCGTATACTTAAATATACTATCAAAGTATACCAACAGTTTGATAAATGTTGAATAATTATTTCTTCGTCTAAAAAATCCCTCAAAATTAATTTCTTCCCGTCTGAATGTATATTCCGCCTTAATCATTATGATTTTAAGTATCTTTAACGATTTTTATAGTGAAAAATATTAATAAATGTCGTAGATAGAATATTCAAAAATTTGAACTAGCTGTAAGCCTTTCGAAGATATCAATTTCCGGTTCATCGTCTCGTTTCCGCGTGATCCGGTACACCGGACCCTCGTAGTCCTGAAACAATTAAGAACAAATATTCTCCAATTTACAAAGTCGCGGCCCATTATTGGCCAAGTGTCGGATTTTCCGAGAACCCGTTAATTTATTTGTACTCAAAACCCGTTGAAAAGAACGCAGAAAGATCTTCGAATTTCCGTCCGTTCTTTGATCGGCGCGCATTGCATTTCGCGCAGGCGAGATGCATCCGCGCGCTTGTGCTGCCGCGCGCGTCTGTAGCGTCAACCGCAGTGCGTTCGCGTCGCGTATGCACATAAGTGTACGCGGCATATCGAAGTTGAATTGTCAGTTATAAGGACGCCGTCGTGAGCGTTCGACGAAACATGGGTGACGCGTTCCTTCGCAGGAAAAAATAAAAATAATACAAGGAAACGATAGAGCGCGAACCTGGAAATAGTTTCGATAAGATTTACGACGAAAATGTGAAGTTCTTCGAGTCCTCAAGATGCAAAGTATTTCGTGTACGTGTGAAGTCGCGTTTCCTTTCGTGCGCGGTTGAAAAGCCTCCCCCCGCGCAAACGATCATTGTATTCGTAATTTCCTTTCTACTCTTCGTTTTCTCGCCAATTACTCTATCGCGCATCTATTCGCTTTTCTTGCAACCGAGCAACAAAACATTGCATGTTTTTTTTCTACGCCAATTTTTCGCGCTTTTTCGGGGTATGAATGGTCAGGTGCAAACGACGCGCGAGAGGTTAGGTAAGTCAGAGACCAAAAAAAAAGGAGTTCCAATTTCGTGCGTATACTCGTCGAACCGCATAATTTCTCGTTTTTCAACCGGATATGCCTAATTCTAAAGAGAAAACGATTTCCGCTAGTTTTTTGAAGATTCCGAAAGCGTTAGAATTCAAATGTCGCGAACGAATTCATGTCGTCCGTCTCTGACAGCTTCTTCGCTTTCCAAACTACATTTTAGGAACTTTGGAATTATTGTTTTTATTCGCGACGGAGACATTATCAGGGCGCTTGTCCATTTTTACCAACGGTACGAAAAAGCATCTGCATTGAAATCAAAGCCGAAAGTAGACGGTGCCGTTGCATTGCGACGACGTTGAAAAGATTAGCACAAATTCGGAAATTGAAATTCAAAAACCTGAAATCCGTTTCACTGTTCATGAGAGATCGTTTCCCAAAAAGAATCTAAGGAATTTCCACGCCTATACTTTTTTGTATTTTCACTCAACGTTTTTTCATTCTTCCGATGCAGGTGGCCTCGGGGCGACAGGCATGGGTTGGTTCTCGGGCTTGATACCGTCGGAACACGTTTCGGCATTGCCGGAAATATTGCCGGAGAGCGAGGCTGAGTCCGTGCTGAACGATGCGGCAGTCGCGACCGAAGCTGACAACAAAGTCAAAACCAAACTGCTCACCATGTGGAACAACGTTAAATACGGTTCGTGCTGGTGCTTCGGTTCCGGTAGAAAAATTGCGCCATAAGATTCACCAGTGGAGATGAGCCGTAGAATATATTCAAATGTAGCAAATGCGTTCATGTCATTTCACGGATTTAACTCAGTTTTCGGGCTGGCCTGTTCTCATAACGATAAATGAATTCGCAAATGGTTCGTTCTTGTATTTTATGGCTTTTACCGTATTGACAGAGTTCTCTCTGGACGGCTTAGCATCGCGAATAAATTAGTGGTCCGGTATTCGTGGCATAGCTATCTTGGTTCGGAGCGAGTCTTATGCTCGTAGACAGATTGCTGCCCTCACGGGGCTAAAAAATGACAAAATTTTGAATTTTTTTCTGGGAACAGTTGGTGAAAAAGAAACTCTTTTTTTCAACACATAGGGACATATATTGAGAGCCTTTAAAAAAAATCACAAAAAAATACAGAAAAACAACAAAAACATGGGCACCGGTGGATGAAGAGATTTTTTTTACACCGTTTGGCAGTGGACACCAGTTCAAACGGTCCATTTGAAATTTAAAAACCAAACGGGTTATTCAAGTTAACAATACACGTCGTTGACGATCGTCGATTTTGAAAATTCTTTTTTTCAACAACGCGACAATGAATTGAAACTCGAGCATATAAAATCTATGAAACAAGTCGTCATTTTTACGTAACTATTGAAAAATGAAAATCGACTTTTGAAAAGTGGGATCGTCAATGACCTTTAAACGGTTCTCATCGCATCTCCTGTGAATTTGGAAACAATCCATCAAGTGGTTTTCGAGATACCGTGTCCACCGTTAACTATACAATTCTCATTAAGGAGGTACACCAGCTTCATACAATGTTGCCATGCTAAACCATGGTAAAATTTCAAAATGGTGATAGATCAATAAAATTTGGTGAATATATTCTTTAGTATTATATATGTCAATACAATTTTTTGAATTGAAGTTCACGTGTATAAGCATAGCGTTTTTATAGATATAGGTATATATTCCGGGTATAAGAATTAACGCTTGTGAATTATTTGTAAGAAAACGGCACAACCGAAAAATCTGAAGAAATTTGTATGTACATGAATAATACTAAAGAATATATTCACCAAATTTTATTGATCTATCACCATTTTGCTGAAGCTAGTATACCTCCTTAAGGGGCTATACCAGTGTGAACGCTGAAAATTTGGGTGATTTTCGGGAATTCTTTGGAAGAAAAGTACTCAATTAAATGTTTCGGAAAATTAAGAATATATTTGGCTATATTTGACCTATATTACACAATTTTTTCATAGAGAAATATTGAGATCCAAGCGACTTATGCGCGGCCTTCGGAGGCGCCAAAAAAAAAAGTTCCTCCACTGCTGACATGATTCCGGCCGATTGAGTAGCTGAAACCGAAAAAGGAAAAAAATTCGTTAAGCTGGAAGGTATTTCCTGTACAATGACGTAGGATTTTCGAAAAATATCAACATCTAACAAAATGGCGTAGTTATGAAAAAAAAAAGTCGGTTTTCTTGCCTATATAATAGTCGTTTTTTTCAATGCCAAATCGTCAATTTTCATCCAATCAAAAATATCCTACGTCATTGCAGAGTAAATATATTCAAGAGTACTCAGTTCAAATTTCAAGTCAATCGGATAATTTCTCTTTGAGTTACAATGTCAGCAAATTTGAAAAATCTCATTCCATATTCTTAAAAGTATAAAAATCTCCTCTCATATTCTTGAAAGTATAAATGTCGAAAAAGGCAACAAAAAAAAATCGATTTTTTAAAAGTGTCACACTGGTATAGCCCCTTAAGGGGAGATATACACCTGGGAGCCGGAAAAAAGGTCATTTTTGTGAATTTTTTCAAGGAAAACTATTTAAAATTTCGGATTGGTGTTTTAATTATCTAAAAGTACATACATTCAAAAATATGTTTAATTTTCTTTATTTAAAAATATCAAAAATATACAAGGATATTGTATGATCCTTGGAGCGTCGTAAAAAAAATCTGCGTATACGGTACCCACTGGCGTTTCTTCAAAAATCATCTGAAAAAAAAAACCAAAAAGATTATTAAATTAGATACTATAATCTAGTACTTGTCATAGCCGATTTTGAAAATATCGATTTATGACAAAATGGCGGACGTTTGAACATAAATAGTGATCTTTTGGCCAAAAATTAGTCATTATTTTGCCTATAAAACAAAAACAAAGTAACGGAAAAAAAAATCCTATGACAAGTACTAGATAATGGTGTATAGAATAACCACAAAAAACCTCAAGGCAATCGGTTCATTGGTTTTCGAGAAATTTTGGGTACCGATTTGAAAAACGTGGTTTTGAGAAAAACGCGTTTGAAAATTTGGGAATGAATAAATCATGAAATTTGTCAACTTACATGGAATCATCGATACCAGGCCCATAGTGTAGGTCTTCTACGTTCGACGGAATGTTCATAGCTTCTAAATCCTCGACCTCGACCATCTAGGTGTATATCTCCCCTTAAAACCTCCAGCAACCGCTACTCTTTCCAATATTCTAATCCTCGAAATCTCCGGAACAAGCTCCGCTTTTTGTTCCTGCGTTGGCCCGATCGAGGAGTACGAATAAAACTGAACGAGAGAACGGTCATGACGCCTTTTCCATGAGACGCTCCGGATCTCCCGACTTTGGATTTATTTGTTCAGCTTGAATAGCCGGTAACGTTGCTTGAGTTTTCGACCTCGCACGCCACTGCGCGTTATCTCTAGCGCATAACAAAGATCAAGCGCGATCGACTAATCGAATGCGCGCAGCCTTGAATCGTCGAAGATAGAATTGTCGAGCAACGAAAATAACCGAAGTTCGATACTTGCAGGATGGACATTGAAGATAAAGACAAACTTTTCCAAGGAGTCACCGGTCTGGCTTCTGGGTTCCTGTTACCACAAGAAGACGGAGGACTCGCTGGAGCGCGCTTCCGAGGCTGTGGGACTGGACATGGAGACCGGTAGCGAAATATCGTTGGCGGTCGACGCGGCCAATTCGGACGAGGGAATGGAAGGCTTCAAGAGAGACTTCGTCTCCAGGCTGTGGCTCACTTACAGACGAGAATTTCCAAACTTAAACGGCTCGAACTTCACGTCCGATTGCGGATGGGGTTGTATGCTCAGAAGCGGACAAATGATGCTCGCCCAGGCTTTGGTTTGTCACTTTCTCGGGCGAGGTGAGTTCCCCTCTTACTCACAAACCAAACGCGATTTGGCGATATTTCGTTCGCATGGCTGTTACGCATGTGGAGAACAGGGAAAAACGACAAAATTCGGCAAATTTCGTTCCTCCTGGAATAATCACCGAAAAGTCAGGGAATTTTTCCCAAATTGACTTTTTGCAAGAATTACGAAACATGAAACCAACTTGAAAAAAAACTAAAAAGTATAAAAATAAATGTTTTTGTATATTTTTTTTTATTTATATCATTCTTCATTATACACAAAAAAGTCTTGTGCCAAACATCGAACATTTTAAAAACTGCGAACTGCTTATTGGCTACTTATTTACATAAAAATTTCTGTTTATAATAAAGAACAGGTTCTGTATTTGCTTATAATATTTTTTTTTCTCTGGTGTTCTTTAATTATTTGTCAAATTTCACTTAAAAAAGAAATTATTTTAGTATTTAACGAATTCGTATATTAGATCTTAAAAAAACTATGTTCTTTATTTCACCCCAATCTCCCTGGAATATTTACAAAAGCTGTGTGGAAAACCTGTGAAAGTCAGGGAATTTCCGAGTCAATGATGCGTGACAACCATGGTTCGGGGAGGCTCAAGCGTTTCGACGAAACTCGAAATGAAATATTGTTTTTTTTTTCGCGGGAAAAAAATCGAATTATTGCAATTTGGTAGTGTCTTATGAAAAATTGTGAATTACGCAGTTCATTTCCGGTTGACGTATTCACTGCGCGAATTGGCAATAAAATTCCCACTCGGCTTGCGATCCTCCACGAGAAACCGTTCTATACGGTTTCTTTTTTTTTTTCTTTCTCGAACACGGTGTAGCGAAATGTACAAAAAATTCAAATATTAATGTTTACTAAACGCGTCTACGCACAAAAAAAAAATTAGCGCCCATTCATGCTCTCGAAGTTCGCATCGTTGGAATGCAACGGAAATTCTCTATTGTTTTTTCACGCCATTTTTATTGTTCTCCAAAAGCTTTTGCTATAGATTTAGGCTGCAGGTTTCTAATGAGGATCTTAAGGCCTTAAGACGAGGCTTTTTGGGAATTTTTTGTTGAAAATCATAATAAAGCAATCGAAATGCGGTTTGGAGGGATTATTTTACATATCTGTAGGTACAAAAATGTTTTCTTTTTTATATTTATAACCCAAATTTTTTATTCTCAACAATTTTTTATTTTTATAACCCCAATTTTTTATTTTCCAAAAAAGTACAGAATTCTGGTCCGGTGGTAGGCAGAAAGAAAACGCCTTTATTAGGCCCTCCACGGGCGGACTCAAAGACGCACATGAGTACCCGAAACAAAAAATATGTATTTTTTCGTAATCTACATGAGTTTCGCTAGCGATGTACACAATTGGTACAAAATATTAATTATTGCAAATTTGGCATCACTGAAGAAAAAAAACGTCGAATTTTCGACTTGAAAAACGGCCTCAATTTGTTTATAAACACCTTAATTGTTAATCGATCGTGAAAAACGTGTGTACTTCGCTAGAAAATCTATCTAAGAAGCTACGGTTAAAATATTGGGTCAATCGGTTGACAATTGTAGAAGCTACGAGTTGTTCATTTGTTATTAACAATTATCTGATGATTTTTTAGGAAAATCTTTCACTTTCCAAAAAAATCGTCAGATAATTGTTAATAACAAATGAACTATGCAATATAAAAGAAAAATCCTACGTACTTCCATAGACAATGTATTTTTCAAGATATATTCAACATTTCAAGTGAAACGATTGAAAATTATCTGAGTTATGTTTCCGGCCAACTTAAAAAATGCAGTTTTGAGATAACCGCTGTACAGCCGCCATTTTGAAATTAATCGCTTCGAAAAAATGGTTGTATACAGTCACTGATATGTATGATAAACACCCTCTTTTGTAATCTCGATTTACTTTGTAGTTTTTCTGAAGAAAAAAAATTCCCAAAAGCCTATTTTTTCGGCCTCTAGAGTAGCCTAAGGCCTTAAATATACTATTGAAGTATACCTAAAGTTTGATCATTGTAGAATAATTATTTCTTAGTTTACAAAATCCCTCAATATTGCTTATTTTTGCCTGTCTAAATGTATATCCCGCCTTAAGGTTCTAAAACCATTTTTCTTCAGATCATATCATTCTTGGAATGTCTATTAATCATTTAAGCCAATAAACAAATCGATACATTTTGTTTTTCAAAGGTATATAAGGCCTTAATAAAAGATTGCCGCAACTCTGATCAAACAAAAGAAAAATTGCAATTAGAAAGAAAATTATTTTCGTTGCGTTCCAACGTTGCAAACTTCAATATTCTCCTTCCGCTCGTTTCCTCGCCAACATTTTTCTCCAGCTCGAGGCAACGAAAATGACCAAAATGTTTTATTTTTCTCCGCATGAGAAATCCAGAGTCCAAATATACTAGAAAATATTTCAAACAAAAATGAAAAAAATAAATAAAAGCGTTCGGTTGCATCGTAACGATGTGAGTACGAGAGTCATTGTTTTTCCACACTGTCCCGATTGAGTAACGATCATGTGTTTGCGTTGTGTTACCCGCCCGTAGATTGGCGATGGAGGCCGGATCAGCGTATCGAGACGCATCATCAATTTATTGAGGAGAGCAGACACAGAATGATAATAAAGTGGTTCGGTGACCAGCCGACCCCGCACTCGCCCCTCTCGATCCACAGCCTGGTGTCGCTCGGTGCTATGACGGGTAAACGCGCCGGTGACTGGTACGGGCCGGCCTCGGTCGCTCATTTGCTCAGCCAGGCGGTGAAAAATGCTGCCACCGCACACAACGAATTCGACAATTTGGCCGTCTACGTAGCTCAGGATTGCGCAGGTGAATGAACCAAACGGGGCGAAAATAATACGAGGGAAACATAAACAACCTATCTCGTTACGAGTTTGATTATTATTATGAGTTATTATTATCGTTACTTTTGTTGAAATCGTTCAAGAATGAAGAAAAATTACTTTACTCTTTGATTGAGGGGCTACATCTATCTAGGGACCCGAAAAAGGCCAAAGTCCGATTGTTTTTCTACACGGTTGGTAAAAAAGAAACGTATTTTTGAAAAAATAAAGGTACATAGGGTAAAGTGACCTTATTTTGGCACCCCACCAATTATTGACATTTCTCTCCTACCTACATAGTGGTCCTTAAAGTGGCAATAATTGGGCCCTTATAGTTCCAATAATTGGGCTTAAAGAACCAATAATTAGGCATCTTACCCTATATTGAGGGCCTTGATAAAAATCAACAAAAAAATACAGAAAAACAACAAAAACATGGCCATCGGCAGATGATGAAATTTCGTTGCGACGTTTCGCGCTGGACACTCTATCTTAAACGATCCATCCGAAATCTAAAAACCAAACGAGTTTTTCAACGTAACAATAAATACGAGTCGTTGACGACCAGCGATTTTCAAAATCATTTTTTTTTCATCAACGTTGGCGACGAACTGAAACTCGAGCATACAAAAATATTTTTGGTAAATGCAATTTTTTGACCCACCTAGCTAGATCTAGCCCGTTAAATAACACAAACTTTGCATTTTCTCACAAAGTGTGTCTCAATATGACCTGACATTTTAATTTATCAATAAAACGTATTATTTATTTGAAAGTACGAATATTTCTATTTTAATATAAGGCACGGACATGGAGGTTACGTGTGGAACACAATATTCGGTAATTGCATAAACGGCATGGACTCGGAAGACATATTCTTTCAACAAGATGGCGCAACCTGCCACACTGCGGGCGAAACAATGCAATTATTGCAGACGAAGTTTCATGGTCGTGTTATCTCGCGCCGCGGCGATGTGAATTGCCCACCACGATCGTGCGATTTGACGCCGTTGGACTTCTTTCTTTGGGGTTTTCTGAAAGGAAAGGTGTATGCCAATGATCCACAGACGATTCCGGAGCTCAAGAAAGCAATTGGACGCACCGTTAAGGGGTCTTCTCCTTTAGACGCTAAAAAAGGCTATTTTCATTATTTTTTTTGATAGGTTTATATTATAGATATTGAAATAAAAGTTGTTACACTTAATAAGTACACTTTCGAAATACATTTAAAAAATCTTTTTATGTATTTATGTACCCCAAACAAACTTTGAAAACGTTTTTCTCGAAACAATGTTTTTCGATGGCTTGTTGATAAAATCTTCGATACTCCTAAACGGATCCTTGTGGAATTTTAACCACATATTGGTTACGACTATAACTATAGCGCATATCAAGGATTTCTTTAAATGTTCATATTTAGTCATTTTTTTGCCAAAAACGGTGAAGAACTCTTTTTGTTTTGTTTTTTCGAAAAATTTGTCCACCATTCTGTTATTTTTGCATATGTCAAAAATCGTATGATATGCACTATAGCCATTAACATACTAGATCAAAAACCGTTTGATTTTTTTGTTTCGGACGATCCATCTCCGAGATTTCATCAACAGCGTAGACCAATTTTTTAGGACATTATTTCAACTACCATTTTCGTCTATAAATAGTGACTTAGATAAAAAAAGTTTTATGTGTCTTTCGAAAGTGTATTTATCAAGGGTGACAACTTTTATATCAATATCTATAAAATGAGCCTATCCGAAAAAATTCATGAAAATAACCTTTTTGTAGCGTCTAAAGTGAGAAAGGCCCCTTAATGAAATTCGTCCCCAATTATGTCGAAATGTTATTGAAAATTTCGTCAAAGCAGTGATCGTTTGCAAACAGGGATGAGGCGGTCATTCATCGGATATTGTGTTCCACACGTAACCTCCATGTTTGTACCTTATATTGAGGTAGTCCTATCGACAAGCTTCAATCCATAGAATTTTCATAATTCTTTATTGAGCTTCACTAAATATATTAATAATCGTCTCTGTAAAATTTCAGGGTCGTTTATCGACCTAATTACAGAGTAAGAAATATTAAAATTGCGTATTTTTGTGAAGGAATTCCGAGACGACATACAAAAACTCAATTTCCGGTCGCTACAAACGTGTATATAACAGTGGGAATCCGTCAGATTCTTAAAAATAATCAGATTTACATACTTAACACTTGCAGTAATCCAGTGCTCTCAGAAAAAATTACGCTTATTGACCTAATTTTTATGTAATATCAAGTTTAATTTGAACTTCCGGTATTAGATTTATTACCACTTGCTACGATAAAGAGACGTGACAGCAAGGCAACAGCTGACTGTAGTCCTAACCTCATCTCACTCATTCGAATTTCCACACATATTTCATTTTTAACCGACATATTTCGCCGACACAAATTTTCCACGCTTTTTACCAGTCGTGGCCCGAATAAAATGCTTTATATTTCCCGCACCTGACATTGTTTTGTCAGATCGACGTTGAAAAGCATGGAGGTTAAACTCGCCTGGTTGAGTAAAAAGAGACGGAGATAGAACCAATATTGCCAAATATCAAACCTAGAAATACTGCGCGAATCTTTGGAATAACTATTTTTTTAATTTTCTAATAAAATGGGAACATTCATTAAACAGTTGACACATGGAAAATTTAGTTATTACCGATTTTTTCTTCGCATATGTTAAAAATATAAATTCTAGAAGTCTCAAGTATGGTCAGTGGCATGCCTACCTTAAAATAAAAATATTCGTACTTTTCAGATAAATAATACGTTTTATTGATAAATTAAAACGTCAGGTCATTTTGAGATACTCTATATAACTTTAATCGAAACATTTAGAAATATTATTTACCCTTTAACTTGATCTATGCGATTAACACCTAATATAATTGCAGGACATTTACTTTCAACTTTGACAAGTGAATCAGATATTTCATCACTAATAATCCGATCTTAAATTATCATGTTGATATTAAAAAAGTTGTCCCTTACGATGAACGTCATTGGCTAATTTCAGTTTATCTCGATGACGTGAAAAGCGCGTGCGAAACGAGCGACGGAGGTTGGCGATCTCTCGTCCTTCTGGTACCGTTGAGATTGGGCGCTGACAAATTGAATCCCGGCTACGCGCCTTGCCTCACCTCGCTGCTCAGCCTGGAGGCTTGCATCGGCGTGATCGGCGGTAGACCCCGCCATTCGCTCTACTTCATCGGCTATCAAGAGGACAAGTTGATCCATTTGGATCCTCACTATTGCCAAGAGGCTGTGGACGTTTGGAAGCAAAATTTCTCGCTGGCAAGCTTCCACTGCTCGTCGCCGAGGAAAATGTTGCTCTCGAAGATGGATCCGAGCTGTTGCGTCGGATTTTATCTCCACGACAAGAAGTCGTTTGACTCGTTTGTCAAAATAGTCGAGCCTGTGAGTACGCGCTTCTTTTTACCCAACGATTGTCATGCTTGTCGTCCAACGGCGATAAGGACGCGAAGACTATTTCAAATTAATATGATTACGAGACGTTTTCAGTTAGAACATGTATAGTTTTCTATGTGACGGTAATTAAAATGAAGAAAATGCCAATTTGAGAAAATGGCACGCATTTGCGAAAAAAATCAACATTTCACGCAACATTTCTGTAAAATGTGGATAAAAAAGTAGTTTTATTTCTTCCAATTTCTCAAAAACAATTTTCGTCAAGTAGACTGTACCAATATTATCAATATTTCTATCAAGTTTCAACGCAATCGGCTTAATAGTTTTTGAGTAATCTTGCACGCCAATTTCGATAATGCAGTTTTGAGAAAAACGCGTTTAAAGTTCACGCCCGCTCCGAATCCGAGCGGTGAGGCACAGCGTTGACGGGCTGTAACGTTTGAAGTTTTTCGAATTTCGCTTTGAAACTTTGGGAAAATATTCTACATATGAGGCATTCTTCATCAACTGGGACACTTTTTTTTCAACCTCTTCAATTTTGCTTCAAAATCTGCCAGTTTGAAATATCAGTCAAAAGGAACGTCTGTAATTCTTTAAAGATTTTTTTAGGCGTCCGTTCAGGATTTTCAATTTTTCATTACGAACACTGTATCCGAAAAAATATTCATAAAACAAAGAAAAACATAAGAATGAAATCTTTTAATTTTTTCCGCTTTATCGAAAAAAATCAAAATCATAATTTTTCTGCATTGAGAAAATCGAAATTTGGCAAAAAAATGAGAATAACATTTTTTTAAAGCTAATAACACACTTTCGATTTCGGTACAAATTTTACAGGATGTCTGTCATAGGGTAAAGAGTCTGCGAAAAAAATTTCAGAATGGTACCTGCAATGGTTAGGATGAAAACCCTGCGAAATCTCATAACCATATATATGCGGTTATGAGATTTCGCAGGGTTTTTATTTTTTTTATATGAGATTTCGCAGGGTTTTTATTTTTTTTTCATCCTAACCATTGCAGGTACCATTCTGAAATTTTTTTCGCAGACTCTTTACCCAATGACAGACATCCTGTAAAATTTGTACCGAAATCGAAAGTGTGTTATTAGGTTTAAAAAACATTTATTCTCATTTTTTTGCCAAATTTCAACTTTCTTAATGCAGAAAAATTATGCTTTTGATTTTTTTCGATAAAGCGGAAGAAATCAAAGTTTTTTATTCTTATGTTTATTTTTTGTTTGATGAATATTTTCTCGGACACAGTGTTGGTAATGAAAAATTGAAAATCCTGAACGGATGCCTAAAAAAATCTTTTAAAAATCACAGCGTTCCTTTTGCCTAATATTTCAAACTGGCAGATTTTGAAAAGATTGGAGAGGTTGATAAACAGTGGCCCAGTTGATGAAGAATGCCTCATATATAGTTATATCGTTTGAAGAAAAAAAAATTGATTTTTTCATCGTTGTAAATGTATATCCCGCCTTAAGGGGCTGTACCAGTGTGAACGCTGAAAATTTGGGTGATTTTCGGGAATTTTTTGGAAGAAAAGTACTCAATTAAATGTTTTGGAAAATTAAGAATATATTTGGCTATATTTGACCTATATTACATAATTTTTTCATATAAAAATATTGAGATCCAAGCGACTTGTGCACTGCCTTCGGAGGCGCCAAAAAAAAAGTTCCTCCACTGCTGACATGATTCCGGCCGATTGAGAGTAGCTGAAACCGAAAAAGGAAAAAATGTCGTTAAACTGGAAGGTATTTCCTGTAAAATGACGTAGGATTTTCAAAAAATATCAAAATCCAACAAAATGGCGTAGTTATGAAAAAAGTCTGTTTTCTTGCCAATAAAATGGTCGTTTTTTTCAATGCCAAATCGTCAATTTTTATCCAATCAAAAATATCCTACGTCATTGTAAAGTAAATATATTCAAGAGTACTCAGTTCAAATTCCAAGTCAATCGGATAATTGCTCTTCGCGTTACGATGTCAGCGAATTTGAAAAATTTCATTTCGAGAAAAACGCTTTTAAAGATGTAACTATTGATTTTTGCAAGATAAAATGATAGAGATACGGCCTTGAATTTTTTACAGGATATTCTTGAAAGTATAAACTGTTGAAAAAGGCAAGAAAAATCGACTTTTTTCAGTGTCACACTGGTATAGCCTCTTAAATGAAAGTTCAAAACGGAAATTCGAAAACGTGAGTTTGCTCATCACTCAATTATTACCGACCTAATTTTCAATTGGAAAACCAACCATTAACATAATAGAGGTACCGCTATTGAAAAACATCGAGAATTATGCACCAATCGCCATTTTAAAATGTTAAAGAATTTCAGATAATACTGTATTTCACTTCGACGTTATTCTCACGCATACGTCATATTTGATGTACCCCTTGAAAAACGTACAACCGAAGTTTCACTGTATTCGATTCACTGACGAAACTCTCGACCGTGCACGTACCGCCCCAAAGCGAAACGGCACACGCTGGAAAACTTCCTCAGCCACTCACGTGCCACAGTGCTCGCCCTTGCGAACTTTTCGCCAATGTCTCTCTACCAGCCCGTGTCGTCCCGTTTTCCCAGCGACTTCGCACGAGCCCCAAAATAATCAAAGTATCTCAACGTTGCAGTTTTTGGTGCCGCCGAATCAGAAGGCCGACTATCCAATGTTCCTATTTTGCGAGGGAAGCGGCGAATATTTGCGGCGGGGCTGCGAGGCGAGCGAGGGAATGCTCACCTCGACGAGCTCGTCCACGACTCGTGATAACCTCGAGGACGAGGCACACTACGAATGCGAGGAGTTCGAGCTCATATGAGCTCAGCGCGAACAACCGAGCCCACGCGCCCGGTTAAACCGATCGAGAGAACAGCTCTTGTACTTAAAAAAGGACCGAATAGACCGTCCGCGGAACTGATTAGAAAAGAAAAATGGGAAGAAGAGGGGGGGGGGGGTAAAAAAAGGAGCTCTTCGACTCCCCTGGCTGGCCTTGAATCTATTTATTCTGGATATACATATATACATATATATATATTTATGAAAACGAGATAAAGAAATTCACGCGAATTTGGCAATTTTCGAAAAAAAAAAAACGCCCGAAATGGCGATTTTTGTTCGTTTTTTATTTGTTGGTGGAAAGAGCGTGAATTGCACTTATTGTTTTTCGCGATGAGGATTTCAATCCCGAGGCTCGTATCGTCCAGAGCGAATATCTAGGCGCGACTCGAATTCGTCGTTTCGACCAATCGCTATCGTATTGCCATACGCACGGTGAATTTGTCTTTCGTTGATCTCAAAATTGAACGAATTTTGAACGGTCGGTGTCGTTCGAGAGCCAAGTGCCACGATTTAGTTTACGTTTTTTTTTTTAAATCGTTGCCTTCTTTTTACTTCCGTTGATCTCACTCCATTGTTGTTACGGGTGCTCCTCGTGTAGAACGCGAGTCGATTTGTTATCCTATAGTAATTTATACATCTCTCTCTCTCTCTCTCTCTCTCATCCGTTTTCTCGGTCTTACCACTCACTCTGTACACGAGCGAAAGAAAAATAGAAATATCCCGTAAATTTAGATTTGAAATACGATATGCCAAAATTCTCACCCTGTACTATAAATAGGATTCTCAATGAGGAACGAGGAAGAAAAAACAAGAAGCATCGATCATAGATATTCGGTGGGTCCACCCCCCAGAGGCACCGTAGTTAAAAAGTAGCGGATAAACGAAACTTGATTCACCAAAAAAAAAAAAGCAAAAACGAAAGACAAAAAGATTCTCTAAGTTATTTATTTATTATCGAAATTTCATTCATCATAGAAAGTTGTTATCGCCCGCTCAATGTTGCTCACTCATTGTTAGGAAGAAAAAGATACGTGGAAAAGAAAAGTTAAGAACATTGGGCGGAATGTCGTGCGGGAGGAGGTACACAGCGAGCACCCTCTCCTTTTGCTGTGATTCAAGTGTCTCGGATCAGCTTTCCCTTTTGTCACTCGTCAGGGAAAGCGTCAACGCCGAGAATAAAGTGAACGATGAGTCGTAACAAAAATAATGGTATTTTTTTATTTCCTCGTACATTCCCGCTCCTCGTTGATTTATTGTCATTTTTTTAAGGCGAGAAATCCCCTTGGAATTTTCAAAAAATCGATTTTTTTTACATATTTCGAAAGTATGATACCCAAAGAATATACTGACCAAAGGAAGATTGGAAATATCGAATATTTGCGGAGTTATCGCATATAGTCTAGAGCGCGGGGACAGCATGCGGTCAGGTAGCGAGTCACATGTTGAAACTTCAAACGCGATTATTTCGAAACTACTTTTTCAAAAACGGCTCGTGTTGGAGCTCAAAAAGTTATCGACCGATTTGGATGAAATTTTGGGAGGTTACTCTCAACAATATTATCGGAAGGATATACCTAAAGTTTGAAAGGTAGCGTGTGGATAAATAACTTTTTTGGGGTCAAGTATGTCGAAAAAATGGTCGAAAATTCGAACTTTGGAGTAAAAAGGCTCCCAAATTTTCAAATTTACACTTTTTCATCATTTTTTAGGTATATCCTTTCCCTTAATATGTCAGTAAACGAATGACACTTATTAAATATTTTTCAGATCAACAGAAAAAGAGTGACAACTGCAGCACTTTTCGATGTCGCGGAAAACAGGCGTCCGAAGACCCTTAATAACGCCGCCATTTTGTTGGTCATCCCAAAAAAATATTTTTTTTAACTTGACAGTTATTAACTTATGTCCAAATTTGGATGGACATAATAAATAAACTTATGTCCAAATTTGAAAATGAACAGATTATTTTATCCCCTCTAAAAAAAATCCCGAAAAATACCTATTTTTCACGCTCCCAAAGGGATTTCTCGCCTTAAGGTAATCCTATCGCTTCACACTAGTACCACTGATCATACTTGAGACTTGTACAATTCATATTTTTAACATATGCACAGAAAATAATTTGCAATAACTGAAATTTTCCATGTGTAAACTGTTTAACGAATGTTCACATTTGATTAGAAAAATGAAAAAATGGTTATCCCAACGATTCGCGCAGTATTTCTAGGTTTGATATTTGGCAATATTGGTTCTATCTCCGTCTCTCTTTACTCAACCAGGCGAGTTTAACCTCCACGCTTTTCAACGTCGATCTGTCAAAATAATGTGAGATGCGGGAAATATAAAGCGTTGTATTCGAGCCACGACTGGTAAAAAGCGTGGAAAATTTGTGTCGGCGAAATATGTCGGTTAAAAATGAAATATGCGTGGAAATTCGAATGAGTGAGATGAGGTTAGGACTACAGTCAGCTGTTGCCTTGCTGTCACGTCTTTTTATCGTAGCAAGTGGTAATAAATCCAATACCGGAAGTTCAAATTAAACTTGATATTACGTAAAAATTAGGTCAATAAGCGTAATTTTTACTGAGAGCATTGGATTACTACAAGTGTTAAGTATGTAAATCTGATTATTTTTAAGAATCTGACGGATTCCCACAATTATATACACTTTTGTAGCGACCGGAAATTGAGTTTTTATATGTCGTCTCGGGATTCCTTCACAAAAACACACAATTTTAATATTTTTTTCTCTGTAATTAGGTCGATAACCGAACCTAAAATTGTACAGAGACAATTATTAATATATTCGGTGAAGCTCAAAAATTTTTTATAAAAATCCTATGGATTGAAGCCTGGCGATAGAATTACCTTAACTTCCTCGTCACTCATCGACGTTCTTTTCTCTCGTACAAAAAAAAACTTAGTCTCGGAGCGTTTCTAAAATTGAGAACACCGTCTACGGCGTTTATTCGCGCACAGAGCGAATATTTGTACGTATTTGTAATTTTAATATACAGAGATAAATAGAGTTAGTACAATTAATTGAAATAATTGAACGGAAAAAGTGTGCGTTTCAACTTCGAAACAACCATCGAAGCAATTTTCGGCTCAATTAATAATTCACAGCTTAATTGTCAGTTTTTTTGCTCGATTATTTCATAAAATAACGTAATTCAATTCTAATTCGCGCAAAAGGACGATATTAATAAATATTTTGGAGCCGATATCGATTTTGAAAGAGAAAAATTATCGTCACGAATATAAAGACTCAAAATGAAGATTCTGCAATTCATTGCAGAAAATTGCCAATATAACGAGGTAAGACTCGAATCCGAATCGTTCGTTGCATTTTTTTGTCACATCGCTTTTAGTTCGACGAATCCCGTGTATATAAATATCAATTTATAATGGCGTTGCCACGCGCCATTTTGTCTCAAGTTACGGTTGACATACTTGCGCCGCAGTACGCGACGTACGGTTTAAAGCCGTTGTATCATCAATTGATCTAACTCTTTGGTTTTTCCCACCTATATGTACTATGTATCGGCAAAAATTGTAATTCCTCGTCTCGTTTCCGGTATGCCTCAGGCGTATCTTTCCAGGCATTCTACGACATGCGGCCACATTTCTGCCGTTGTATTGCCCCGAAATTCCTTCAGTATACCGAGTTTTCGGTAATAATTTATCACCGGCTCGGTCTTCGTGACGTAATCCTGCAAGCGTTTCTTCACGACTTCCGGTTTGTCGTCGATTCTCTGGGAGAGCGGCTCGCCGGTGAGGTCGTCTCGGCCCTGTGCAATGTAAAATTGAATTTCTGGGAATTCTGGAGGTACGCGGGAGGCAAAGAGTATTTGGAAAAATAAAAATCTTTAGTGAGTTTTGTGAAAAATGGCGCGCGGCCGCGAGTTACCGATCGTTGCCAATTTCAGTTACCGACCATTACCGATTAGAGTTACCGATCGTTACCGATTGAAGGTACCGACTATTATCGATCGTTACCGACTGTTACTGATTTGAGTTACCGATCGATACCGATTCAAGTTTCCGATCGTTACCGATTGAAGTTACCGATTATTACCGATTCGAAATACTAATCGTTACCGGCCTTACTGATTTGAGTTACCGATCGATACCGATTCGAGTTACCGACTATTACCGATTCGAATTACCGATCATTACCGATAGTTACCGACTATTGCCGATTCGAGTTACCGATCATTGCCGATTCGGGTTACCGATCGTTACGGACCATTACCTATTCGAGTTACCGATAATTACCGATCGAGTTGTAAATTCGCAGGTGTGTGAAACAACCGAGTAATATCGGTAAAACAGATTGCGTTCTTACCGCCACTTTGGGATCGTTGAAGCCAATATTGTAGACTCTACCGCTTGGTAGATGGACCCACCGGTTCTTCACGCGCTCGAGTATCACAGAGTGCGGCACGATGAGGTTCAGTACCAAATTCACCGGATGGCTCTCCTGAAGCTTTTCGGCTTGCGTCAAAGTACGCGGGAAGCCTGAATCAACGATCGCATCTATCATTATCGTTTGCCTCAAAAATGCAAAATAAACGAAGACGAAAAGAAACGTTTTTTTTGTGACATCGTTACTGGCCCGCATCGGCGCCGCGATGTCAACAAAACTTGTACCATAAATCCTGGTATTATTATTGATCCGAAACGTTCTAATATCCATTATAATGTATAAAATATGCGTTTTAATTTAACTTTTTAAATCTTATTTAAGTTAAATTTAATTTAAATTTGAAATTCAACATGTTATTCAACTTTAATTTAACATTTTAAAACTGATTTAACAAAATGTTGAACTAAAATGTAACTAATATATTTTTGTTTATAATTTATTAGATTTTTCCACTCTTAAGATCATTTGATTGTAAATATTTTTAATTTAAATGAACAAATTTGTTTGTGTATTTTTATAAATTAATTTTCAACATTTCAATATTCAATTCATTTGAGTTCATAGGTCATTCTAATAGAGATAAGCAAGTACAAAATTCGAATAGAAATACGCAGGCAAAAGTGCAATTAAGTCATTTGAATAGAGATAAGCAGAGACGAGCCGCCCATGGCTGGAAAATGTGCGAAAACTGTTAATAATTATCGTCAAACTGCAAGTTTCTTGCCTTCGCGTACTTCTTATGCGGTCTGTACCGGCAAGGCCGCGCATGCGCCAGCGCGGACCGATTACGACATTAGATGCGTCGAACGCGTCCGAGATGTGCGTCCCTAACCTCAAATTCGCCCAAACTATCGTACGCATTCAGTCACCGTGTATCGTACGCCCGGATAATTCTCATCAATAATCGCCTCCAATTTTCGGTGACTATCATCAAGCCCCGAAAAACTCAAAAATTCTCGTACGTAAAGTTTTCGCGCGCGAAAGATTCCAAAAATAAAATCGAACGCATATCTTTCTATTCGAAGGTCCTTCGCTACGTTCTCGCGTACAGTTCCTGTCAAAACGCGCAACGCCGAAGTTTCTCCGAAATCGTTGCATTGCCCGAAGCTTTCGTAATCAAAAAGGAGTTCAAGATTTTGCAATTGAAATCAAGCTCGCCCGATGACTCGTACGACCTCGAATAATCCGCGAATTTGCACAAACATTTTTTTTCTTCCAATTTAGATCGTACTTTGATCGGGATACTCACCGTCGAGTAGCCAGCTGCGGTCGCCGACGTTCTCAATTTCCCTGCCGATAAGCGATATCATCGTTTCATCCGGCACGTATCTTCCTTCCTCCAAGTACTTCTTCACTTCTTTGCCAAGCTCTGCAGTGCATACATAACACGCGCATATAACAAACAAAATTATCGCAATTACGTAATCCTTTTATCGCCGCGTTGCCGGACACTTCGAAATTAGGGCTCGAGTAGCCCGAAAATGGCCAAAACACGAAAAATAAAATTAAAAAAAAAAACTGCATTTCGCACATTTCGATAGCGTGGAGATTTTGAAAAGCCAAACGTACCGGTCCCGTTGGCCACGTGATAGCGCAGCTTATCGCCGCTGGAAATATGAGTGACGCCGAAGCCTTTAACGATCCTGGAGGATACGGTTCCCTTGCCGGAAGCCGGTGCACCGAGGATGACAGCCCTGAAGGCCGCGGCCTTGGCCAACCACGTGGATACCTTGACCATTTATCGCGCCTTCGGCTAGTTTATTTTTATTACTTTCGCTCAATCGAGCCGAGGGTGCGCGCGCGCGCGTCGAAATATAGATATGCGTTAAGTGTAATGTTCGCGAAGTGTTTTTTTTGCCGCGTCGCGTCGATCGCGTGCCGCCGCGCGGAACTTTGTCTTTTTCACCGAAGGAAGCTTCGCCGCGTGCTCGCCCGACAGGAGTTTAATGTTCGACTACAGACGCTGCTCCATTACCTCGTCGTGATTCATTTTGATCTGCGCTCCAATCAAGTGCTCGCGTGCATGTGTGAGCGGGGGAACGAAAAAAGAGGGAAGATGTCAGGCTTGCGCACGTGCAACTCATAATTGCCGTTGTGTGTACTTCGACCCTTGATTATCGTTCGTGCACGCGCAATTCGACGCCTAAACCGCCTATCGGCATAGCCCAAAAGTTCGAGATGGTCGAAGAGATGGAAACGTCGCATGAGTGCGGATGCACGCGCACACACACGCGTGTATGTGTATAGGCGACGTCCGATGTCACTTGAATATGTAACTTTTCCGCGTCCACGTGCGTGACGCAAGGTTGTCGCGACGTTTCGTAAAGATAGGTCTTGATATATATATATATATATATATATATATATATATATATATATATATATATATATAGTATTTTACCAGCGCGCTGTCATTGAGAACGTTGGAGAAAAAATTCGTTGGCTAGACCCAGAGATGTATATATACCTAAATATATGCGCACAGCTATAGAGGGCCGGTTTAAGGCGGGAAACCAGTTTAGGACTACGTTTTTTAAAGTGATTTTCGTGATTTTTTCTTTACAAGGAATAAATTAATAGAATTTATTCATACGTTGGGAATATTTTATACATATTTTGAAGCAAATATTTTTAATATTTCGAAGCAATTCCGCTGAAAATATGGAACATATAACTTGTCGCCATCAGACTTTGGTGTTTGTGTACACTCTGGAGACGAGTTTTCTTCGGAGATCAAAACGGTTTGAAGATTACTTTAAGGCCTTAGGCCACAGTAACGGGTATAAAATCATGTGCAAATTTAACAATTTTTTTTCGTATGAAAAAGTGATTCACTCATAAAATTAATTACACATCTATTTAGTATGAATATCAAGTTGTTAGAATATATATATATATATATATATATATATATATATATATTCGATGTACAAAATGGCCGACTAACATTTTCTTTTGTTATCTTTTTTAGGCGCTCCGCGGCGTGACATTTAGCCTCCACAATTTTTTACCTAGACCAAAAAACAAATTTTCGTCAATCTACATTAGAATACCTAGAGAAGTTTAAAATGTTAAACTTTAACGGAACTTTAACGGACTTAGACGGAATTTAAAAAATATTGTTTTATTGAAAAGTTGTAGGTATTTGATCTTAAGGAATGAATTTTCAGTGAAAAATTTCGTTATAACTGCTCATAAAATGAAAAGTTTTCGAATAATCAGAAATTCCGTACGTACTTCTCTGCGAAATGCAATTAGGATCATACCTTTTAAATGTGAAGTAAATCGAGTGAAAATTGTTGAAGTTATTTGTCACGCCAATTGGAAAAACGCTGTTTCGAGAAGTTTCGAGTAGTCGGCCATTTTGTACATCGAAAAAAATAAAAATAAATTTTCTAACAGCTTGATATTCATACTAAATAGATGTGTAATTAATTTTACGAGTGGATCACTTTTTCACGCGAAAAAAAAATGGTTAAATTCGCACATGATTTTATTCCCGTTACTGTGGCCTAAGGCCTTAAGGGGGGGAGATACACATAAATGGTCGAAAACGACGAAAAATTTCGGGATTTTTGCCAACGCAACTACTGGACCAAACGTTTTAAAATTTGCAGGGTATTTTATTTTACGTTAGAAGACATGAAAACCATTTTTTTTTCATCGACAATGAGTGTTCACCAGCAGCCTGCAGCCAATTGTTGCTGAACGAATTTTCGAAATTCGCGGCAACGATAAAAAAAAACTACGATTCATTTCAATTAAAGGTTTTTAGACACATCATTGTAAACCCTCGTCGATAAACCTCCACATTCGATAAAACAAATTTAATTAAACAATCATTTTTTGCATAAAACACACGAAAATTTTCGGTGAAAATTCGATCCTTTTTTTCTAAAATCCGCCGTTATTACAATATTCAACTTTTTCCACTTTTTCTTGATTCATGGATAGCGTACTTTCATGTAGAATGGAATGGTTTTTGAATTTTTTGTTTCGAATAAAATAAAACTATAGCTGCCGCAGTTCGACATCGCGAGGAGAATTCGTTCAGCAACAGATGGCTGCAGGCTGCCGATGAACACTTATGGTCGATTAAAGTAAATTTTTTCATGTCCTTCTAATGTACAATAAAATACCCTACAAATTTCAAAACGATTGGTCCAGTAGTTGCGTTGGAAAAAAATCCCGAAATTTTTCTTCATTTTCGACCATTTATACGTATTTCCCCCCTTAAGAATATGTTTGCCTTCTATATGAACCTATCTCTGACCGAAAAGATTGAAATTAGCATTTTTTAAATGTGTTTAAACAAAAGGGTATCATTTTTGCCATTATTTTGTAAGTTTTTTTTGCTATAAAGCATATACTTTGAACAATATTGCCCGAATTTAGGTTCATAAAGAGCGTAATTATATAAACACACTATTACTTTATAAAATTATAGGTTAGAAACTTTTAGAGCTTGAGTGTACACGAATTGAAAAAAAATTCCGAAGACAAAAAATTTAAGGCAGTGATGAATTGTTTATACTGCTTACCGGTTAATGAGCGATTAGTTTTACTAACAATTAATGGAATAAAAAAATGGATTTAATGAGTCATCTGAACTGGTTTCCCGATTTAAGGGGGGGGGGGGGCAATGGAGCCTCCACAATTCGAATTTTTAGGTATTTTCTGACTGCTATGCAACACTTCGTGAAAAAAGTTGTGACACTTTCATAAAGCACTTTTTCATAGGCTGCCACGTAATTGAAATGTTTGAAAACATCGATTTTTGCTTTTCCAGGGATTCTTCAAATATACGTTTCGAAAATATTCTCTGAAATTTCCAACTCGATCCGTTCAAAATTGAGGGAGTTATGGGCCTTGATAGGTAGTGTCGCAAACCGGCGAACTTTAAGGGACTATACCAGTGTGACGCTTCAACAAAATCGACATTTTTTGCCTTTTTCGACAGTTTACTTTCAAGAATATCCTGTAAAAATTTCAAGGCCGTATCTCTAATCATTTTATCTTGCAAAAATCGACAGTTAAATCTTTAAACGCGTTTTTCTCGAAATGAGATTTTTCAAATATGCTGACATTGTAACTCAAAGAGCAATTATACGATTGACTTGAAATTTGAGCTGAGAACTCTGGGATATTTTTATTCTACAATGACGTAGGATATTTTTGATTGGATGAAAATTGACGATTTGGCATTGAAAAACAACGACCATTTTATAGGCAAGAAAACAGACTTTTTTATAACTACGCCATTTTGTTAGATTTTAATATTTTTCGAAAATCCTACGTCATTGTACAGGAAATACCTTCCAGTTTAACGACTTTTTTTCCTTTTTCGGTTTCAGCTACTCAATCGGCCGGAATCATGTCAGCAGTGGAGGAACTTTTTTTTTGCGCCTCTGAAGGCAGCGCATGAGTCGCTTGGATCTCAATATTTTTCTATGAACAACTTTACTTTTCTTAAAAAAAATTCCCGAAAATCACCCAAATTTTCAGCGTTCACACTGGTATAGGTAGTCCTATATTTAAGGTAGTCCTATCGCTAGACTTCAATCTATAGGATTTTCATATTTTTTTTTTAACTTCACTAAATATATTAATAATCGTCTCTGTAAAATTTCAGGGTCGTTCATCGACCTAATTACAGAGAAAAGAAATATTAAAATTGCGTATTTTTGTGAAGGAATTCCGAGACGACAGAAGAACCTAATTTCCGGTCGCCACAAAAGTGTATATAATAGTTGGAATCAGTCAGATTCTTAAAAATAATCGGTTTACATACTTAACACTTTAAGTAATCCACTGCTCTCAGAAAAAATTACGCTTATTGACCAAATTTTCATGTAATATCAAGTTTAATTTGAACTTCCGGTATTGGATTTATTACCACTTGCTACGATAAAGAGACGTGACAGCAAGGCAGCAGCTGACTGTAGTCCTAACCTCATCTCATTCATTCGAAATTCCTCACATATTTCATTTTTAATCGACATATTTCGCCGACACAAATTTTCCACGCTCTTTACCAGTCGTGGCCCGAATACAATGCTTTATATTTCCCGCACCGCACATTGTTTTGACAGATCGACGTTGAAAAGCATGGAGGTTGAACTGGCCTGGTTGAGTAAAAAGAGACGAAGATAGAACCAATATTGCCAAATATCAAACCTAGAAATACTGCGCGAATCGTTGAAATAACTATTTTTTCGTTTTTCTAATTAAATGTGAACATTCATTAAACAGTTTACACATGGAAAATTTAATTATTACAATTTTTTTGTGCATATGTTAAAAATATAAATTGTACAATCTCGAGTATGATCAGTGGTACGACTAGTGTGAAGCGATAGGATTACCTTAAGGTCTTTGGCCACTCTACAGACCGGGAAAATAGGCTGTGTGGGGATTTTTTTTTTCAGAAAAACTACAAAATAAATCGAGTTTACAAAAAGGGTGTTTATCATACATATCAGTGACTGTGTACAATAATTTTTTTGAAGCGATTAATTTCAAAATGGCGACCGTGCAGCGTTTATCTCAAAACTGCATTTTTTAAGCTGGCCGGAAACAACTCGGACAATTTTCAACCGATTCACTTGAAATGTTGAATATATCTTGAAAAATACATTGTCTATGGAAGTACGCAGGGTTTTTTTAAAGATATTGCATAGTTCATTTGTCATTACGGGGAGGGTAGGGGTTTGCACTTTTGAAAAATCCATTTTTTTGTTGTCTTTTCTCATAGTTAAACATTTCAAGAATATAATCCCAAAATTTTAAGTCAATCAGAGCAAAACTCTCGAAGTTATTGACTATTTAGTCCCGCTCCTCTAACACTGTAGCTCCGACTTCTCTAAACTTCAAACGCGTTTTTCTCGAAACCACTTTTTCAAAGTCCGTGTTCACTGCCATTTGAAAACTACATGACCGATTTATTTCAAACTTGGTACACACTTTCTACATATAAAATACCTCCCCCCAACGGTTAGTTTGAGACTTTTTTTTTCATTGAGGAGGTTTTCCACCCCCAAAATGGCAGAATTTCTCGTGAAAAATAGCACTTTTCACTTTACATGACCACCAAAAATTTAGAAATGAAAAAAAAAATGATCAAAGACCGTTGGGGGAGGATTTGATGATACTTTGACTAAATTTTAATGGTACTTGATTTCAGATAATTTCTAGCTGAGATACAGTGAACACCGCAAATCGTGGTTTTCCAAAGGCGTTCCTGGAAAAGCTTTGTCACCGGCTTGTTTGTGGATATTTTCGCGTACAAATTTCACGGAATGTTCTTGAAATGACACTTAACAATGTACAAAAGGTTTCAATAAATTTACTCTATCCATATAGATAAAAAAAATCGCAAAAAAGTGTTTTTTTTCACGCTGTAACCTCTAGCCTCCCCTTAAAAATTATCCGACGATTTGTTAGGCAAATTTTTCAGGTCCCACTTTAGAAGTGCGCCATTTGGCCAACAATCAATATATCGAAAAAATCCTCCGTACTTCTATAGCAGTGATTATATATAATCGAAAAAAAATCATTGGCTCATTATAATTAAACAATTACAGGAGCTGTTTGTCAGGCCGTGGACCCTGAAAAACGGAGACGCCATCGCAAAAACGAACGTGTAGTCACAATTATTGTATATGTATGATAAACACCCGTTTTTGTAATCTCGATTTATATTGTAGTTTTTCTAAAAAAAAAATCCCCGAAAAGCCTATTGTTTCGGCCTCCAGAGTGGCCTAACCCCTTAATTTGAACATTGAAAGCAAAGCATGGATACCGGTTTCCGATAATATCGAAAAACCGGAATATCGGACCAAAAATCCGATATTGAACCAATCATCCAAAAGCAGATGACTTTTATCTCGAAAACCGTGGGACTGTTACTAAACTGAAATTCCGGCGTATAGTAGGACATGATCTGACCTATCGACAGTTGCAGAATTATCCATTCATAACAGGACACCCTGTATATATTATCTTTATTTTTCAAAGCGAGGAATAGGCAAATTAAAAAATGAATAAAAAAAAACTGTTTAATGGAATCAAACTTTTTATTATCATTTGTAGTTATGTAGGACACAGTTACAAAGAATTATCATCAACAAAACAAGGACAATTTCCAAACATTTTTTAATTAGGTGTCCAAAACGCTGAATATCTAATAATTATTCTTATTTAATCGTTGATAATTCTTTGTTACTGTCGTCAAACTGCAATTAATGAAAAAGTTTCACTCCATACGATTTTTTTCCAAATTCATTTGTGAAGTTGCCTACCCCTTAAAAAAACAAAAAATGGTTTACTTTTGCGTAAAGCATCACTGGGCCATTTTTTAGCGGAAGAGACACTTTTTCACGCAATCGTGTCCATCGACCCTGTACCCACGAGGGAGGATAAAAGGAAAAATGCCGTCGTATAACACGCGAAGATATTCACAGAATGACAAACGACACTTTTATTCTCGTTATTTCGTGTTTTTCGTTTGTTTTTCTTTTCTTAACCTCTTTTTTTTATTGACAAAGTAGCACTTTTATTCGTATGAAAAAGTAATACATTTCTGAGTCTGGGCTTGTCTCTTCAACAAGTTCTAGCCCTCGTCTTCCGGTTTGTCCGCTTCTCATTTTCCTTGTCGTTGACGAGACAAAAGAAACCGCCGCGCCGATGGAAGTTATTCGCGGAAGGCCCTCCCGTAATTCGGATATAAGAATTGAAATCGATGATTCATACAGCAACGTGCCTTCGTGTCAATTCCGTTAACGCAGATACTTTTGTTTAAAAACTTCATTCGCCCAAGTTGCACCGCGAGGTGCAGAACCGAGATATACAAAAAAAAAAGGAAAGAAAAACCAACAGTGCGTCTAAAATATAGGCAGACCTCTCCGTTTATTCTGCATTTCGTTTTATGATTACCGACCCATTTATTTTGCTCTCCCTTGTTCCCCCGCCCGTTCGGTTGGAGCTTGAGTGGAAAAGTGAAAATCACTAATTTCATTAATTCTCTCTCTGTCGCTGCCTCGCGCCCGGTCGATCGTGATGTCCCGTAGGAGTTTCAGGTAGGAGCCGTTATTGCCGTTCACTCGTGATAAGTTGAGCGCCACTCTTAAAACTCTAAGCTTATGGCCAGTAAAAAATCTTTTTGATCTATCTCACCATTTTTCTCTCATGATCCCTGCCTCGCATACACCGTCGGAATAAAAGTATCAAAATCAACAGAGCCAAGAACTCAGAGTGCACGATAATAAAGAAAAGAAAAAAAAAAGAAAAGAAAAAAAGATTGTCGAACAAAAGAAGCGAATTCTCCGTAGGCGAAATATTTTTGAAGCCGGAATAATGTGAATTGCTGCTCGTTAAGTTCGTCACTTTTTGCATGATTGTTACGACTTTCTTTTGGAGAATATTTCGTTGTACCAGCAATTTGTGATTTTGTCCCCTCGCTACCCCCCATGCATGCTTCTCCGTCTGTCCATCTCTCTTCCTTCCCCCACTATCAGAAGATAAAAGATCGTTAGGAGCGCGTCCGAAAACGGTCATTGGCAAAATCCTCGTTCCCAACGTTGTCGTCACAGAGTGGTAAACTGGTCTGGCGCACACACACACGATTGTTTTCGCTTTACCACAGTTCGCCGTCCTTCTCCTTGGCCGGTACCTCGATCACTCGCGGCTTGTCGATTATTCTCGCCGTTCGATTGCCCTTCTCGACGATTCCGATTATCCACGCCTGATAGCCCTCCTGCTTCTCGATGTCTTTGCAGTACGCGGCGGCCTTGAAAAAAAAAACAACAAACTTTCGTATTTAAGACGTCTTCGCGATTCACAGTTTTTTTTAAATCGATTTTTTTAATTACATTTTTCGGAAGTATACATATCCAAAAGTATCATAGTGAAGTGTTATGAAGATCAGAGGAGTCTAACTGTATTTTTGTGTGGTCTCTACGTTACTACCTGAGCACATTCATCTGCTCGTTAAAAACTGTAAGGAAAGGCTCTGCCTTGTTGGGCCAAAAAATGTTCGTTTTTTTCACCCATTTTTTATGCGAAAAGTATTAAACATAGAATGTTGATATTTGGTTTTTTGCTCACTATTTTTTTATTTTTCAATTTTTTTTTCTTGATTCTAGGTCGACTTCTAGACAACATTGTACAACGTAAAGATACGTTTGACTTTTTTGCTTCAGATCACCTGTCCGGGACTTCGGACTTCCGCAAGCGAAGAATTTCATCGCCCGCGCACCGACATGCGTGGCTCCTCCCACTCCCAACAACCATGTTTTGTCAAACTTTACAAAAATATTGTGATGTTCAATAAAGAC
Organism: Ophion ellenae; assembly: GCA_963210295.1. Lineage (NCBI taxonomy): Eukaryota > Metazoa > Arthropoda > Insecta > Hymenoptera > Ichneumonidae > Ophion > Ophion ellenae. The sequence continues at coordinate 35,946,604 of OY723392.1, forward strand.
CGCTTAGTCAACATACCAAATATCATCATGCTATATTTGATACTTTTCGCATAAAAAATTGGTGAAAAATCGAACATTTTTTGGCCCAACAAGGCAGAACCTTCCCTTAAGGGGTTAGGCCACTCTAGAGGCCGAAAAAATAGGCTTTTTGGGGATTTTTTTCCAGAAAAACTGCAAAATAAATCGAGATTACAAAAAAGGGTGTTTATCATACATATCATATCACATATCAGTGACTATATACAATCATTTTTTTTGAAGCGATTTATTTCAAAATAGCGGCGGTGCAGCGTTTATCTCAAAACTGCGTTTTTTAAGTTGGCCGGAAACATAACTCAGACAAAAAGCCTATTTTTTCGGCCTCTAGAGTGGCCTAAGGTCTTAAACGCGTTTTTCGACAATTTGTTGATAAAATCTTCGAAACTACTGAACCGATCCTTATGAAATTTTAACCACATATTCTTTACAACGATAGCTATGGCGCATATTAAGGATTTTTTCAAACTCCGATATTTACTTTTTTTGCCAAAAATGGTGAAAATCACGTTTTTTTTTGTTTTTTCCGAAAAATGTTCGCTATTTTGTTATTTTTGCATATATAAACAATCGTATCTGCGCTATAGCCATTAACATACTGAATCTAAAACCGTTTGGTTTTTTTTGTTTCAGATGATCCATCTCCGAGATTTCATCAACAGCGCAGACCTACAATTTTTTAGGACTTTTTTAAACTACTATTTTTGTCTATAAACAGTGACTTTAATGAACAATTTTTTTTTAAATGTATCACGAAAGTGTATACATTCAGTGTAACAACTTTTGTATCAATATCTATAATATAAACCTATCAAAAAAATTCATGAAAATAACCTTTCTTAGCGTCTAAAGTGAGAAGACGCCTTAAGGGCTTTGTATTTAACCGGGAGAGTTGTGGAATGAAATGCCAAGTGATATAAATATGAGGAATACTTGGTTAAATCTACAACGTTGTTGGTGTTTTTACACTAGTATTGTTACATTTAGGAACATCACACGTATGATTGGGACTGTAATTCATGTTCAATTTGAAAAATTTATGTATTCACAATTAGCGCAGCGTCGATGTTTACTATGCAAGTGACGTCACGGACCGAAAGTTCGCGCGGAAATTTGAAATGTAAAATTAAAATGCATTTGTATGGCACTTATCGATTTCATAAAATGGACATAAAAATTCTAGTTCATTACCACCAAAGGATCGAATTGAGACACCTTTCAAAAAGGGTACAATACCCCATTGAAATTTGTTGCACTTATTTAGTGTAATAGTAGTTTAGTCTTGACCGACGTTTTTCTTCTTAACATTTTTTTTTCATTAGTTATTGAAACACGATAAAAAAAGATCGTTCGAGTCTTAGCCGCTATCTATTTTTTTTACACTGTTTTTTGTCTCAGATGAAACGGGTGGCCAGAATCAAGTACACCGTTGAGCCCCTCACGTTAAAACGTCTTCACGAGATTGTTTATAACTTCTATGATTATTAAGATTTTTCAATGGAATTTGTTAATGTACATACAAATAAATGTCGAAACGATTTTTTCACTCTTATTCATACAAAATGAATGTTCTTAAGGGGTAAGGCCACAGTAGAATTTTCAAAAAATCGATTTTTTTTATCGCTGAAACGGTGCTTCATCATCGTAAGAATAAGTTACTATTCGATTGATAGCAAGGCATTTTTTTGTTCACCGACTTTGAGCGTATAACGTAAGCCCACCTCTGGCACGGCCATAGAGTACCTAAAACTTTAGACGCGTTTTTCTCGAAACAGCTTTTTTCCAATTGGCGTGACAAATAGCTTCAACGATCTTCACTCGATTTACTTCAAATTTAAAAGTTACGTTCCTAATTGCATTTCGCAGAGAAGTACGTACGGAATTTCTGATTAGTCGAAAACTTTTCATTTTATGAGCAGTTTTATACGAAATTTTTCACTGAAAATTCATTCAAATACCTACAACTTTTGAATAAAACAATATTTTTTTAATTCCGTACGTACTTCTCTGGGTATTATAACGTAGATTGACGAGAATTTTTGTTTTTTGTTCTAGGTAAAAAATCGTGGATGCTAAATGTCACGCCGCGGAGCGCCTAAAAAAAGATAACAAAAGAACATATTAGTAGTCGGCCATTTTGTACATCGAAACAAAAAAAGATATATTTTCTAACAGCTTGATATTCATACTGAATAGATGTGTAATTAATTTTATGAGTGAATCACTTTTTCATACGAAAAAAATTGTTAAATTTGTACACGATTTTATACCCGTTACTGTGGCCTAACCCCTTAAATATAACTCAATGTAACTCAGTAATAAATTTGGTAAATATTCGGAAGTGGGGCTCCTGCTAGAATCACGCTAATTTCTTTTTCTTATTTCTTTTAATGATCATAGCAGATGATACGAAGTAATATCATGAAGGCGCACGATATTTTTTTCTTCAAAAAAAAATATTAAAAAATTTGGACGTGGATCCCTGCTTGCAGCGCAGATGCAAATGAATAGCGTACTATTCCATGGGTGCGTGGAATCGTGGGGTGCGTAGAACACTGGGGTGGGTACTTTACTGCATATGGTAAAGTACCCACCTAAAAGCATTTGGTAAAGTACCCACCGAAAAGCACATGGTTATTTTTTTTCGGAAACATCATGCGCCGTTACAATAATGATAAGGATGATGTTTGTTAACCATATTAAACCATCTATACAAAAATTAGCCTGATTCTAGCAGGAGCCCTACTTCCGAATATTTACCATAAATTTCTTCCGATAGTCCGTGAGAAATGGGCAGCAAAGAGCAGCGACGTTTTTAGTAACGTACTGGTCGTTGCTAACATACTCTGCTGCCCACGAAGCGTCTGGAGACAAGTTTTTGCATTCCGACGTTGATTTTTGAATCGTTTCGGGAGTGGGAAAAAAGTCTTCGTCGCGTACCTGTTCTCGTGGCAAGCATATGAGAAGACCACCGCTAGTTTCCGCGGAGTGACCCTGCAACAGCTGGAACATGTTGCCGCAGGCCTTCGCGACCGCCGCCATTTTCGCGATAACCGGCAAATTGTGGATGACGAACGAGACCTCGTTCTTCTGGTGTTTAGCGAGATTTTGTGCGTGGCCGAGCAAACCGAAGCCGGTCACGTCGGTCGCTCCGTGAGCGTTGTACTTGTGCATCAGCCGAGCGGCTGCGTCAGACGAAAACAAAAAGGACGGATCAACGAGTTGTCTTTGGTACGTCGAATTTCGGCTGTTTTGCTTCCCCGTGAGCCGTTGTCTTTGTGACATTCTGAATATATTGTTTAGAATCTCGAAACAAAATGTCACTAAAAATTCTAGTTTTAAAGATACCGTAAAGATACACCAATAGCTTTTTTGAATAGAGAAAATGTGTTTCAATTTAATTGAGCGAAAATCCACAAAAATCGGGGATACATTTTGAATTTGGAATTTGCAGAAAAAAAAAACGCCTTTTTATTTGCATTTTGAATTTTCAGAAAGAAGGTCGTTTTATTTGCATTTTGAATTTTCAGAAAGAACGCCTTTTCAGTTGCATTTCGGATTTTCAGAAAGAGCGCCTTTTTACATTTTGAATTTTCGGAAAGAACGCCTTTTTATTCGTAATTTAAATTTTCAGAAAGAACGCCTTTTTTGCATGTTGAATTTTCAGAAAGAACGCATTTTTATTTGCATTTTGAATGTTCAGATAGAACGCCTCTTTACTTGCATTTGAAATTTTCGAGAAAAGCCTCTTTTGCATTTTGAGATTTCAGAAAAAATCGTATTTTTATGTGAGTTTCAAATTTCCAGAAAGAACGTCGTTTTATGTGCATTTTTGAATTTCTAACGAACGTCTTTTTATGGATGTTTTGAATTTTTACAAAATCACTTTATTAAACTACAACATTCTCAAAATGTAAAACGTCTCGATAAATCTCTACAAACGCAAAAATAGTTTAACAAAGTTCTGCCCATTGCAAACTTGCACCCTGTATCATTCGATTTCGCTCGGAAATCTTCCTCCGTGAGATCAATTTTCCAGAAAGCGGATTCGTTTCCTTCGCATTTCCGATTGAGCTCTTTCTCACCTATTCTGTTGAGTCTGGCCATGCTGTCCATCGCCCGTTGATAAGCTTTTCTCACGTCGTCCTCGCTCACGACAAGCTTGATTCTGTTCCAACGATCCGGTTGATCGAGCCACTGATGCGCGTTCACGGCCACTTGAGTGCCGAGCGGTTTCGTCAAAACGAGCACGTCCCCGACGACCGCGTTGTCCGGCCTGAAAGAAAAATCCGCCGTGTTCGGTACAAGAGTGTGCCTTTCCATCGCGAAACACGATAATTCGAAACTACGAATTCGCGCCTCGTTCCACGTCGAGCTGGCGAAAAAAATAAAATAAACGTGGTGTAAGATACTTACACGATGTACTCGTTGGGTTGGCAAACGGTCGAGGCGACGCCGCCGATGGTGCACCACGGGTTGACGACCGTTTGACCACCGGTCACCGTTGTACCGGCCTCGAGGGCCGAATCTTTGAAACCCCTCATTATCAACGGCACCACTACGTCCCGCTCCTTCTCCGTCATTTTTGTACTTACGCCGAGCAACATTAGCATATTGTCGCACTCCGTTACTCCCATCGCGTACAAATCGCTTATCACGTTGGCGCAAGCTATTTTACCTGTGAACGAGAAATCTCGCATCCGTTGTTTCAACCATCTTTTGTACACGTACATAAACAGATCCGCACGTGTTTGCGCATGGATCGAAGAATACTCAAATATTAACATAATTCAAAGTCCTAACTGTATACGTGGTGACAATTACAAGGTGGTCGTGTGTTTTTTAAGGTAGACCTATCGCCAGGCTTCAATCCATAGGATTTACATAATTTTTCTTTTGAGCTACACTAAATATATTAATAATCGTCTCTGTAAAATTTCAGGGTCCGTTATCGACCTAATCACAGGGAAAACGAATATTAAAATTGCGTATTTTTGTGAAGGAATTCCGAGACGACATACAAAAACCCAATTTCCGGTCGCTACAAAAGTGTATATAATAGTGGGAATCTGTCAGATTCTTTAAAATAATCAGATTTACATACTGAACACTTGTAGTAATCCAATGCTCTCAGAGAAAATTACGCTTATTGACCTAATTTTTATGTAATATCAAGTTTAATTTGAACATCCGGTATTGGATAAATTACCACTTGCTACGACAAAGAGACGTGACAGCAAGGCAACAGCTGACTGTAGTCCTAACCTCATCTCACTCATTCGAATTTCCAAACATATTTCATTTTTAACCGACATATTTCGCCGACACAAATTTTCCACGCTTTTTACCAGTCGTGGCCCGAATACAATGCTTTATATTTCCCGCACCTGACATTGTTTTGACAGATCGGCGTTGAAAAGCATGGAGGTTAAACTCGCCTGGTTGAGTAAAGAGAGACGGAGATAGAACCAATGTTGCCAAATAGCAAACCTAGAAATACTGAGCGAATCGTTGGAATAACTATTTTTTCAATTTTCTAATGCAATGTGAATATTCATTAAACAGTTTACACATGGAAAATTTAGTTATTACAAATATGGCATATGTTAAAAATATAAATTGTAGACTTCTCAGGTATGATCAGTGGTATGACTAGTGTGAAGCGATAGGATTACCGTAGAGCGCGGGGAGTTTGCGACCGAGATAAATATGCCTAATGAGTAATGTCTGTCAGAGAAACTTGATGCCTACGACAAAAAATGTAAAAAATTTATTTTCAGTTAAGCAGAATGAAGATAATTAAGGGGTTAGTGAACACCTAATGAACGGATTGACTTAACATTTGGCACACTAGATCAGTGTAATAGGAGTTTAGTCTTGACCGACGTTTTTCTTCTTAACATTTTTTTTTCATTAGTTATTAACAATGACATTTTTCCTCGAAAAAAAATCCTTTTTCCTTTCCAAAATTCCTTTTTTGATTATTTGAACACGATAACGAAAAAGCCCGGTCAAGCCTTAACCGACATTATCTATTTTGGGAAAAAAACTCGGTTTTTTTTGTTTCCGATCAACCTATGGCTCAATTCAAGTACACCGTTGAGCCCCTCAAACGTCCTTCACGAGATTGTTTATAACTTCGTCAATTTTTATTATTAAATGAAATTTGGCTCATAACTTTGTTAATGTACATACAAATATATGTCCAAACGATATTTCAGTCATCTTAATCATTGCGTCGAAATCAATTTTTTGCAATAACCCTGACTTTCGGGTCGTCACAGTAGCCTAACCCTTAAGGTGCTCCTTTAATCAATTTTTCCTTGACGACGGGATAGATAATAAAAAAAAAACATTCAGTGGTGTTTCGTTCTTGAAATTTAAGTATCTTCATTCTGCTGCACTCAAAATGGAATTTTGATTTTTCTTTTAGAATGTCAATTTTTTCGGGCGAATAATATTCATCACAAAAGTACTCTATATTTGTTGTCGAAAGAGACTTAAAATATCATTAAAAATCATATTTTTCTCGAAATTTGCGCGCACGGCCTAAAAAAACACATAGCCACCTTATAGTTGACAGCCTGGGTATATAATTTTCAACTTATATATTGTTAAATAATTATACATATGTACACGTACGAGGTGTCCCATTTAACTCCACCAATTCAAAAATCTTCGAAACTGTTGGCAATACTAAAATATGTTTCGTACAAAAAACTAATTGTCTCCAGTGGCGGGTATTTTTTTATATGAACGCGTAGAAGACATACGACTTTCTTTTTTAATTAAGAAATCATGTGTTAAATTGTCAAAAATCGATTTTTTTGCGTTATCCGCTAGTATGGACGGTTATAAACATGCTGTTCATTGTTTGGAGCGAAATTCGAATTATTCCGGTTGCTGCAGCATTTGTAAGAAAAAGGGATTCGACCAGTTGCGTGAGACCTGGCGCGGACGGCCGTGTTTTTCTCGAAATGTCGTTTTTCAAAACGGTGTATACTCTCAAAGGAAGAGTTTTCAAGCTATCTATTTCAAATTTTGACACAACATTCTTCACGCTATTCTTCATCTTGCTATGGAAGCTTTTTTTATCTTCATATTTTTTTGTAACGAAAAACTGTCGAAAAAATTGGCCAATTTCGATACTTTTTTTTCAAACCGACGCCATTTTGTCAATTTTTATTTTTAAAAACCCTCCATAGCAAGATGGCGGCTTTTATACTGATTAACAACCTTTTTTAATGACATTTTAAAACGTTAAAAAAATTAATTAAACGATTAAACATTTATTTTCATTGCTTCATGAGTGCTGTGATTTGACATTCAAAAAATCAGACTGCTATTTATCATGATATATTTACAGAGTTACAGAGGCCAATTGTAAATATTGTCAAAGATACAAGACCAAAAGCAGAGAAGCGATTGATATTTCCTCCTATTCAAAACTTTGAAGCGCATTTTCTCCAGTTTTAATTTCCATGATTTTTTTTAATTGGCGGGTGTGATGGCAAAAAACTAAACCACCTATTGAATTAAACCAAAGTTTATTTTCTTCAGTATGAAAATTTCTTCTAAGTAAATTAAAAAAGACGTTGAAAAATACTTTTTAAAATAATTTTTACAGCACGTTAGTGTTTATTTTACACACATTTTTTTCAAACCTGAGAAAAGTTATAATTTAACGATTTTTTCAGCTTTTTCTTAATGCGCCCAGAAAATAAATATATGGCAATTGAAAATTTTATTGGTTTTTTTTGTTTCAGTCAAGAATTACGAGTTGTATCTTTCCCGCCGATTGGGGAGTGCAGTGGCAATACGCGCAGATGAATCTGCAGTCATTCATTGTTTCACGTTGAATTTTTTTTTATACATTTCAAATTTACATGAAAAGATACCTCAATGTTTACTGGGCTGCCTTAATTTTTTTCCTTCTAAAAGAATTCCCGAAAAACGATTTTGTTGGACCTTCTAATTCAGGCTTCGGCCTTAAGCGGAGTTCTATATTTTTCAATGCGCCTATGGATGGCGTGCTTCCATGCATGAAATAACGAGTTGCATCGATTGGCTCGTTAAAAATGTGATTCCAGTGATAAAAAAAAGTGACCCTAATCCTCTACGCACCCATACATGAAAAAGGTACTCTTTGTCGAAAAACTATTGTCGAACATATTTTACTATCATTAACAGTTGTAAAGTCTCTCGATCGGTCGATTTCAACGGCACGTCCCTTGTACACGTAAAAACAAATCTACGTGTGTAGCTGTAGCGATCGCCACCGTTAAAAGTAAAAGAAAGAACAGACATTCAAAACGAATTGAGCTCAATTTAATTTTCATTCTTCAAACGTTAAGGCTCCTAGTCTTTGAATTTCAAATCTCAGCTCTGAAGTTTAGTGTATAAAATATCAACATTTGGTTGAGAGATTCTATCGAATTTGTGACGATAAAATTTGGTTCTTGCTCGACCCTCGTTACACAGCTTAAGACTGTGTAAAAAAAAAGGCGGTGCGTTATCCTGGGACAGCGCTTCTCTTTTGTCATCTCACCCATCATGTAAGGATCGTCAACCAGGGGATAAAAGAAGTCGGTCGTTTGCACCAGACTCAAGCCCCCGTGTCGCAATGGAGTCACGGAGGAATCCATGCCAATGCCTGGAAAATATTGAAGGCAAAAATAAGTATTGTTGGTTATAATAATTGAAATATAAATAGTGATATATATATAATGAAAATGGCCACTTTTATCTCAACATTGGGGTACATTCGTTATTAAATACCTTATAATTGTTATGTATAAAATAATAATTTATAAATAAGAGAAATTTGTCTATGCGTCTCACATCATTGGTCCTTCGGGTACAGGCTTCCCTAGCAAATTTTTAAGGACGCATGGGGTCAAATGGACCCCTATTCAATTTTGGCCACAAATATCGAGAAACGCACGTTTTTTTTGCCAAGACATTTTTCCATCCACTTTATTCAACTTTAAAACTGGACCATAAGATTTTGGAGCGGAAAAAATCATTTTATTCAAAAACGTGCTTGAATTCGAAGCAGCATGAAAAAAAGCAAAATATCACGAAGGGAAATTCGAAATCGAACAGAGAAGACAATCGAAATGGCGCGAAAAGAAATTTGAAATCGCACGAGGAAATTCGAAATCGCCCGAACAAGAAAATCGAAATTGCATGAGCAAATATTTGAAATCGTTCGAAAAATAATAAAACAAATGAAAATGGCGCAAAAAATGTTGAGGTCACAGTGACACGTGACCTTGACGCGTTAATGTCTTTGATTTTGGTTCTGTAACGAATCGTTGTACAGTCTCCCAAGTACTGATCCCCATAACCTCAAAATCGGTCAAGTAAAATCGAGTAAAAAAATGTCCGCGTCTCTAGCACGTACGGGAGCGATGCCCAGTGCATAGTCGTCTTCATCATTGATACCACTCCGAAATTTCCGCAGTCGAAGACTTAAAAAAAAACGAAAAAAAAAAAAAATTGAAGTATTGAAAAAGCTGACGTGCCAACGCGTTTTGACATTGTAAAAATCGAATACGAAAACCAAAAATATCGGCAGGTTGGGAGCCACTGTCGCATAGTTTCGCGGGGCGACAACGAAAAAAAAAATAAAGGCGGGAGGTGAGACTCGGCGGCCATATTGCCAGGAGTGTACGGCGAGCCGCGCGTTCCCGACGTTACAACAAGTATAACAAAAAAACGTATCGCCGGCTTTCCTGAGCCCCGGGGCAGATAAGCGCAAAATTGCAAAAACGCAATGGAGAAAAAAGTACAAATTTCGAAATTCGAATTTCCAAAGATAAGATAAGTACTTTAAAAAAATGTAATATTGATAAAAAAATATGAATTTAGATTTGATTAAAAATCTCACCAATTCGCGGTATAGCCATATGCATGAAGTGGGCATGTTCATGATCCTGAGCGCTACCGTCGTCGGCCTGTAGTCCCTCCAGGAGTTTACCAAGAACCTCCTGGGGGACTTTACACCCTCATCCTTTGAGATCGGCAAACCGCGTGAGACGGAAAGTCGCGTCGAGATCATGAGCCACCGGGTCGAATGGCCTGCGAAGTGCTAGAGCATTTGGATTATTGCCGAGTTCCAATTGTCCAACGGACAGGGCGTCCTGCGACACCGGGGTTCCCTGGAGATCCGCCATCTTGAAAATCTTCGCTACTATATATCCCCAACAATAATGGCAAAATCGAGAAAAAAAAAAATAAGAACGCGCACAAGCCGGCTACGGCCGAGTATCCGAGTGAGAAAGAGAAGGGTGGGGGGGAATATTTGTTTTCTCGTCTGGATCACGCGCGCCGATAAATCCGATTTTTTTCTTATTTTTTACGCCTCACGTTACCGGTCGAACTCGAGATGTGAAATAAAACGGAAAAATTTAACAATAACACAATGAATTGTCTCAACGTGTACCGGCGAAGGGACAGTCACTGCGCCTCGATTATACCCGGTGGTTGAAACCGACGATTTTAACGCTCGCGCGATGTAAGCGACGCACGAACTCGCAGTGAATGAGAAATATACAGTCTCGGCACCACCGGCGTCGACTTGCCGGGATCGCGCGCTCGCACAAAATGGACGACGTTTTACCACGTCCCCGTAACTGCTACTCGTTCTACCTACGGCGCTGCTATGCTACGATACGTACACACACACGCGCGCGCACGGGCACGCGTGGCTACTGGCCCGCGTACGTTACGAGCCCCACCTGCGGCTTCTCGCCGCGGGAGGACGCCACTACGCCACACACGCAGCTCTCTGTGTCATTCGCGCGTTCGAGACTTCGCGAGCGTACTCTGCAGCGGGCCACGCGCAGGGACGCACCCGAGCTTTCAGCGCCCCGTGGCATACACTGGTGAAAGAAAGCTTTGTTTTCGGCGAAAAAGAATTAGGGAAGGTTTTTTTTGCATCGAGTTGAATGCACGGGAAATGGGAATCGATTGATGGTTGGCAAGAATATTTTTGTTTTTGAAATTATATCGGTATTAGCTGGAGACGGGATATATTTTCATCGTAATGTTATGGGAATAATTTAATTCTGACGTGTTACAAATGTAATTTTGTCATTAAAATGGTAATTTTGATTAATTTTTTGTAAAAAAAGATTTAATAATTGTAAAACGTATTTATTTTGCATTTTTTATGGAGTTGTTTGTTTTAAAATATTGTAAAAATGCTTCTACGTGTGTTTTTGGAAATTATTTCGAATTCACTGAAACATTTTTGTTTGGGTTTGTTTTTTAAAATAATTTTTGTTTTTTTTTTATTTCGTCTCAAGTTGAATGCACCATCAATGGAAAATGCTTAATTGATTATAATTCGTGAAGGATATTCTCATTTTTATAGTTGTATCGGAATAATTCGCAGACAGGATATATTTCAATTATAATATTATTGAAATATTTTGAAACTTGTATATAATATTCTTGAATTTTTTTAAGGAAATAGGTTTTTATTATAAAACGATCATTTTTATAAATTTTTAACGAATTTGTTGTACAAAATTACTATAAAAATGATAAAAATTATACCAATGCAGTATAGAAAATTACAAAAAATATATTATATTTATTAAACTTCTTTCATACATTTTTTAAAATATTTTAAAAATTCCTTCCTCGCATTTTTTAAACTATAATTTTTTATTCACCAAAATGTTTTTTGTTTAGGTTTGTTTTTAGAAAGTTGTTCAGAATTTATAAAAATTATTTTATACTTCTTTTTTTTTAATATTATAAAATTCCATTGCGTGTATTTGTAAAAATTATTATTTTGAATTCGCTAAAATATTTTTTGTTTGGGTTTGTTTTTAGAGTAATTTTGGAAAATTCCATTGTAAAAACGATAATACATGTAAATAAAATTTTCATTCCAAATTATTATCTAGAACAGTTTTAGAATATATATATATACGTGTGTGTGTGTGTGTGTGTGTGTTTTTATACTTTTGAGAATATATTTTTTAATACATTTTTTAGAAAATAATTATCATATTTTTCCATACATTTTTTTTTGTACGATTATCTCGAACCACATTCGAAGATCGTACACTGGTAAAAACCATCAATTACGATAGTGCGCTCTTGCGTTGGTGATCTATTGGAAAAATTGCAACTTCCGGTACTGACAACGGATTGACCTCGTGCGGCGCATCTGTATTTGGATTTCGTTGAAATTCATCTGCCGATCGCTGCAGATTTGTAATGTTTGTGTGTGGCGGATTCTTTGGGCTTCCACCGCGGTCTTCGGTCTCTCCACTGTTTACGAGATTGCGCTCGAGTCGTACGATTCGCGAGTCAGCGGTTCTCAGCACCGTCTACACCGCGCCGAATGGCTCGTCTAGCGGCGGGGCTCTCCGATTATTTTTCATTTCTACGCCAGGAAAATGTGGATACATAGTAGCAGCGCGCTTACTCGTCCGTTGTTGGAGAAAGGGAAATATTCAGGATAAAGGGGAGGGAGAATGGCGGCGCATGTGTTAATTATCGGACAGTTCGACGTTTGAGCCTTTCGATCTTCGAGTTCCAAGCCGCAATGCATGTGGCGAAAAAAAATGTAAAGCAAGCAGCGGCAAAAGATCGTTCGGAATATCGTGGCAATTTCTCATCTTCGATTCCCGCGCAAAGCGCTACGCTGCCGTGACCGAAAGTTCCGAAAAAAAATTCACGGACATTTTAACCGCAGCCGGGACTGAAATACAATTTGCATTTATTATCGTCAATTTGTTTTTCTGGCATATACATCTCTTTTTTGGAATCTTTTTTTTAGTTGACCTTCTTTACGCCGATATTTCGGGCCAAGTCGATCGAATCGCGTTACTCGAGTTCACACGATAAGAAAAAGCTCGAGCGAGGGGCTATTGAATTTTTCATATGATAAACACCTAATCAATTTCACATAACTCGCGACCTGACATAAATTAGGCGCTGCGTGCTCTTTCTCGGCTGCTGGCAGCTCGGGTGGGTGCTGCCATCTATTGACTTCACGGCCAAGCTGAACACTAGGCGTGTACAGTCTCGTAAGAAAGTGCGGGCATTGGAATATCTGCGCTAGTTGTCCAATCTTACAATTCCGTCCAATTTCCATTCTTTGCGTTATTAGATTTCGTTAATTCTTTATCATTGGAAAATATTAACGCAATTTACAATTTATGATACAGACATACAAGTAAGGTAATGTTTTTGTTCTTCAAAATACATACAAACGGCAGTGCAACGTGAGGCGAAGTAGCTGTTACACGTGACACGAGCGCGAGAGAAAAAGGTGCAATGTTCAAGCAAAGATTTCTCGGAGATGAATAATGTTCAGTGGAAAAGAAAATCGTTAAGCTCTGCGTCAGTGAATTTTACAGATCCTAGTGCTTTGCTATCTTTTTAAAGTTAAACGTCTATGAGGAAACACCGTTCGAAAATTTGTGAGGTTATGTTGATCTTGTACACGCCCTTTAGGGTCATAGATGGTTTAGTTTCTAAGGAGTAACAAAGCATCAGGCTCTGGAGAATTCACTGGAGCAGAGTTTGACGATTTTTTTTTCACGATAAATATTATTCATTTTTGAGAAATTCCTGTTTAAAAATTTCAGCTATCTCCCCGGCATGAATATGCCACGGGGTACATTTGGCTCTACTTAGTCTTAAGGAGTTTCTATACCTGGCTTCAAGACTGGGGATGAAAAGACAATGAGTTTTCGGCAGGCTGCCAACGTATTGCGAATAAAATTCATGTAAAAATAAATTATTGTTGGATAATATCCAACTCATAATATTGTTGAAAAATATTTATAAGCCGGAAATTGATATTAATAGTTATCATTTTTTCAATCCAACATAAATAAGCTGCGATTTTATTAAAAAGAAATAAATTATATACTTGGGAATAGTGGCCGTGTCTGCCATTGGCACGACTGACTATCGCTAAAGCGTCGTCCGCTCCGAGATCAACATAACCTCACAAATTTTCGAACCCAGATATCTCATAGATGGTGAAGTTGTTTTATAAAAATGAAAGCATGAGGCTGTAAATTTATTCATCAAAAATGTAATGTATTCATTTTGGATAAATCTCCGTTAAAATATATGAGCTACCTCTCTCGCAATCATATGTCACTTGGTACAGCTCTACTTAGTCTTCACGTGGTGCTCAGTAACTAGTCAAACGAGGATTTATAACTATGAAAAAATGTTGAAATGTCCCTATTTCTTTGTAAAAAATCGTAATTTAGCATATATACAATTAAAAAATACCAATCTCAATGCTTACATATATGAATAATTTTTTTTTGTTTTCCAAATACATTTTCCTACTCCTGTTTCCATCAGAGCATCAATTACGTCACGAAAAACGTTTCCGGATTATTTTCCAGATTGATTAGTCCTTTCATTCCGTTTGTTCAATTTCATCTTTTTCAAGGTCATTCAGAGTGTCGCGGTAATTTCGCGCTCCGGCCACTAATTGGCCAGTCACTCTATCAAAGCGCTGCTGGTGGTGAAATTTTGTACTCGAACTTTTGCATTTTCGCGGACTTTTTCCCGTACTCCACAACTCCAACATGGACAGCAGCTCGGGCTAAGTATTCGACACCGACTGTACGTCTCTCGGCCGGTTGCGCCCTCAGCCGTCTTTTCGTATACCTTTCAGTATGGCGCTCGCCGTCACCTCGGACTAGTATTTTGTTGACGCAATTTGGATACATTTTTCTCAAAAACAGCCCAAAATCGGAAACTACAATGTGGTGGGAATGTTTGCCATCCATGGCGATCATCTGCGGCTGCATGTACGCACCGCAATTGATCGCCGCGTACACCTGCGAAGGCTTGTTCGGAAACGTGAGTCTAACCTCTTTGTTTTACATAACAATGCCACTTGCCAATTTGACGCGAGAAATTGTGTCTATTGCAGCGATATCGGCGTGACATGTGCCGCAGATTCGATCGAGCCATGTTCCTACGGGATACCCGCATCGACGGTGCTCCCTGGAAAGTTAAGGTACCTTTTCAACCTTTTTTTTCCCCCTCGAACATAACCAACATTTGCGGACGCGAGAATGCTCGACGTTTTTTTTCGTTTTCAGGGCTTGGAGAATATTCCCGACAAGTAAGCGCCGAAAAGTCGTCGATTATAGTACACGCGAAGCCGAAGAACGAGGCTTCTCGATCTGTAAATAATGAAATTCATCTTTCGTCGGGAGAATACACGACGCTTGTGTACGAAGCGTCTCGAGCTGCGGTCCTCGAGCGAGAGGAGATTGCAATATCAGCGCAATAAACGGACTTCGTAGTAATATTCAAAAAGCTTGATTTATTATTCCAAAGGAGTAACGCTTGATTCGCCGGAAAAATGCGGTTTTGGGTTAATTATGATTTAAATAGGGTTCGGAGATCGTAGAGTTGGAAAAGGTTACCAGCAGTCGGTAAGATGGGCATTTAGATGACCGACTGTCGGTACGTTAGGCATCACTTACCGGCAGTCGGTAAAGGAAAACTATCTTTTGGTTGCTTATGAAGTCGAACTGTGCTTAGCGTTCGTGAACCGCAGATGGCGGTAGCGTGTTGCAGCGTTTTAGACCGTCACTCATGGAAGCTAGAACGGGAGGAGTTCGAACTCTTATGGTGAGACTTGAAAAAAGTGGCTACAAAAATGTGGTCAAACAGCGATGGCGCCACTATTGCTAAGACCTCGAGAAGTGAGCGTGTGACATAGACGGAACATATAAATAATGAGAAGTGAGCTGTGTATGAGGCAGAATGATACTTGAGAAGTGAGCTGTGTGCGAGAGAGATGTAAAATGATATATATGACAGATATCTCCGTAAATGCGTAAACATAGAAGAATATTTTTAATACAGCAAGGCCCAAGGATGCAAGTAAGGAACAATATGCATTAGTTACATAATTAACGGTGAAAAAGGTCGAAAATAATAATAACGCAATACGTAGTGATAGAACATTTTTTTCATTATAACAGTGTTTAATTGTACAACGAACGGTCGAAAATGTATTAAATAATACTGATGCTTTTTTTTTGTTGAATCAATTTTTATTTTCTTAGGTAAATACGACGGTAAATTAATCCCTGCTGTAAAAGAACAATGCTTTGCGAGCTGTTTACATAAAAACTCCCAAACAGCGACCGGTGACTTATGAAATTTTTTTTACCGTGAAACGCATGACGGGTGTATATGCGACCCGTGCTTTTCTTTGTCATTAAACTCGTCCTACAGGGATGGACTTTATCATACCTCAATTTCTTCGTATTTTCATAAGAAAGTAAATAGTGTGTGAGCCATCTGATTTAATGAACATTCCATTAGTGGACAATCCATTGAAAGACTGAAAAACGGCAAAAATCGGCAAAAACTTCATTTTTTGCACGAAAATTGGAGTGCGACTGGACCCCAGTCATGAGTTTTGTGTTAAATAAAAATTAAAAGATCATCGTACACAAGAAATTGCAATTACTCGGTGCCGTGAGGAATTAAACAAATTGTCCTGTATTGTTTTCTTGTACAACGAACGGTGGAAAACATCTTAAATAATATTTTTTTTATTCTTGTACATAAAATGTATTATTAATAATACATTTTTAACTCAGGTCAATATGGTGGTAAATTGTTCCTCGTAAAAAAACAATGCTTTGCAATCTGTTTGTATAAAAACTCGCAATCAGCGAATCGATAACGCTATTATTCTTGTGATAACATATTTGAATGATAATAAAAAGAAAATCACACGAAAGAAATTGCAATTACTCATTGAGGCAAGAAATTTAAAAAAATTGTCCAGTACTTATTTTTCGATTTTTCGAAAACACCGTCATAACAATATAAAGTCGAAGCGATATTGCTTGCTTCAATGTTTTCAAGATAAAAACATGCTTCAACGTTTTAAAGATAAAATATCTGTGTCCTCTCATGTCCAAACCATCAAGGCTGGTTTGTCTCGAAAATTCCATTTTAACAATTGTCAAATTGTTCGAATGTTGTGTGTATATTATCGTATCTGCTGGTACAGTAGAACCTCGTTTATCCGACCTTCGATTGACCGACGTTCCGCATTATCCGAGTCACCTAACTCATTCGAGTCCTCCGCATTATCCGAGGTGTATCCTCGGATAAAACGCAGAATCTCGGATAATAGGCTTATATTGCTACTGGTTTCCGTATTATCGGAGATTTCATTTATCCGAGGTACCCTGTCCCCACATTACCTCGGATAAGCGAGGTTCTACTGTATTTGCCATGGAGGATAGAAAGCGTATTCGATTCTCTTCCATCTCTCTTACACGACATCGATACTCACCTTACTTCTCGAGGTCTTAGAGATAGTGGCGCCATCCCTGTTTTACCACATTTTTGTAGCCACTTTGAAATGCACAGATCGGACTCCTCCCACTCTAGCCTCGATGCCGTCACGTGTGGTAGGCAATTTGAGACGATTACAGAAAAAAAGAATTGACGAAGGAAAACAACGAAGTGGATGTGGCATTTTTGTCGCGGACGTAGGACTGGATCAGCCCCCTAACCATGGAGACTAGAGGTGAAGGAGCCCGAACGCAGTGTTGGAGAAATGGTCTTAAAAAGCGATCGCGGCAACGACTTACACCACCTACCGCGTGGCGGCGCCTCTACTGCGGCGATACCGGAAACGCCGGGAAACGCGGTGATTCGAAATAGTTTGTCGTACATTTTTTCTATAAAATTGATGAGTTATATTGATATGCTTTTGTTCATAGTTATGAAATGTCAATATATCAGTCATTTGTCGACTTGGAGCCGATCGATACTGCAAATGTTTTATTTTTATTCGGTGACATGAACGATTGAATAACCATAACGCAACCTAACCCCTAATGCAACCCAACCAAATCGTAATCGCTTATTCGATTTCAGAGAAATATTTTTTTAAGTCACGACAAACATTTTGTTATTGTTATATGCAGGTTGAATAAATTGAACTGGCGTCTAATTTCCACGCTGCAAGCTAGTATAATGGTTGAAATTGAAAATATGTATTGTTTATTAATTTTCTTCATATTTCAACTCGAAATATGCACATTAGTCCCTCACTGCAATAGAAATTACGCCGGCTTCGAGCGTGGAAAAAAAAACGTCACATATGGCGCCATAACCTCAATTTATTTAACCGGCAAATTATAATAACAAAATATTACCCCAAAGGTCATTAAGTATGTAAAAAAAATGCCTTCTCCTTATCAGTACGTTATCTTTTACGAGGTAACGAGTCACAATATCTTGCAGGAGCACTTTTCTCTTTTTTTACACACTTTATACACACGCGAAAGAAATACACCGCGAATGAAGACGTATAAAACGGAAATAAAACTGAGAGCTCACTTCGTTGTACGACCAACGCGAAACTTCACAGCGGTATCTTCGGAACAAGAGCGCTACCGTGGCTGAATTTCAAACTAGGAAATATCATCGCTTTTACAGGTCACTTTTTCACCCATTCCGCCATATGCGTTCGGACTCCTTTACTCTAGTCTGGTCTACTATTGGTATACGATAAACGAAAACGCGTTTTGTCCCGGCTTTTTAGTTCTTGAAATCGCCACTACCTAGCGTTGGCTGTTGTGTGACAGCCTCGGCTCTAAATACTCCGATCAGCTGAATGATTCGATACTTTCGTGGCTTTCGCCTGTTATCGTTATGGAGACGTTATTTATTGTGTTCGAATGGAAAATCATTAGAACGGAAAATCATTCCAAATATATCAATAGACTTTTATTCATGTAAAATATTCGTAACACCGGCGCAACATCCATATATATGCATGCCTGTCACAGGACTACTAGCGCCACAGTGCGGCAAGGACATTTTGCGAACAGCATTTATCTACCAGTGTCAGGGGGCTGGACTGGACGCAGAGGGAATACTCGTGGAATCTTGTAGACGCTGCGGATTCTGTCGGTACGACAGCTACGTATGGGCCCGTCGGTAACGTACCGACGTTACTGACGGCCGTCTTCCAATTTGAATACCACCGCGTTTTTTGCACGCGGACTTTAGCTATGATATTGCAGTTATTATAATTAATTTGTAATATATTCCATTTGGGAAATTAAGTGAGTAGTGCGAAACCGGATGTTGTATAATCGGTTTTTTTTCTTCAAATATTGTTCTTTATTAAAAACGTTAATACGTGAGGGCGGGAATGTTAACCGAGCATTGCAAGAATATCCTGGAGTGATTTCCCTTTGAGTTGTGCGTTCACGTATTTCGTAACTTTCTCGTTTACGGACTTGGTCAGCTGAGCTTGATAATCCTGAACGAGCTGAGGGGCCGCTTCGGAGATCGCTGCGCTTACAATCTTTGACGTGTCCTCGTCGCCGAAAAGTCCAGTCGCTTCGAACTGTTCCAACGCGAAACAACACAATTAGCGTGAAAAACGTTTCGTAGCGTTTCGATCGATAAAAGAAAGGAAAAAGTATTTTGAACCCGAACAAAATTATATCTGAATTTAACTAAAAATTATAATTGAAAAGAACTGAACAAAATTTAACAAAACAATTTACATGAAAACCGAAAGAACATAAATAAAAAAATTCCAATGAATGTAAAATAAAACTAAAAGAAAAAAACTAATTGAAAAAATAAAAGCACCGAATTAACTCACAAAATTAATTGGAACACAATACTGAAAACAGTACATATAAAAAATTAACGAAAACATATTTTCAAAGACGAAGCAAATGTGGTTTAAACATAAAATTGCATTGGAAGGTAATTGTGCAAAATAATAAAATAATTTAAAAAAATAAAACAAAACGAAAATACATGTTTAACAGGGAAACAAAAAAAACAAGATATTCTTTTACTTTCGAGAGAAATTGTGATTATCGGCATAAATAAATGTTTGAATTTTTCTCAATTTCTTACCGCGAGACCACCCAATTTGATACTCGTTTCGATATCTTGGATTTGCACGCCGCCGCTTATATTAAACTTGATGAGAGACTCGAAGGACAGGTCAGTTGCCGTCAACCTGCAAGCATCAAGCATCTCAGCGTCAGTTTTTCCTCCCGCTTTTCTTTTTTCTCAAAATTCAAATCATTTAAGGCAATTTTCGCATACAATTGACCTAATTTAGTCAAATTAAATTCGACTATTGCAGCATTTCCTCCAATGGATTTATTCACGGGAATTATCATAGGAAAAAAATTAATGACTTTTTATTTCACACAAAGTACAATTCACAATGCAAGTGTTTAGTCATTCGAGGCAATCATTTCTCGATGAACCATCGAGAAATCAACGAAAAGGTAGGGACGAAAAAAAATCAGAATATCCAGCGAGCTGAATTAATAATGTTGCGTGCTCTGGAATTTAATTATCGGCTTGTGAGGCGATTCTAGGTTCGATAAGGTGGAAAAAAGTACCAAAGAAGTAAAGAATAAGAGAGAGAGACAGGGGGAGAGAAAATTCCATGCAATTATTGCGTCACAAAACACAAATAAGAAAAAAAGAACGAATGAGAGATCGTTAACGTTGGAGCGAGAAATGCCTTGTCTGGAAATGAATAACAGCCTCAATTGATAATCAACTCCTACGATCTTTGACTTGTCCCTATTCGATCGCCAAGAAATGTGGACGAGCACGCAATCGACTCCATCCACGTTATATTCCATACATTTTTATGGAAAAAATTGCTTTCTCGATAAAAAAAAGGTAGGGAAAAAATGGAAATAATGGTAGAGTAGCATAATTGCCAAATTTAACGCTCCCAAAAGTAACTGCGTTGCTCGTAAATAAGGAAGGTACTATATATATGAATATTCTACAAGTATCATTACTATTTAGATCTCGATGATTATTACGGGATACGAAAATGCATAAAAATTAAATGAAAAGTAATTATTGTTGATATACACGGTGCCCTGTTATAAATGGATAGTCCTGCAACTGTCGATAGGTCAGATCATGTCCTACTATATGCTGGAATTTCAGTTTAGTAAAAGTCCCTCGGTTTCCGAGATAAAAATCATCTGCTTTTGGTTTTTCGCATGCCATTTCTACAAATGATAACTTCTTTTCTCCGGTTAAATAAAATACTCTTGGTTATTTGTTTCATCTATAAAAGCGCTGTCGCCGAATATCCATAAGTGAACATCCATAAGTACCAATATCCATAAGTACCAATATCCATAAGTCGAATTCCCATAAGTCGAATATCCATAAGTGAGTATAGTATAGAAATGAGTGCCAGAAATGGCGGGAGGTAAAGATAAGTGAGTTTGTTTGGGTTTGTTTGGGTTCCTTCTATACTCACTTTTCCTCTAACTCCCGCCATTTCTGGCACTTATTTCAACTCTATACTCATTTATGGATATTCGTACTTATGGATATTCGACTTATGAATATTCAGTTATGGAATTTCGACTTATGGATATTCTACCTCAATCTATAAAAGTCTTCTCTTAAATCTTTAATGTTAAGGGGTAAGGCCACTCCAGAGGCCGAAAAAATAGGCTTTTTGGGGATTTTTTTCAGAAAAACTATAAAATAAATCGAGATTACAAAAAGGGTGTTTATCATACATATCAGTGCCTGTATACAATATTTTTTTTAAAGCGATTAATTTCAAAATGGCGGCTCTGCAGCGTTTATCTCAAAAATGCAGTTTTTAAGTTGGCCGGAAACATAACTTCGACAATTTTTAACCGATTCACTTGAAATGTTGAATATATCTTGAAAAATACAGTCTCTATGGAAGTACATTGGATTTTTTTTTATATTGCATAGTTAATTTGTTATCAACAATCTGACAATTTTTTAGGGAAATTTTTGGAATGTGAAAAACGTATTAGATAATGTAATGAATGATAGTAATGAATAGACAATGTATTTTTCAAGATATATTCAACATTTCAAGTGAATCGGTTGAAAGTTGTCTGAGTTATGTTTCCGGCCAACTTAAAAAATGCAGTTTTGAGATAAACGCTGCACAGCCGCTATTTTGAAATTAATCGCTTCAAAAAAATTATTGTATACAGTCACTATTATGTATGATAAACACCCTTTCTTGTAATCTCGATTTATTTTGTAGTTTTTCTGAAAAAAAAATCCCAAAAAGCCTATTCTTTCGGCCGCTAGAGTGGCCTAAGGCCTCAAGGAAACTTCATGAAAAAACATTTTATGCAGAGTTTCCATACAAACCAATTCGAACATCTGACTATGATAGCCTGCGGTGTAAAAAAAATGTGCTACACATATCGTGCCAATTACTTAAAAAAGTTGCTTGGTTATTGTCGATTCATATCATTTGTGGAAATGGCATGCGCAGAAATGGCATGGCACTTCATGAAGGCTCATGGCAGACACTAGCTGAACTTGCAGAATCATTAGGAGTTGATCGCACAACAGTGAAACGTTTGAACGCATTAGAAATGACTTGTTAAAATAAATATTGATTTTTACGAAAAAACAGCGATAACTTATTCGACATCCCAATATTACGAGTAGGTAAGGTGGTATAGGGGGACGCCGGCGATAAGAGTACGCAGTTACGCTACTGAATAAAAGGTTTGCTAATTGAAGCTAACTTCAGTTGTGTTTAGACCGCCTAACAGCGTAAGTGTTTGGGAAAAGAAAATCCAAAGTGCAATAAAGCGGAGAGGTCAGGTAAGCTTGTGTGTGTGTGCGTGCGTGCTTGCGTGCGTGCGTGCGTGCGTGCGTGCGTGCGTGCGTGCGTGTGTGTGTGTGTATATATATGTGTACACATATATACACAGTGTACACATATATACACAGGGTGTCCCTCTTGTCTCTGCCACCCGAAACAACTCGGTAATTATCGGCGTCACAAAAAAATGTTCTAGGCAAAAGTTGTACGGTGTGAAGGGGGCCATCGACTGCGACCAATTTTTTTTATTTCGGTGGTGACGTTGACGCACAGTGGAGGTCACCTCCACTTATTAAATGGAATGGTAAAATTTGTTCTCAACTATTTTGTGGAGCACCTCAAGCCGCATAAAAAACATTAGGGGGTCAAAGTCGTTCAAGGTCATTCGAGGTCACCTATTAAAATGAAATACAAATCTAAATATCTCGAATCAATACCAAATATTTGGTAGTGATCAGAGATATTTACATTTGTATCATCGATACTGACCTTGGACGACTTTGACCCCCTAATATATATATTGTATAGAGAAACAAAGAACAATTATATGAGGACTGGATCGAGTGTTTCAAGTGTAAAGCTTGGTGGCATTAGAAATGCACCGCTCATACAAATGTGGGCAACTTTATTTGCGATGTATGTGTCGATTGATGTTTGCCTACTCTTATCGACCCCCGTGCGTATTCTTAAACGTCCGTATGTCTAAGAGTCCGCAAATCCCATTTTTAGTTTGTCATTTAACAAGAAAAAATAAGGTTCCTAATTGTTGCTCATAATTTTATTAGAATGCTAGATATTGTTTCAATAAAAACAAAAACTGATTCGTAAAATGTATCTGTTTGTTTTTTTTGACGGCTTTGAAGTTTAGGTCTGACTCTTATACCACCTTACCTAGCGTTAGTAGTAAACTACAAACAAGGAAGTAACCAGAGTTCCCCTTTTGGACGCAATGAATTTCAAGATCCGTAACTGCCCTATTTGTCCTATCGAATAAAAATAAATCAACAGTCGAAACAGTTTGCGACATTACTCACGTGAATTTACCATCGCCGTAAGCAGTTATGGCATCGGAAATGACAACGTCCAACTTGTACGCGCTTTCGGCATAAATCTGGGGCCAGGTAAGCCCGATGGTTAGTTTTCTCGCTAGAATTGCAATCGCGGCCTTGTCGATGTGGTAACCGGTGAGTCCGGTGACATAAAGATCTCTCAATTCGGCTGTACCTCTGTAAAGGTGGGCGCAAAAAATTGATCGCAACATAAAGGGCAAAACGTTGGATTTTTGTATTTGTCGTAACGACCATCGAATTATCCACGTACTTGATCTCTTCCTCGTCGACGGTGGCATCGAGGAATTCGGCCGAGTACGGCTCCATAGGCGGAATTCCAAGGCTGTCATTGCCCTTGCGCAACGTGACCCGCAGATTTTCCAGAAAGTCGTGAAATTGGTCACTCGCACCACGCTCCAGTCCGCGGTCTTGAGGAATAAATGACAACGGAGCTTGTTCACAATTCATATGTAAACATATGTAAGCGTATGTGTGCATAGAAAAATTAGGACATTGATGATGTATTTTTAGGTTCTCTGCTTTTTCTTTTCTCTTGCTATTTCTTCTTTTATCATTCTTTAAAATTTGTTTATCACGCTTCTTCTCATTTTATCCGATATCAACAAAATTATCGATCGATCAGTCGATTTTTAGCATCATATTTTCTGATTATGTTATAATATGTTCAATAACAACAATTATAATTTCATTCTTAGGTACGACACGAAAACTGTCATTTCTCATGTAACCCAAACTTTGTAATAACATAACAACAATTTTCTAATATTGGTTTTTTCCTTAGGTACACGCTTTTCGCGTTTGTTACCTATTCTTTCCCATCATTATGACCGTTCTTTCCTCTACTGTTTACTTCTTTTTGTCTCCATCTTTCTCCCTGTTCCCCCCTGTTGCGGCCGCAGCCGACTTCCCCCTCTGTATCATATTCATCATGACATTTCTGTCATGGGTAAAGGGAAACTGCGGAAAACCTATACCAATACAGCCGGTCATCGAGTTCGCCCCCCAGTCGTGGAACTAGTCTTATTTCGCCGCGAAATGCCGAAGAAAAACATTTCACGACGAAATGTACGCGACTGGGATTCGAACCCGGGACCTCCCGGTCCGCTGGTTTAGTGGCGAGCACGCTAACCACTAGACCATCGCACCAGTTCCAATTTTCTAATATTACATATATATAATATAAGGGGCAAGGGAAAAAAGTTGAACAAGGTGGGCACGTAAAAAGGGGAAGCACTCTGTACGATGAACAGATAATAATTATATATATACAACCATATATATATATATATATATATATATATATATATATATATATATATATATATATATATATATATATATATATATATATATATATATATATATATATATATATATATATATATATATATATATATATATATATGAGAGGGTATTCTTCTTCTTTACCATTCATATTTCTAATTTTTGAATTAGTCTTTTCTCCCTATTCGCTACATTCGATATCAACAAACGTATAATTATTACATTTATGACAGATTGTAACTTCTTCCCTGAATCAAGCACACCAAAAAACAGTTCTCACGTAACGCAAATTTATTGTCATGAGAACACTTATCTAAGTGCACATTTTTGTTGTTTTTATTCGATTTTTTAATTCGTTATTCTCCCCCTTGCACTATATTTCACGACAGCAAAATGATCGATTATTGCATTTGTAATAGATTATAATTTCTTCTTTGTACAAAATATTAAAAAAGTTCTCGGGTAACACAAAATTTACAATAATACCTCCTAGTCTCTCTCTCTCTCTCTCTCTCTCTCTCTCTCTCTCTCTCTCTCTTTTTCTCTACAAGGTGGCTATTGAAAGTTAGCCGTGTATTTATTGTTAGTATAATAAACGAAAGCGAATGATATTTCATGATTTTTACAGTCCTCTTAAAAAAAATATAGCGTATTTCTGTGATGAGTAAGTATCGGCCAAAAAATGGAGTATTCCGGAAAAAAAATCAACATTCCATTCTGACTTCAGCGGAATGCAGATTATTACATTCCGAATACAAAAAACTCCTAAAAAAGACTTTAAAAAAATGAAATCAAATTCCATGTATCCGCTTTAAAATGAATCTTTGATAATTTTTTTTCTCAGTGACACGATGCACAGAAAAGTTTATAAGAGCTGCTTCGTATTCTGATTTGCTTTATCTTCATTCTGCTGTACTGAAAATGGAATTTTTAAGTGTTTCCCAGATTGCTCCATTTTTTCTGACAAATATTACTCATCACAAAAACACGCTACATTTTTTCTCGAAAATACTTAAAAATCCATTAAAAATCATGGTTTTCTATGTCGCAAAATTTCCGTGCAAGGCTCGTAAAAAACACATGGCTACCTTGTTATTGCCACCCTGTATATATATATATATATACACAGCGTGTCCCTTTAATCTCTGCCACCCGAAATAACTCGGTAATTGTCGACGTCACAAAAAATGTTCCAGACAAAAGTTGTACGGTATGAAGGGGGCCATCAAATGCGACCAATTTTTTTTATCTCGGTTGAGGCGCTGACGCACAGTGAACTTCACCTCCACTTTTTTAAACGAAATGGTACATTTTCATTCAACCATCTTGTGGAGCACCTCAAGCCGCATAAAAAACATTCGGGGTCAAAGTCGTTCAAGGTCACCTATTAAATTTAAATATTGTATATTTCATTTGTATAGTACCAAATATTTGGTAGTGATCCGAGATATTTAGATTTGTATCATCGATACTGACCTTGAATGACCTTGAACGACTTTGACCCCCTAATGTTTTTTTATGCGGCTTGAGGTGCTCCACAAGATGGTTGAATGAAAATGTACCAATTCGTTCAAAAAAGTCGAGGTGACCTTCACTGTGCGTCAGCGCCTCAACCGAAATAAAAAAAAAATTGGTCGCAT
Organism: Ophion ellenae; assembly: GCA_963210295.1. Taxonomy (NCBI): domain Eukaryota; kingdom Metazoa; phylum Arthropoda; class Insecta; order Hymenoptera; family Ichneumonidae; genus Ophion; species Ophion ellenae. Next base: position 35,973,309 of record OY723392.1, read on the forward strand.
TCGATGGCCCCCTTCATACCGTACAACTTTTGTCTGGAACATTTTTTTGCGACGTCGATAATTACCGAGGTATTTCGGGTGGCAGAGATAAGAAGGACACCCTGTATGTATGTATATGGACAGTTGGGCTTACCTTGCGGCAAAATATCATTCTCATTGATCCTGAAGGCGAGAACTTGGCCGGTGACCAAGGCCAGCGCGAAGATAAGTCCCAGGTAGTAGTTCATCGTCGTTTCCGTGTGCAAGTGCGACCGTGTATGTAGGACAATCGCCGTGAGGATTTAGCTAGCGCTTCTATATTATACAGTACGTATACGTTATCATTGTCCCGTATGCGCGTGTTCGCAATAAAATATCGATTGATCGAAAGGCTTGATTATGAGTTATAACGATATAGCTATGATAACGTGGTTGCTAAACTATTGGCTCCGTGCAGATAATAGGGTGGGGGTAATGAAATCGAACGAAGCGCCCGCAGTGAACAAAAATTGCTGTAAACTTGGCTATTTATCTGTATGAGCGTAGTACGAGATTTATTTTAGCTAATTTAAAGTATTGTTTTATTAAAAATGGGCTTATTTACGCTCATTTCGATCTGAAATTATCGATTTATTTGTTATATTATAACATAGCGCAGCAACAATCTATGTTTGTTTAATTTTAATTGAAGCGATTATGGAGCTTCATTTTACTCGTTTTTTTTTAATTACAAGGAAACAAAAATATACATTTGAAGGGATCATCACAGTGTAACATTTTCTAAAAATCGTTTTTTTTTGCGTTGTCCGATAGTATAGACTGTTATAAACACGCTGTTGATATACTTACATTAACGTAAGTAGACAATTTATATGAAAATTGCGGACTCGAAACTTTAAACGCGTTTTTCTCTAAATGTCGTTTTTCAAAACGCAATGTTTTTCAACGCAACATTCTTCATGCCATTCTTTATCTTGCTATGGAAGCTTTTTTTTTAATCTTCATATTTTAATCCACGAACAACTGTCGAAAAAATAGCCTAAATTCAATACTTTTTTTCAAAACGCCGCCATTTTGTCAATTTTGCTTTATAAAAATCTCCATATCTAGATAGGGGCTTTTATACTGATTAATAATCTTTTTACAAATTTCGTTTCAGATAATAATTTCAGCCACAAGCGTGTACACCGTGAAAAGTCCTTTTTTTCAAACACATTTTATACCGTTAAAAAAATGGAAAAATAAAATAAAAATGAACGTTTAGAAATGTATGTTCTGTTCTTTATGAGTGGTTTGATTTGACATCAAAAAATCAGACTGATTAGCGTATTTTAACCATCGAAAAACAAATCACGAAAATCAGCTATTTTTCGACCCTCGATTTTTCGATTTTCGACTGTGATGAACCCTTAAGGAAATTTTACTGATTTTTTCCCTTATTGAGAGGAAACGAATCTTGCCGTCTTTGGTCAGACACATTGATTCACTGTAAACAAATTAAATGCATTTGAGGCGCGATTTTAATTTTTACGATTTATCACAATATTATAAGGATATGACAGAGCCGACATAAATATGAACGCTACGGCGCATGTGTCGCGCACGGAGCCAATACGATCTGCAATTACAAAATTGTGGTCACGTTCCTCGGGGGCCGGGTTGAAATTCCGAACGTTGAATGCATCGACGATTTAAAATTCCGAATTTTAATGTTCCGAAATTCAAGATGGGGCCGGGTTGAAATTCCGAACTTTTAAGGATCAGAACGCTTAAAACTCCGGAACAATACTACCCCGAAAGATCAAAACATCGAAAGACTTTTTACACGAATGACCAAAACTCTGGAAATATGAACATCGTTAAAATAATTCGGCTATGGAAGTTTCAAAATGTTCAATAATTCGACGAACTATTTAAAGAATTTTGTTTTATTAAGAAAATATTTATTCGTTTTTTTTTGCTGGAGGGTTTTTCGGGATGATACCAAAATTTATGCGGTGCACGTTCTCATGGATCTCCGCTATATTTATTCATTTTATTCTCGTTGCATACGAAAAGTGCAAATAAAAAGAAAACATATAGGCGATGAATCGAATGCAAAATTATTGTGGAGTATGTTGGGAGGCAAATATAATTATTCTCATAATTTGCGGCGAATTGCTTATATACTACTTATATATCTACTTCAACACAGTTGAAATAAGTTTCAGTTTGAACACGTTTTTCTGAAAACTACTTTTTCAAAATCGGTGATCAAGATATCTAAAAAATCATTGTACAGATCAACTTCAAATTTTACAAGCTTCATTCACATATAAAAAAGCAGTGCTTGAGGGGAGGGATTTTTTTTTCTCGACGCATAGTTTTTTTCATCACCGAAAATGGAGCGTTTTTTCACGCGAACTTTAAAGGCGTTTTTCTCAAAATGACTGTTTTAAGATCAGTGTCGACGGAATCTCAAAAGTGACTATACCAATCAACTTCAAGTTTTTCAAGCTTCTTTTACATATCAAAAAGCAGGGCGTGAACGTAGGATTTTTTTATGCGATGCATAGTTTTTTTATCAACGAAAATGGACCTTTTTTTTTACCGAAAATCGATACTTTCACTTTGGACTGCGGCTATTTAATAAAAAAATCAACATTTTATTAAATCCCTCTTCCAACATAATTGGAAATTGGCCATTTGAAAAAAGTCAATATTTGATTGACTTGGCCATTGAAAAAACATTTATTAAATTTAATTTAAACAAAAAAAATTTTAATGATTGAATCCTTGTTCATTTAAAAAATTGGCCATTTGAAAAAAAAAATATTTTATTAAATCCCTCTTCCTAGATAATTCCATGCAAAACTAAATGCGTTTTATTGCTTTATTTCGGATGATTATTTCCCGAGCAGCAGTCTGCACAAACCATTATATCGACCACATTTATACATGCCTTTCACTGCAAAAATCGTAAAAGATACTTAAAACCATCTTTTTAATGTAAACAAATTTGAAACCCTGCATACGTTTCCTCCGAAAAAATCCACTAGATAAAACCTTAAAGGGGTTTTATCTAGTGAAAACTTGAATTTACTGATAAACAAATTTAAATGTCAGCAATAAACTTGTCCAAAACCCAACCAAACCCAAACAGTTTTATCTGATTCTTTTATTCAGAACTAGTGGTAGTTAAGGTAGTTCCTCTGCGAAAATCTCAACCTAAAGTTTACATACCATGTTCATGTTAAAAAGATTGATAACTGGTTTAATTAGTAATGAATAAAATTAAAAACTACGCAATATTGACTCGGTACTAGTAGATAATACGATGGATATCATTTATTGCCGTAAAATATATTTTGTATTGTGTTTTTGATCGACCATTGCCAGTAAACTTTTTGCCGGGACTGTCCAGGCTTTGCCCCAATTGTTTTTTTTTCCAGGCTTTGCCAGGCTTTGCACCAAAATTATGAAGGCTTCTCATGGTTATATCTGGGAAACTAGATGGTGAATCATTCTCATTTTTTTTTCACATTATTCGTGATATCTTACTGTAGCTTATCCTCGTTTTTTATCAATTTCTTAATTTTAGTTTTGACGGTAGAATTAATGATGCTCTGTTTGCCCATCATAACGCATTTCTTGCGTGTAAACCAAGCCAACTTTAAGTGTAAATATCTCAGGTTTGGGGTGGTCAAACTTATTCAAATTGCACAGATGTTTGGATAATGTATTATATAACGTATATGTCAAATTTCAACCATTTCTTAATTCAACTCTTCTGTGGAGGTACTACCTTAAAACTAGTTTTAACCAATATTAAAAATTATTTATCAGCAAATTGTAGTTTTCTACTAGGTTACTAGGCTTACTAGGTAAAACGCGTTTAAACTGAAAAAAAACTGTTCCAGTTAAATTTTATACATCTAAATACTATAAAACAAAATTAAAGATGACACATGCCATCGAGTTAAAGTCGAATATACCATCTATATAATTTATTCGACGCATATGTCATCTTCAATTTTTTTATAATCATCTTCGGAAGAATGGAATTATATTCATATGGGGATCATTTCATGGACCGTCCTGTCGCCAAAATAAAAAAATACGTTTAAAAACAATTTTGAGGGCTTCCTCAAAATAACTGTATAGATATGACGGGTTCAAAATATCTTTTCTCCCCCCCCCCTCTCTATCTCTCTCTCTTTCTATGTCTATACACGTGGCAATTGGAGGTCAAGCGAATTTGCCCTGTCAAGTAGATAAGTTGTTCATTACACCGCCACCGGTTTCGCACATACGATCATCCGCGACTACGATCCACAAGAGCAACAGAGTAAGTTTCTGCACTCGTCCCGTAATTACGACCACAAGCCATTAGAACGTATTATTCCGCTGAAGGAAGCAAGAACATGAAGAATGAATTGACACTCGGCTATCCGTTTATCGACCACGTCGATGGAAAAATTTCCATTAAATGTGAAACCCAAAAAAAGAAGAAAAAAACACATTCACGCCGTACTCACCTTTCGCTCGTTTTTAATGGAAAAAAAAATTGAAAAAAAAAAAGAAAAATATCTCGCGATCGATATTAAGGGGCAATCGGGAGCGAACTATCACGATTGAACTGAGATGGCTTGCTTTATATGCGCGCAATATCGCGATTTCGATCGAACTCTTATGCGTAAATATCTTATCCGTGAATCCCATTATCTGGTCAATAAATCGCAGGCGCGGACTAATCTAGTGGTCGAATTCGAAACGCTGTAACATCCGCGACGAAAAAAGAAGAAAATAATTAAAAAGAAGGAAAAACGTCGCGCGATCGGACGTACGATCTGGTGAGAGTGAAATGATAAGAGGCAGCGATTACAAAATTCTTGCTTGTTTTGCGGACGCAGGTATGAGCTCATAAATGTGTTATAAGGAGAGAGCAGTTGTAACGAATAATCGATTTGTTTTTTCCGTATCCCGCCTGGACCGAGAGACCTATAGACTAGGCTGGTACAATTTTGGGCTTTATTTTTTTTTCCTTTTTTTCAACGACCAATTCTCTTCGTACGAAAAAAAAAAATTGCCGCGGAAGCTGCGAGCGGTCAAAAAATATTTAGAGGTCGCTCAAGCCACCCAAAATTTCAAATTTTCATTAAAAAGACGATTTTTTTTTCATCCTCTTCTCACCCATGAATTTGACGCTTTATAATGTTTAAATTAACGTAGTTCGGAAGAAAAACCGGAAGTCAAACTCACCATTTTAGAGATTTTTATTTTTTTCCTTCGAATGTTTAAGGCGTTACTCCCACTTGTAGCGCAAAAAAAGGCCTTTTTCATAAATTTTTTTAAAAGAAAACTACGAAACTTTTTTAATCAATCAATATACCATCTTAAAGAACACATCTTGAAGAACTTTCAGTAATTTTTTTATTGAAAAATATTACATTGTTTAGTGGCAAATGGCCGTCAATGAAATAATGTTTTTATAAACACGGTTTGCGGTGACCAACATTCCGGCGAAGTGGATCATCTGAAAAAAAAATGCGGATGGATTTAGTCAAATATAAGTATAAACTAGTCTTTAATCGAAGGATTTAAAAAAATATTCATTTTTCACAAAATGGCGGACAGTCAAAGTTAATGGTTCGATTTTAACGAAAAAAAACGGCCGTTTTTTGGCTATAAAACGGCCATTTTTTTTCGAAAAAAAAATCGAACGATTAAAGACTACATTTTTATGTATTAACTAAGCCTGCAAAATTTCAAGAAGATCGGTTCATTAGTGTTCGAGTAATCTTGGTCACCGACTTCAGAAATGCCATTTTGAGAAAAACGCGTTTAAAGTTTCTCTTTCAACGCGAATTCTTCTCTTTCAACGCTCATATCTCAGTCAATTTGTTCGGATCGACTTGAAGTTTTCAGGACATATTCTCAGATACTTATACTTCAAAAAAATGCAATAAAAAAAAATCGATTTTTTCAAAATCGCAAGTGGGGGTAACCCCTTAAAATACATGGAATTTAGTCTCATAAAAAAGTATTTTTATTTTGGTACTCATTAGAATGAAAATTTATGATGATTTTCATAAATACTTACAATCGACATTGATTATTGAGCACTCGGTTGATAATTTTCGACTTCACTAGTGCGTCTATGTTTTAAGGACTTAGGCCACAGTAACGGGTATAAAATCATGTGCGAATTTAACAATTTTTTTCCTATGAAAAAGTGATTCACTGATCAAATTAATTACACATCTATTTAGTATGAATATCAAGCTGTTAGAAAATATACATTTTTTTCGATGTACAAAATGGCTGACTACTAATATTTTCTTTTGCTATCGTTTTTTTAGGCGCTCCGCGGCGTGACATTTAGCATCCGCATTTTTTTACCTGGAACGAAAAACAAAAATTCTCGTCAATCTACATTAGAATACCTAGGGAAGTACGTACGGAATTTAAAAAATATTGTTTTATTCAAAAGTTGTAGGTATTTGAACTTAAGAAATGAATTTTCAGTGAAAAATTTCGTTATAACTGCTCATAAACTGCTCATAAAATGAAAAGTTTTCGATTAATCAGAAATTCCGTACATACTTCTCTGCGCAATGCAATTAGGAACATAACTTTTGAATTTGAAGTAAATCGAGTGAAAATTGTTGAAGTTATTTGTCACGCCAATTGGAAAAAAGCTGTTTCGAGAAATTTCGAGTAGTCGGCCATTTTGTACATCGAAAAAAAAAATATTTTTTCTAACAGCTTGATATTCATACTATATGGATGTGTAATTAATTTTATGAGTGAATGACTTTTTCATACGAAAAAAATTGTTAAATTCGCACATGATTTTATACCCGTTACTGTGGCCTCAGGCCCTAAGCAGTTGGCAACGCTACATAACCTCACTTTAGAAGAATTCAAACATCACCTTTCAACGACTCGACAAATGTCAAAACATGGCACAAGTACGTGTAAGTGGTCGTTTCTTTTTTTTTTTACCGAAAATTGATCTGCGTTTTGTTCACGCAGATAAATAATAAGAGATTGATTGGGCGGTTTTCAAAGTTTCTTCTTCAGGTAAATATACAGAAGGAAAACAGAAACAAATTTTAAAGTTTTCTAAATAAAAATGTTTACAGCCGTTCTTCATATGTATATTTGTATACGTAATAATCAATTAAAAAAAAATAAGATCTACAATCAACACATTTTTTATCCTTCGTTTTATTATTACTTTTATTCGATTCTTATTGTATTTTGCATTATCTGCAGCGTAGGCATTCGGCCACATTCGGTGACATTCATTCATTCTGCGTGAATTGTCGTCTAGGAATTTTCCGTAGCAATCACAGCTGACGCTCCGATCACCGTTTAATGAGAGACAGACGCCGCGTAGCAAAATTTAATAAAGTATTGTGAAAAAACTACACGATGGATCAGCTACAATTTTTGCAGGTGAATTCCGTATTAATCGAAGATTCGAATAAGAAGTTTTGTCTGTCGGGTCAAACGACTAAATTTTACGTAAAGTTATCACTTCCGGTAAATTTTTTGGAGGTTACGTTTGAGTGCGTGTATTTTAGGCAAACTTTCAACGTTCTTATCTCGGAAATTCTACGGTGGAGTGACTTAAAATTTTTTATTCCAACGTGGTTAATGACATACTATGTCTTCCTCACAAAAAAAAATAGGAGGTTAAACGTTAGTCGATTTTTGAATTGTTTCTTCCGAACCACCTCAACCTCGCGAAAGGTCATTGAATATGTAGTAGTCGTTCAAGAGCTTCGAAATTTCCAATTTTCGCCATTTTTTTACTCTTCCCACTCATACATTAGACGCTTTGTGAAATTTTCGAAACAATGAATCCCTTTTTCTTTAGAAACAGATTTTTCAAATTTACATTGCATGCGAGATTTATATTTTGGCGGAAATTCTGAATTTCGAAAACCTTGAGCGTCCGGTGCAAAATTCACTTGCGGGGTGGAGCTTTCGCGAGGTTAATTTAAAAATTATAAAGCCTTAAATTCATGGGTGAGAAGTGGACGGCAAAAAAATGATTTTTTAAATGAAAATTTGCATTTTTGGGAGGCTTGAGCGACCTCTAAATATTTTTTTGCCGCTCGCAACTTTCGTGACAATTTTTTTGGTTTCTTTAAAAAAGGTAATCGGATGGTGAGAAAAGGGTAAAAAAAGAGCTTATAATTGTATCACCCTACTGTAGAGATTCGCATAAACGGATATGTTGATACCGCGGTTTCGTAATGCGCGCGCTGCTCTTTGGATTCTTTTGTCCCGTATCAGTGCGTGTCCAATGTTTATCCCCGATTGAGGAAATGGAATAAAAATGTGATCGACGGGTATTCGAGATCCACACGGATGTCAGGAGACAAATTCGCTGAGTGATCAATGAGAATTCAGGAATAAATTCGGATAAAAAAATAGGACGATTGTCAGAATTTTTTTCTGATAATAGTATTGGCATGTCGAGGCCGGGATTTTGGATATAGTTAGTACAGGGTCTTGGCGAGTTCGAGTTTTCACAAGCTTTTATTTAAATTGACTTGGTGTGAGATGGAAAACGGAAAATCGATATTTCAACCACTTCCCGATTACTTAGAGTTCTGAAATTTTGCAACAAGCATCTAAGAGGTGACAATGCATCATTCAACTTAAAAAAAAAATTTTAAATAAAAAATAGATAACTAACTTGAGATGCTGTGAGATGAAAAAACGGAAAATCGATATTTCACCCACTTCCCGACTACTTAGAGTTCTGAAATTTTGCAAACGTGCATCTAAGAGGTCATAATGCAGAATTCGACTTTAAAAAAAATGAAAAAAACAAAATAAAAAAAAAATAACTTGACTTGCTGTGAGATGCAAAACGGAAAATAGATATTTCACCAACTTTCCGACTACTTAAAGCTCTGAAATGTTGCAAACATGCATCTGAGGGGTGACACTATATGGAAAGTGCATGGGAACTCATGAATTAGCTTTAAGTGCTCTCGGGTCGCACAATCGTTAAGAGGGTCCAATAGATAAAATAGGTTAAAGGTAAGGTCCAATGGGTGATGAGCCAACATCTATGATAGATGCCACCTATCACAGTTCTCCAGGATTTCTCCTGACAATCAACCAATAATAACACCACTTCGCTTGGAAGGATTAATCCCTTTATGCAAAAATGTCAGAGCTCTAGTAAAACGATTAAAGACTAAAAAGTAGAAAATATTTTACATGTAGACATTTTTTTTTCTCAAAAACAAGCTTTTATTTAATGTACTAAAAAGTAGAAAATATTTTTTTTACCAAGTCACTTATATGTGACTATAAATAAAAGCTTGGGGCGCTCAAAATTTAGACATGTAATCGTTAATTTACATAAATCCGTTAACATATCAACTGTATTTAATTTACCGTAAAACAACCTTATATTTCTTGAATAAAAATCCTGAAAGTGAGTATAAACGTGTGATAATAATTTTTCCTCTCATTGCATTTGTGCCAAATTAAATACGGTTACTGAAACTGAATTGATCAAATTTATCAAACATTTAAAAACTTGAGTCCCACAAGCTTTTATTTCTAGCCACATATAGGTGACTTGGTAGAATTTTTTTTCTCCTTTTTAGTACATTAAATAAAAGCTTGTAAAAAAATGTGTACCTATAATTAATTTTTTTAGCATTGAAAATGCTTTTAAAACTGTTTATGTTTGTTGAGGTGGGCTGGGTGTAGGGGTCTAACTAAGTTAGCTGGACGTTACACGAACCTAACGCTACCCCCACTCCACTGCCACTGTGCTGTAGAATGGGGGGGGGGGGGGGGGGGGCGACATGCTGAATGCCTGTGATCGGCTGAAAAATTCCCCCTCCCCACCCAATTATAATCTTGTTATCAATTAAAAAATTATTCTACAATTTACATTACAAATATATTACAAAAATTATATAACAATTATTATAGAAACAAATCCGAAACAAATCCTATTATATACCTCAATGTATCAATATCTTTTGAGAAATAATAAAAACCAACACATATTGTTTACATGTACTTGTTTTTTATTCTCCGAAAAGTCTGATTACATTTTCTATGCCATGGAATAGCGGCAGTTTGTGCAATATCTGTAAATTTGTTTCATTGGAAAATGTTGATAAACAGGAAAATTATTATTATTTAAACGAAGTGCGGCTGTTAGTGGAAGGCCAATCGGTGTAGGTGTTTCTGGTGACTAGGGTGATCTGGAATAAGAAGTAAAACATGTACTTTAAGTATTTTAATCAAACTTTCGTATGACCGGAGGTATTGTTGAAATTTTTTAAATTACGAAAATGCCAAGGTGTAAAATAAAAAGTTTGATTTTCGACGGCATAAACAACCCTAATCATCTGTTGTTAACTAATTGTAGTATCCTTTTCTGACATTTTGAAAATTACGAAAATGCCAAGTTGTAGAATAGTTTGATTTTCGACGACATAAACAACTCTAATAATTTGTTATTAACTAATGAATAAACTTGTGGAAAAAACGTTCGGCCATACGATATAACATATTACAATCTACGCTCTGTACAAATTTGAAGCCAATTGGACGAATAGATTGTGAGGTACGTCTTACACCGTTTCATAAAGCAGATGTTCGAGAAAAACGCAACATAAAAAAGGGTTGCGCATTAGGCGATCTGCCCCTTCCCAAAAATCGTCATATAGTGATTAATTTTTCGAACTTAAAAAAATTCTTCTACGATTAAAAAAATAGTCTTTTTGAAATGTCAAATTTACGCAGCCCCCTTAGCGGAAATTAAATACAGCTCTAAACAAACAGACTAATTCAATAAACTTTAATGATTCAAGGCGTTACACTTAGCTCGGGGCAGAAGAAAAGAGGAATTTTTGTCCATTTTTTCGGGGGAATCGTGTGCAGATTTTCAAATTTTCTTTTCGGATTAACGAATTTGGTTTCAAGAATCTTTTGCAATTTTGGAATTGAAAATCATTTATAAATGTGTGAAATTAACAAAATCAAATCAATAAGGTATCGATTTTTTTTAAATAGCCACAGTCGAAAGTAAAAGTATCAATTTTTGGTGACAAAAACGCTCTATTTTCGTCGATACAAAAAAAACTGCATCGAACAAAAAAAATCTTCCTCCTTGCACCGCTTTGCGATGTGCAAGAACCAGCTCGTTAAATTTGAAGGTGATCGGTGCAGTCATTTTTGAGATATCACGGTCACCGATTTTGAAAAAGTCACCTTAAGAAAAACGCGTTTGAAGTTCCTTAGTTCGCGAACCCTACCTATCAACGTCCATAACTTCCTCAACTTTAAACGCATCAACTTGATGTTTTTCAGAATATATTTAAAAAATGTTCTATTTTCAAAATCCATCGAAAAAAAACGATATTTAAAAAACTGTCAACTAGGTAAGCCTTTAATATACCAAGTTCCAATTAACTAAACGTGACGAAAGCTGTCATTTTCAAAAATTAAACACACAAACGTAATTAATTAACGAATCAATATATAAATATAACAAAATATGCTTGCTCCCACGCACGATCGCTGTACATTTTTGCCCGAAGCTTTTTCAACTGAATTTCGTTATTAATAATCCATATACAATGACCTATAGATATAACGTGGGCTTTATCATCATTGCAGCGGGAGTCGAAACTCCCACGCTTCATCAATGAATTAGCGATGTTACAGTTTGTCTTGCGTCATTTCTGAGTAAGTGGCCGGAAGTCTCATTAGATACGGACGTATATAAAAGTTATCATATATATATATATATATATATATATATATATATATATATATATATATATATATATATATATATATATATACACAGTCGACGGAGATATCACAAGTTTTCGTAACTCGTATAAGACGTCCAACTCTCCTGATGTATATCGAGCTCCTTTCGATTCTCCTATATATATATATATATATATATATATATTCACACACACACACACATATATACAGGGTGTCCCGCTTATCTCTGCCATACGAAATAATTCGGTAATTATCGTCGTCACAAAAAAATGTTCAAGACAAAAGTTGTACGTGTGAAGGGGGCCATCAAATGCGACCAATTGTTTTTTTTTTATTTCAGTCGCGGCGCTGACGCACAGTGAAGGTCACCTCCACTTTTTAAAATGGAATGGTACATTTTTTTCCAACCATCTTGTGAAGCACCTCAAGCCGCATAAAAAACATCGGGGGTCAAAGTCGTTCAAGGTCATTTGACCTTACATATTAAAATGAAATACAAATCCCAATATCTCGGATCACTACCAAATATTTGTACGACTTTGACACCTTATTGTTTTTTATGCGGCTTGAGGTGCTCCACGAGATGGTTGAAAAAAAATGTACCATTCCATTTGAAAAAGCGGAGTTGACCGTGCCGTAGCTTCAGAGCCTCCACCGATAAAAAAAATAGAGTGGTCCAGTATGACGGGCTTGTCGAACACTGAAACTTTTGACTGAAACATTTTTGGATATGATCAATAGTTTGAGTGCTATTGCTCTGTAACACTTTATGTGCCTCACCCTGTATACCCACAGGGTGTCCTGTCGTGAATGGATAATCCTGCGAGTGTCGATAGGTCAGATCATGTCCTACTGTATGCTTGAATTTCAGTTTCGTAAAAGTCCCACGGTTTTCGAGATAAAAATCATCTGCTTTTGGTTTTTCGCATGCCATTTCTACAAACGATAACCTTTTTTGACCCGGTTTTTTAAAAAATACTCTTGGCTATTTGTTTTATCTAAAAAAGTCTTGTTTTTAACCCTAAATGTTAAGGAAACTTTATGAAAAAAAGATCTTATGCAGAATTTTCATACAAACGAATTCGAACATCTGACTTTGATAGCCTGCGGTGTAAAAAAGATGTACTACGCATATGCGAAAAACCAAAAGCAGATGATTTTTCTTAAAGAATAACATGAAGCCCATAATTTCGAAAACCGTGGGACTTTCACTAAACTGAAATTCCAGCATATAGTGGGACATGATCTGGCCTATAGAAAGTTGCAGGATTATCCATTCATAATAGGGCACCCTGTGTGTATATATATATATATATATATATATATATATATATATATATATAAGTACAGATATCTGTATATAAATTTGCCGTCGCTCGAACGAGCAATCTCGTCGAAAGCGCGGCATACGTACAACGATATCCTCCCTTCATACAAACGCTATGTACTCGAAAACTTCTATATCCCTAGAATAGTAGCAGACGATTGAGTATGCTTGTGCGACTTTAGTTACTTCGCCTTGGCATAGATCTAAACTTAACGAGAGAAGTATTCGCTTCGCTGATGATTCTCACTGGGCATGTAACGTCATCCATATAGGCCAGGACGTATAATGTAGGACGAATCTTCTTTTCACTATTATTTATACGCTCCGGGAAAAGACATCCAAGAATTCAGCAAAAAATACGCGGAAATACTCCGAAACAGTCTCAACACCCCGGCCCGTCGGGATTCGATGGTTGCAACGGAATCGTAAGACCCAAATGCGTAAAACCAGTCGACTTGACGGAGGGCGAAAATCTTTAAACATTCTCAAGAATGTCACTGGATATCCTATGTACGATGAGAGAACATTGATGGACGTTGATAGCGAAATTATTGAATGTCATCACGGAAGCGATTATACAATAGTTTGTACAAATTTTGTGCGTTGAATTTTTTTCCACAAAATTTATGGATATATAAAATGAGTGGATTAGAAAAAAAGTATAAATCTTATCTTCAAAAAGTATAAATCGCTTAAAAAGTGTAGCTTAAAAATAGATTTAAGGGGTTAGGCCACTCTAGAGGCCGCAACAATAGGCTTTTTGGGGACTTTTTTGCCAGAAAAACTCCTGGATAAATCGACATTACAAAAAAGGGTGTTTATCATACTATCAGTGACTGTATACAATAATTTTTTTGAAGCCATTAATTTCAAAATGGCGGCTGTGCAGCGTTTATCTCAAAACTGCATTTTTTAAGTTGGCCGGAAACATGACTCAGACAATTTTCAACCGATTAATTTGAAATGTTGAATATATCTTGAAAAATACATTGTCTATGGAAGTACGTAGGATTTTTTTTATATTGCATTGTTCATTTGTTATTAACAATGATCTGACGATTTGTTAGGCAAATTTTTCACTTTAGCAAAAAATCGTCAGATAATTGTCAATAACGAATGAACTATGCAATATAAAAAAAAATTCTACGTACTTCCATAGACAATGTATTTTTCCAGATATGATCAATATTTCAAGTGAATCGGTTGAAAATTGACTGAGTTATGTTTCCGGCCAACTTAAAAAATGCAGTTTTGAGATAAACGCTGCACAGCCGCCATTCTGAAATTAAGGCGTTACCCCCACTTGTTGCGCAAAAAAGGCCTTTTTCATGAATTTTTTTAAAGAAAACTACAAAACTTTTTTAATCAATCAATATACTATCTTAAAAAACACATCTTGAAGAACTTTCAGTAATTTTTTTATTGAAAAATATTACATTGTTTAGTGGCAAATGGCCGTCGATGAAATAATGTTTTTATATACACGGTTTGCGGTGACCAACATTGCGGCGAAGTGGATCATCTGAAAAAAAAATGCGGATGAATTTAGTCAAATATAAGTATAAACTAGTCTTTAATCGAAGGATTTTAAATAATATTCATTTTTTACAAAATGGCGGACGGTAAAAGTTAATGGTTCGATTTTAACGAAAAAAAAACGGCCGTTTTTTGGCTATAAAACGGCCGTTTTTTGGCTATAAAACGGCCATTTTTTTTTCGAAAAAAAAAATCGAACGATCAAAGACTACATTTTTATGTATTAAATAAGCCTGCAAAATTTCAAGAAGATCGGTTCATTAGTGTTCGAGTAATCTTGGTCACCGACTTCAGAAATGCCATTTTGAGAAAAACGCATTTAAAGTTTCAATTTCGGTTTACACGAAGAAAATATTTTTTTTTGTAAACTTACATAGAGTCATCTATTCCGGGCCCGTTTTTATAAATTCCAGTCTTCTCTATGAACGTTGTGAATGCCAGGTATACGACCCTTTTCATCGAACAATGCATTGAAGGTCGGAGGGAGTGTCGAGCTCGCCGGACGGCAGACTAGCCGGTCGTTTAGACAACGGATTCTTCTCTGTTAACGCTCATATCTCAGTCAATTTTGTTCAGATCGACTTGAAATTTTCAGGACATATTGTCAGATACTTATACTTCAAAAAAATGCAATAAAAAAAAATCGATTTTTTCAAAATCGCAAGTGAGGGTAACCCCTTAATCGCTTCAAAAAAATTATTGTATACAGTCACTGATATGTATGATAAACACCCTTTTTTGTAATGTCGATTTATTTTGGAGTTTTTCTGAAAAAAAACATCCGCAAAAAGCCTATTGTTGCGGCCTCTAGAGTGTCCTAACCCCTTAAACAAATCTCTATAGAGATATTGGTGCATCCTGGAACTCATTTTAGACACTAAAAAAAGCTACTTTCATGATTTTTAAAAATAGGTATACCTATTAGCCTATTAGCCTAGCCTATAGGTATACCTATTAGCCTATTAGCCTAGCCTATAGGTATACCTATTAGCCGATACCTATAAAAATAGGTACCTATTTTTATAGGTATCGATATAAAAGTTGTTACACTTAATAAATACACTTTCGAAATACATTAATTTAAAAAAAAAATGTATTTATGTAACCCAAAGAAACTTTAAACGCGTTTTTCTTGACACAACGTTTTTCGACGGCTTGTTGATAAAATCTTCGAAACTACTGAACCGATCCATGGGAAATTTTAACCACATATTCTTTACAACTATAGCTATAGCGCATAACAAGGCTTTTTTCAAATTTCGATATTTACTATTTTTTTGCCAAAAACGGTGAAAAAACACGTTTTTTGTTTGTTTTTTTCGAAAAATGTCTGCCATTTTGTTATTTTTGCCTATATAAAAAATCGTATGATATGCGCTATAGCCATTAACATACTGAATCTAAAACCATTTGATTTTTCGATTCGGATGATCCATCTCCGAGATTTCATCAACAGCGCAGACCTACAATTTTTTCAGGACATTTTTTTTACCTACCATTTTCGTTTATAAATAGTGACTTCAATAAATAAAATATTTTCAAAAAAATGCATTTCGAAAGTGTATTTATTAAGTGTAACAACTTTTATATCAATATCTCTAATATAAACCTATCAAAAAAAATCATGAAAATTGCCTTGTTTTAGTGTCTAAAGTGAGAAGACCCCTTACATTTTTTTCAGGAGATCCAAAAAATTCTAGTCAAGAGTTCAAATGAAAAATTCTCAAACGACGTCAATCGGGAAATAGCGCGGAATCCGCTTGGATTCCAATGTGGACTCCTTACGTGCAGCGTCCCTATCAAATCGCTATGGGAATGTTGTGGGATCTGGGGACAGCCCGACAAATTTCTGCCCGGGTTGTGTCATCGTCGTGAAGTGCGTCGTGAATTTGAGCAATAAATAAACGACCAACCGAAAACTAACGTAAATGCTGAAGCTGTTGATCAAAAGTTTGAAAAATAGGTTTGAGAGGATCAATCACTGAAGTTCAGGTGATAAAAAAAAATACTTATACTAGTCTAAATGGCTCTCAATATATTTTGAAAACTTCCGAGAAAAGGAGAGACGAGCAAGAGGATAATACATAAAAACCCATGCTGCAGGAAAAGTCGGAAAAAATAATTAAAAATAAACCGTTTCAAGTCTGTCGAAGCCGAATTGTAAATCACAAAATCATTAATAGCATTATTCGACATTAAAATGATAAAAATCGTCAACAAAAAATATGATTAATTCGAAAAAAAAGAAGGAAAAATGGGCCTACGATGAGACTAGTCTTAAAAATCATAGAATGGGTCACTCTGTTTTAGAGAATTTTATAAAATAATTAAAAAAGGCGATCATCTTAAAAAAAAAAATATTTTTCTCTTTAGAAGCAAAAAAAAACTACGTTGATAATTGATAATTTTTTTCATATTTTTCAACGAAAGTTTGCTTCAAAATAATCATATAGTGCCATTTGTCGATGGCTCGATTAGTTCAGGAGTTATCAGCGATTAAAGGTTTCCAAAACGTCTGAAACCGACATTTTTTGGAAAATTATAACTCCTAAAAAAGGAGAGATAAAAATCTAAAAATTGATGTAGATATTCCTTTAATGGGGTACAATTTACAAAAAAAATAAGGAACATCAGAAATGGTCGGGGTCACGGGCTATATATATATATATATATATATATATATATATATATATATATATATATATTGTTTTTCGCCGATCGAACAATACGCCCTCAGTTCTTCCGTCTCCACAATTCCAGGCACTTGGAACTGGAGGGCTCGTGCAGGTATTTCCGTAATTTTAATAACATCCTCGAGAGGAATGCGTCCCGCCCCCGGCATGCTCCTTACAGACGTAGGTATATGCATACTTTTATCCTTGAGCACGCGATGATATGAAAATGTATTCACGATCCTAGGAGACTCTCCTTATATTTTCGAGACACTATACAGGAAATGGCTGATTCCTATACAGAAAAGTGGACACGTATATGCGTTCCTGTTGGTGAAGGAAAAGAAGGAACGGGGATAAAAAAGATGGATAATAAAAACATAAAAAAGCAAACTTTTGGTAAATGGGACGATATCATTAGGCCTGCAAAGATCATAAAGTCGGAAGAGTTACTTTTTGCGTGTATACTAATGGCGCATGTGCTCAAAAAAGAAAAAAAAACGATACGAACAAAGCTTTTTTGCTCAATTTCAGCCATTAAAATTGCATAAATGAGTCCGAGCGAGCGAGAGAGAAAGAGAGAGAGAGAGAGAGAGAGAGAGAGAGAGAGAGAGAGAGAGAGAGCAAGAGAGACAGAGAAAACGAGACGAAGAGAGACGGAGAAGCAGCTTTTAATTTTATACTGACATGCGAAACCTTGGTGGTCATAAATAACAAACCTCATTTGACTCAATAAAAAAAAATGCAATAAAAATGATAGTAATAATAAAAATAATAAATATTCATGTGAAATTATTTTTGCATATATTTATATTTCAATGTCCTTATTCTAATGCCAATGATAATAATAACAAAATAACAATAAATATTTATGTTGAAATATTTTTGCTTATATTTATATTTCAATAGACTTGGTATAATAATGCTAATAATAATAACAATAAAAATGCATGTTACCTTATTTTTGCTTAGATTTATATTTCAATACTCTTCTTCTAATTACAATAATAATAATGATAATAATAATAAATATTCATTTTTTATTTTTTTTGCTTATATTTCAAAGAACGCGTTATAATAATAATAATAATAACAATAATGATAATGACCAATCATTCAGTTCGCGACGGGTGGCCAAAGATTTTAATTTTCTACATCTTCCAGTTTGCCCTATTTTCGACAATATACAAAGAAGCTTACCCATCGCTCGACTAATTCATTTTTGTTTAAATATTTAGTTAAATATAATATGTGCTCCATCATACGCATTCGTCCTCATTTTCCAAAGGTATTTGCAAAATTCATCATTTCCCCGTATCGTTTCTACTGCGGCTTCCGTTAACCCTTCGGTGCCCTTTTTCGGGTCGAACGGACGTGCAATTGCAATCTTTAAAAAGACTCGTTTCCGACGGTGCGGAAACTCGACAGATCGGAAAAAATTTGTCGAGATGTCTGTGTGTGTGTGTATATATATATATATATATATATATATATATATATATATATATATATATATATATATATATATATATATATATACATGGAAAAAATTAATAAAAAGGGACAAGATCGCCGGAGGAGCACCGAAATTCTATAGACTCGTTCATCCACGAAGAATAGTCACACGGAGACACACGGCGAGTGAGACGGGGAACAATGAAAAATCTCATTGTGGAGCGCGCGAGCGGACACGAAGTGATAGAGAAACGCGATTTTATATATACAGGGTGTCCTGTTATGAACGGACAATCCTGCAACTGTCCACACTCAGAAAAAAGATTTATCATGTTATAATAAATTGGCACATTAGAACATAATTTATTAGAAATTAATAAATGTTTACTCGTATGGAGACAGTTTTTATGTGATTGTAACTACAGCATTTATTCGGCGTCACTAAATATGTTTTTTTACGTGTCGATTCTTCACATCAATTAAAAGCCATATTTTAAATAGAAAATTTGAATAAATATTTCCTCAAATCAAATAAATACTACTTTCCAATCACGAAAACCTCTTATTTCGCGACTATGATACTAATGCGCGCATGAGCACTTTACCCCTCAACGCGACGGGCCCGACAGCAGGCCGTCAGATGTAGCTCGCGCATACGCTTACTATGTAGCTTCTTCCTATGCCAATGCTTTTGGCACAAGTGTCAGTGTTGCGTTTCGGAAGTGACAAACTCGAAAGTGAGGAATGATTTAAGTGTAAGTAAGAATATAAAGTGAGAAAAAAACGTTCAAGTGAGGAAATAATGACGGACGAAATAACAGTATTCCTCGAAAAAAAAACCAGTTGGGGTATTATGAAGAATCCTATGAAATGTTAAGAAAAACTCTACTTGTCGGATATAAAACACCTACTTCTTCTAACTTATATATCCTATTAGATGTTAAGAAAAATTCTTAGTAAATCTTAAATATGAACTTAAATTAAAAAATTCTTAGCCGTTAATACAATCGTAGTAGGCCGATATACGAATAAGAAAACTTGTTCGCCGGAAGACAAACTTCTTTGTCCTTAATAAATCATTTTTCTGAGTGCATACGTTAGATCATGTCCTACTATATGCTGAAAATTCAGTTTAGTAAAAGTCCCACGGTTTTCGAGATAAAAATCATCTGCTTTTGGTTTTTCGCGTGTCATTCCTACAAATGATAACTTTTTTTACCCGGTTAAAAAAATACTCTTCGTTATTTGTTATGTCTAGAAAAGTCTTCTTTTTCACCTCAAATGTTAAGGAAACTTTATGAAGAAAGATCTTATGCAGAATTTTCGTACAAACCAAATCGAACATCTTTTTTTTTCAGAAAATAACATGAAGCCCAAAATCTCGAAAACCGTGGGACTTTTACTAAACTGAAATTCCAGCATATAGTAGGACATGATCGGACCTATCGACAGTTGCAGGATCATCCATTTATACAGGACACCCTATATATATATATATATATATATATGAGGTATTCCACGTGAATCCGACTTTTTCCCTGACCCTTGCTAATTTGATTTATTTATTTTTATCTGATTCCATTGACTCTAAAAGACACCCTGATTTTTTTTACATTTTTCGAAACAACCCTTAGACAAAAAAATGTTTTTCTCCGAAAAAACGCCCCGATTTAAAAATCTTCGAAAATTCCCAAAAATGCGTGATTATATGTAAAAAATTTCAAGCTATCACCCGCAGTGGTAGTATGATTTTTTGTGCTTTCTGAGCGATTAACTTTAAAAAAAAACCCGAAAAAATTCATGAATTTTTTTGACCATTTTCGAATAACCAAATAGTTATTCAAAAATGGTCAAAAAAAATTCATTGTCGGTGTCAAAATATTTAAGTATCCGCCCGAAGTAAAACTTAAAAAAAACTTTAATCGCCCAGAAAGCACAGAAAAAATCATACTTCCACTACGGGTGATAGTTTGAAAATTTAAACATATAATCACGCATTTTTGGGATTTTTTTTAGATTTTTAAATCTGGCTGTTTATTTCGGAGAAATTTTTGTTTTTACTAAGGGTTGTTTCGAAAAATGTAAAAAAAATGGAGGATGTCTTTTAGAGTGAATGGGATCAGATAAAAAAAAAATAAGTCGAATTGGCAGGGGTCAGGGAATAGTTCACCGGATTCACGTGGAATACCCGTAGAATATATATACACGTGAATATATATAAAATCGCAAAGAATAATAATAAGCATCGAGCAGTAAACCAAAGACGAGCAAGCCAGAGTATGAAATCCTCCCTTCTCAGGTGCCCCGAGAGGGCAAGATGAGGGAAAGAGAGTGAGAGAGCGCGAGGAGAAAACCGCGGGGTGGGGGCAAGGGGGCACCTCGTACAAGAAGAGTTTCAACGTTACATAGCTCGGAAAAGTGGCTTTACTTCCTCCACCCCCGCGTCTTTTCTTCTCGGGAGAGAGAAACCGAGGAGGTGAGGGTCGAAGTGAGGGACCCGCGGGAGTAAAGCCGAGAGGCGAATAACGAAGAAAAGACGGCAAAATGAAAAATAATACGAGAGAGATCGAGGGAGACTCGGCGCAACGAATGACATAAGAAAGATGCTGCAGAGCCATAGGCCGAAAGACTGAGATAGAGAGAGAGAGAGAGAAAGCGAGAGAAAGAGAGTCGAGAAGAAGCTTTAAGAGAGCCAGAGCAAGGGAGAGAGAGAGAGCGAAAAAGAAGAAGCTTTAAGGGGCTACATCTACCTAGAGGTCCGAAAAAAATGGCCACATAACGATTTTTTTCCTGGGAAACGGTTGGTGAAAAAAAAAATGCATTTTATTTTAACATAAAGGTACATATGTTGAGAGCCTTTGAGAAAAAAATTAACAAAAAATACAGATAAACAAGAAAAATATGGCCGCCGGAAGATGATACTATTTTCCAAGTCGGTGGACATGATATCTCGAGAACCACTCGATGGATTGTTTCCAAAATTATAGGAGATACGATGAGAAATATTTAAAGGTCGTTGACGATCTCATTTTGAAATAAACGATATTCTTTTTTTGATAGTTACCCAAAATCAACGACTTCGTTCATAAATTTTGTATACTCGAGTTTAAGTTCATAACCTCTATGTTTAAAAAAATGATTTCAAAAATCAACGATCGTCAACGACTCGTATTTATTGTTGACTTGATTAAACCGTTTGGTTTTTAGATTTCAGATGGACCGTTTAAGCTGGAGATTGTCCACCGCAAAACGACGCGAAATTTTTTTATCATCTGCCGTCGGCCATGTTTTTGTTGCTTTGCTATTTTTGCTATTTTTTGGTGATATTTTGGAAGGGGTTACGTGGGTTTGAAAATTTAAAATAATCCTCTTTTTTTAAAAATATTTTATTATCTAATAGTACATGTCTAGAATATTCTCCCAAAGCTTTAAGTCAATCGAAGTAAAAGTCTAGGAGAGAGAGCCTTTGGGAATCCCCCCCCTCCCCCGTTGGGAAAGACCGGCCGGGAGCGACGCAGGTACATCGCATTTTTCTCAAAACACTATATTTAAAGTTGGTGGACGCGATTTCTCACAAAATAATTAACCGACCTTATTAAAATTTTGCACATTTCTTCAAAATAGCATTCACTAGTGACTAAACGAAGGTTTTTTTCTTCCGATTACAACTAATTTTACAAGGCTATTCGTAGTGTAAATTGTACCAAAAGTTGAACTATTTTGCATACAACTCTGTCGAAAATTCAAATTTCAATTTTTTCCAAAATCCTCCGGTCAATCACGAGCTATACTTATCTATTAACAAAAAAATGTTTTTTTTCAAATTTCAGGTAAAGCTATCATGAGTTATCCTGACCACCACGAGGACACTTTTTTTAGGGGTCTCCGAAAACCAGGTCCCACCCGCTGGATTTCCCAAATTTTTTGATTCAATTTAAAAAAAATATTTTTGAAATGTTGCTCTTTTATGTGCTTAACATTGTGAATAAAATCATTTGTATATCATATTTTTTTTAAATAGAAAAAATGTTTTTTTTTTGGCTTCGAAACCCACGTAACCCCTTAACGACTCTGAAGATATGTACCTTTGTGGTGAAAAAAATGCGTTTCTTTTTCACCTGGCGTTTCCTAGAAAAAAACAAATTGGTATTTGGCCATTTCTTTCGGGCCTCTAGGTGTAGCCCCTTAAGACAGCGAGAGGGAAAGAGAAAGCAAAGGTGCAGAAGCCACGGCGGCTAGTGAAAAGTGCGGAAAGGGGAGTGGTCAAAGAGAGAGGGCACGAGTGTAAGATTGAAAGGCCACCATGCGAGAGACAACAATGAACCGTGTAAGATGCGGGGAAGCAGCCTGAGAACCAAATGTGTATATATATAGATACAGGGTGGCCCAAAAAGCGACGTCTGAAAGGAAAATCTGGATACCTCGTATCAATACCTATCCGAATCACGCTCACGTATGTTCTACGATCTTTTTTGTTTTTCGAGAAAAAAGCCCTGTTCAATTTTTTCGCGTTTTCCCCCACCATGGGTTTTTAGTAATTTTTCTCTCCTGTGTATGTACGGTAAACCGACCAGTGAATGGACGGAAGCTGATTTATATTTTTATAAAGTAAAGAATATGAATTCTCGATTGAAAACTCGAATCACTATAATTTAGCGAAAAAACCACAGGTGTCGTTTAAACCGATTTCTTATTGTCAGCTTGAAGGGCCAGTCCACTTTGGAGCCACGAAAAAGGTTATTTTCGCAATTTTTTTTTGAGAATTTTATAAAAGCTATGAATATAAAAGTTGTTGGACTTGATAAATAAAGTCCTGAGATACATTAAACAAAAATTTTATTCATTTTTATTCATTTTTAAGTACAAAAACTATAGTTTAACGTAACGCCTTAAAAATAGGTGGGCTAGGTAGCTCCATCACAACTCGGCAACGGCTTGTCTGAAACAAAAAGATCAAAGTCCATTAGATTCAGTATGACACCAGCTACAAAATGACCCTCGGATATAAAGTTTTATAAAAAAATTAAAAAATGGCAGATGAAAAATGAAAAAGTAAAAAAAACGCGTTTTTTTTCGTAGTTTTTGCAAAAAAAGAGTAAAAACCAAATTTTAAAATCATCGAGGATCATCTTGTTGCGAATCATGTTTACAATATGTGATTGAAATTTCAAGAGAATCGGTTTATTAGTTTTAGAGATACGATGGAGCTAGATTTTGAAAACGTTGTTTCGAGAAAAACGCGTTTGAAGTTTATACTATGAAAAACTCTTACCTAAACTCAATCAGCAATTCCTGCACCGTAAAAAATCCCTTCTGATTGCTCATCATCATCGATTTCTTCAAGTCTTGCTGGCTTTCGATTTTTTGAAATTTTCAAAGTGGACTGGCCCCTTAATGTGGGATATACATTTAGACAGGAACACAAATAAGCAGTATTGAGGGGTTTTTTAAACTAAGAAATAGTTATTCTACAATTTTAAAACTTTAGGTTTACTTCAATACTATGTTTAAGTATATCGAATTTCGCTTTGAAACTTTGGGAAAATATTCTACATATATAGTTCTATCGTTTAAAGAAAAAAAAAGTAATCGATTTTTTCATCGTTGTAAATGTATATCCCGCCTTAAAATCGAATTTTAATTTCATACGTAATTTTTCTATTTTGCGGTATTTGCACACTGCGGAACTTATAGTTACGATACGGTTGTACACAGTAGGTGTTCTAAAAGCGAAAACAAACGTTTTTATGCGTTTCGAGGCTAAGTATTACTTTTATTACTTATAATAAAATGAGTCTTGATTTTTTTTGCAGAATTTTGGAATGAATTCGTAATAGTAGATCAGAATGAGACATGTTTGTTTACTGATGCTGTATTCTAACCTCTTTCCAGCAAATGGAAGGGCTCTGTTCCGATAATTCTCGAAGCAGAGCAGACAATTTGGCTGATCTGTTGAAAATTGCAACATTAATTACTATCAAAAGATGCCAATGCACATGTTATTAAATGTTGTAAAATCATTAAATTAGTTTTTTACATTTTGATAAAATTTAGTTTTCTAGCTAGTCTAGTTTTCTAGGTAGTCTAGTCTTAGTTTTCTCACTTCACAACGATAACAGAAGTGAAAAAATCGCGAGGAAAGTACACGAACAAAAGAGAAAAGCGAAAGAATGCTTTTTTCTCGAAAATTAAAAAGGATCATAGAATACAGATGGGAGTGATTCGGATAGGTATTGATACGAGGCACGGGGATTTTCCTCTTGGACGTCACTTTTCGGGACGCCCTGTATCCCCATTCGCTGGAGCTTTTCCGAGCCGGAGAGGACAACTTGCCACCGCGAGATGATAGAAAAAAAGAAGAACGTCTATAATGTCGAGAGGAAAAGTAAGAAAGAGTGGGACAACGACAACGAAAGGGAGAGCGGACCGACGAAGAACGAGATAGGGATGACGACACGGGAAATTAGGATGGTGTGTGTATGTTATATATATATATACACATATGTGTGTGTGTGTGTGTGTGTGTGTGCATATGTATATATATATATATATATATATATCTTTATCTGTGTCCACATGTATATAAAAGGAGAGAGAAGGAGAGAAATGAGTGCAAAAAGAAAAAGACTAGGGGTGTAAGAGAGCTGAAGTGATGGGGATGGAACGAGTGCGAGGGTGACCGCAAGTACTCGATGGCGAGGGGAGGTTTTTCATGCCGGACGAAAGTGAGACCGAGAGAGAGGCCGAGTGAGAGAGTGAACGTGGTGGAAGATATGAGATAACGAAGGGGTGAGATCCTGAGAGAAAGAGCGATGGAAGATGATCGCGGCGCGACGAACCATGGGAGGAATAAAGAGAGATGAAGAGAAAGCGAGAGAGAGGAAAGCGCGAGATCGCGCACCGAAAGAGTAAGAAAGAATAATGGAAGATCGCGTACAGCGAAGGGGTGCGATAAAGACGAATGCCCTCCAGAAAGGTGGAGGGTGCTTTGCAAAGGGATGAAAAAGAGAGAGAGGGAGAGAGAGAGAGAGAGAGAGAGAGAGAGAGAGAGAGAGAGAGAGAGAGAGAGAGAGAGAGAGAGAGAGAGAGAGAGAGAGAGAGAGAGAAAGAATAGCGCACCAAGGAAACGAAGGACTAAGATAAAATGATGGGAGATGAGATAACGAAGGGGTGTGCGAGAGAGAACCATCGTTGATGGAGAGAGGGGGCGACTAAAAAGAGCGAGAAAGAAAAGTGTATCGGAGTGAGAGGTGTGCAGATGGCAGTGGAAGAGAGAAACCATCGGGGTGAAAGAGAGCTAGAGAGATGGATAGATGGATGGACAAAGACGGATAGAGATAGAGAGAGACCGATATAGGAATAGATAGTGACAAATAGAAGGCGAAAGAAAACGATACAGCGATACAGAGAGAGAGAAAGAGACAATGGGAGAGGGAGAGAGCGCGAGGCAACGAGCGAGAAAAAGGTGGCGAGTGCGCGGCCTGGCGGGTGGGGGGCATTGGAGCCGCACACAGCACGGCGAAGCGCAAGCTTTGGCTGGTGGTGCTGGCTGCTGCTGCTGGTGCCGCTGGCTGCTGGTTCACCCTTACTCGTCGCGGCTCGGCCGACCTCAGTGCGGCCTGAACGGTTAGCCGGCCTACATCGCACGAGATCGTTCGTTCGCTCGTTTTCGTTTAAAAGAAGCAAGAAAAAAAACACTCACATTAACACTCACCTACAGCGAGAGAGAAAGAGAGAGAGGGAGATAGAAAGGAGCTGAAAAAAGCTCGTTATTTTTTTTTTTTGCAACACACAACTACGAATCGTTCGTTCTTCCTCCCGGAGAAACACCAACGACAAAACAACAACAACAAACACAAAGAACGAAGAGAAAATCACCGCTCTTTTTCTTGTGACGTTGTTATCCCTAGGTAAATTAACGCGAATCTAGTCGAGGAAAAAAAAAGAGTCGAAATTAAGATCGAGAGGGTGAGGATGACGTATGCGAGGGATGAAACAGTTTATTCCGTTGGCCTTTGATGATTTTTTTTAAGAAGTTTTTTTTTTGGGATCGTGCGGTACAATTTTTTTTCGTCAGGACATATCGGTGAAAATCGAAAGGCCGTTCGATCAACCACGTAGACGAGACTCGGTCGACGATTATTAACGAAGTTACCGTCGCATATGGTGTTCACACAGACACGCACCCACACACACACACCTATATATATATATATTTACGTGAATGAGAGTATATGCAGATAAATATCTGCACGTACCCCTATAGATTAACATGTGTGTGTGTGTGTATGTGTGTGTGTGTGTGTCATTGACGTATACCGTCATCGTGGTCGGTCCAACTTCCGGGTCCATTCCTCTTCATCTACTGCGTAATCCAATGGAGAAAGAGTACACAGAGCGAATGTAACGAGATAGAGAAAGAGAGAGAGAGAGAGAGAGAGAGAGGGAGAGAGAGAGAGAGAGAGAGAGAGAGAGGAAGATTCTGGGTCGTGGGAGCTTGCGGTGTACTCAACGAACTCTGTGACTATAAACTCCCGGAAGCTGCGTCGAAAAAAATGTATACATATATATTTTCAAAGCGGAACGCGAAGAAAAGAAAAAATAATATAACAATATTGATAATACATTAAAAAGATGAAAAAAACATTATACGACAAAATAATAATACAATAAAAAGTAAAAAAAAGGAAAAGTATTATAACGACAATAATAATAATTATTATTATATAATGAAGAGTATGCGAGAGAGAGGGAAAAAAGGTTGTAACGATAATGATTGATCAATGAGATCACCAGATCAACAAACAATGATACTTTTCATTGCAAAGTATTAATGACCATGAAAATAATGAAGCAAGCATGTGTGTATATATATATATAGATATATATACATATACTCTTTATTATATAATAATCATAATATTATTATTGTTATAATATTTTTATGTTTCTTTACTTTCCATCATATTATTATATTGTCATATCATTCTTTTTTTTCAACTTTTCTATATTTCTATAATTACTGTTGTTGTTGCTGTTGTTTGGTGGAACGACAAAAAAAACGTGCATGCATTATTCCCTCTGTCTCTCCCTCTCTCTCTCTCTCTCTCGCTGCAAAAAGAAAAATAGAAAATAAGAAGCTAAAAAAGAACTCTGCGTGTGTGCGACTATTCACCATCAACAGGAAGCGAATTTTCTGCGACTTTTTCCCGATGTGACTTTCTCGCCAACGAAGACAAACACGGACAATAATAAATAATCATATAGCGTTTCGATGCGACGTAAATCGTAAGCGGCAGGAGGAGGAGAGTAAAGAAAATAGTGCGCTGAGCAAAGTGGGGGAAAGAAGAACTTGATCAGAAAAGTTGTAGGGGCGGCAAAGGAGGAAAGAAGATTACGGAGGAGGGATTATCGTCGAAGACGCGGATTCAATTCGGACTGACTACTAGAGAGAAAGAGAAAAAGAGATAGAGAGAGAGAGAGAGAGTGAGAGAGAAATTGGTGGAGCGCTGTCACAGTTCTCAGATTGGAGAAACAACGTTTACATCAAGCCCCGGATGCCGTGCCGCAGCAGCCGAGGTAAGGATAACATTACTGCATTTTTATCCCCCCCCCCCCTTCTTGTTAATTGCCAAATACGAATCTCAAGATATCAGCGTAGCACTCGTCGCGTCACAGAGGAATTCCCTCAATTTTCATAGAAGAGAGCCCTCGAACTTGCAACTCCCAAAAGAACAAATATAAGATAACAAAAAAACTTAATTTTTATATTAACAACAAGTTTGAAGAAAATTAATATGAAATTCCATGAACTTAAGTAAATTTTATTGAACTCCAATCGAATAAACGTAATTGAACTTAAATTGAATGAACTTCATTGAACTCGAATTAACTAAATTTAATTGATCTGAAATTAAAAAACTCAATATAAAGTTCATACATAAACTGGAATTTCATATTAATAGAAATTAATATGAAGTTCCATAAACTTAAGTAAACTGAACTCAAATGAAATAAACTTAATTGAACAAAAATCAAATAAACTCAATTGCACTTAGATTAAATGAACTTCATTGAACTCGAATAAAATAAACTTAGTTGAACTGAAAGTAAATAAACTTACTTTATATTAAGTTTCGTTAATAGGCCACGATCGGTCGGGATCGACATAATATCACGATCATACTCTTTCGGCAGAGCAATTAAGCCTAAGCGCCATCGATTACGAGGACATTCAATCGTTACTCTTCTCAAACTGTACTTTAGGGGAAGAAACATACTATTGAAATATTCTACGTAAAACAGGAATGGAAAGTGCGAAAGAAAAATTGAGAAAATGATTTTACTCGACGATTCACTAGATTATTTTTATGAGACAGTGAGAGAATAATTAAATAAATTATTTAGGAGACATTGAATAAAAATAAAATAGGAGTATCTTGTTGAAATAACATTTTATCAAAATGAAATAAAATAGGAGTTTCGTTTATAAGGGCCGAGAAAAAGTGACAGTTTTTTAAATTAATTTAATTGTTTAATTAATTATCAAGGATTATAGCGTGGTTATATTATTAGTGGTTTTTTATTATTAGGTGTACCGGGAAGTTGGGTTCGTTTTTCAATCAAGAGAATACAATACATTATCGATACATTTATTAATATTTACCGAACAATGAAACTTTCGTCGTTGCTAATTACCTGTTCCCAGTGGAAGACGTCATTGGTAGGGATGGGAATTATATTGTTCAGCGAATATTAAAAAATGTATTGTTTTCTGTGAATTCATGCATTGTGTGTGTATGCTCGTGTATAGAGGGCTACTGGTTATTGGTCACGATCCCGTGAAAGGGTTGTGGGATATGTTTTCCGCTAGCAAATAACCCAGTAATGCTTTATGCAAAAATGAATAATTTTCGAAATATTATTATTAAATTATTTTTTTTAAGTGAGGGGTAGGCCACTTTTAAAATTAATTAAAAAAAAAACTGTTGTATGGAATCAAACTTTTTGATCATTTGTAGTTTGAGGACACATTAGAAAAGAATTATCAACAGCAAAATAAGAATAACTATTAGACTTGCACAGCTTTGGATCCCTAATTCAAAAATGTGTGCAGATTATTCATATTTTATTGTTGATAATTCTTTATTATTGTTTCCTCAAACTACAAATACTAAAAAAAAGGTTTGATTTTGAACAACAGGTTTTAAAATTAATTTTAAAGGTCGCCTGCCCCTCATTTAAAAAAAATATAATAATATCTCGAAAATGGTTCAGTTTTGCACGAAGCATTACTGGGTTCTTTGATAGCGGAAATCATGTCCTACAACACTACGACCAATAACCAGTAGCACTGTATGTTAGGGTGGCACAAATTTGAGCTTTATTTTTTTTTCCTTTTTCTCACCATCTGATTATCTTCTTTAGAGAAAAAAAAATGGTCGCGAAAGCTGCGAGCGGTCAAAAAATATTTAGACGTTGCTCAAGCCTCCCAAAAATTCAATTTTTAAATTAAAAAATCGATTTTTTCTCTTTCTTTTCTCATCCATGAATTTTACACTTTATTATTTTCAAATTAACCTCGAAAAAGCTCTAGCCGGCCAATGAATATTTAGCACCCGCTCAAGAGCTTCGAAATTTTCAATTTTCGCCAATTTTTTTCACTCTTCTCACTCATAAATTCGACGCTTTGTAAAACTTTCAAAACAATTAATCCTTTTTTATTTGAAAACAGACTTTTCGAGTTTACCTCACACTTCTAACCCAAGAATTATAATCTTTGTTCACATAAAATAATTATTTAAAGCTCTTGTCCGTGAACAAAACTATAGGTCGTTTTATTATATCGTTAGTAAAACTGCGGACCAATCGTAGCTGTACTCTGTGCCGAGCGACGCCATAATACAATAATACACAATAATACATAATAACACATATCGTGTAATTGCTGCTTGTTACAAATGATTATAATAAATTATTTATAAAATGTAATACTGCGCTGTTTATTTTGTTTTTATGCTACAAGGAATTATAGTGCATGCGAGATTTATTTTTTGGCGGAAATTGTAAATTTTGAAAACCATGAGTGACCACTAACCCTTCTAGTGCACACCTTCGCCGCCAACCTATAAGTGCATCTTGGGTAAATCTGACCCAAGGCGTTTTTCAAATTGTTGCATTCCGGTAAATATGCATTTTTTGTTTTTTTTTTGTAGAGACGTTTTTTGTAGTTAATTATCCATATTTTATGGCCCTAAATTTATTTTTTGACGAAAACGAAAATTAAATGCCAAAACATTCGTTCAAAGTGGGGCATACGTTGAAAAATTACTAAATACGTACTAAAACACTAAATACTGAATACGTATAAATATCCATTGGCCAGCTAGAGCTTTCGCGAAATTAATTAAAAAATTATGAAGCGTAAAATTCATGAGTGAGAAGTGGACGAAAAAAATCGATTTTTCAATGACAATTTGAATTTTTGGGAGGCGTCAGCGATCTCTAAATATTTTTGGATCGCTCGCAGCTGCGGCGATTTTTTTTTTTGTTTTTCTTTGAAGAAGATAATTAGATGGTGAGAGAAAGGAAAAAATAGAGCCAAATTTGTGCCAATATATATAAATGTATAAGTATAAAATAATGATATAAATTTTAATGCAAATATAATTGTTTTTCACATTACAATAATATTATATATTATAATTGTTTTTTCTACCACGAATTCACTCCGTTATTTAAACGATTTCAGTTACACTCGAAATCTAAGATTGCTTAAGGTTGAGTAACCAAAGATAAGAAAGTTTGAGTGGTATTTTTCATTTGTATTCGGAGTTTGTTTATCAAAAAATCAGAGTTACAAAAGTATTAAAATATTCAGGATTGAAACTATCTTTCATCAAGCAAATCATAAACCCTAAAATAATTCACATTTTCCGTTGATTTCTAAACAAAAGAAAAACGGGTTAAAGTTTTTTGCCCTTTGCCAGCGAATAAATGTTTCTATTTATTCTCTATTAATCGCTATTTGGCGAACGATCGCTTGTGCACTTATTTCGTGCCCGTTTTATCGCGAGGTGTACATTACGGATGTCGTGCCGCGATCACTCAGAGGGCATAATGGAGATGCGTGTAATAACTCGTGTAATCGGCGCATACAAGTAACGAAGCGCCGAGGCCAGTAGAGACGGCGAGTAGTAGTTCCGCCAGTAGTACAGAGCTCGCGGTACAAACTGGTAGAGACCGGGCAGTCAGGCTGAAACGAATGCTCAAGCATACGAGAAGCCGCGCTCTCCTCCTCTCTCTCCCTCGCACTGTCAACTTTTTATCATCGCGATTAATTAATTAAATTCATCCCTATAATATCCTGTATTATTGTTTATTACGGCATTACATTATTATTGTTATATCGCTCGTAAAATAATCGCGAATGGTACGAGGAAGAGGGAAAAAATTAATTGATCTTACTCGTTGATTTATTCGATGTTGGGGTATTATTGCGACAATTTTTATAATTGGTCTTCATGGGATCGCAAATTTTTGTTAGGATATATTATGGCAATGTGTGGAAGATGAGATAACGCAGCATATATATATATATATATATATATATATATATATATATATATATATATATATATATATATATATATATATATATTTATATATTTATATGTTGCACGGAAAATATCGTTCGGTCATGTATAAAGTGCACAGATGTTTCAACCACTGCCTCTTCCGCTTTTTCTCGTTTTCTCTCTCTCTCTTTCCCGAATTGTTCATATGCTCCTCCATGTTTGACGTTGTATCCCCCCACCTTTTTTGTGCTCTACGACCTCATCGATTAAATTCTGCCGACGATTTTTCCAGTCCTGCAATCATACAAAAAAAGCTCGCGTTCCATCCCCGGGAATTGGAAATTCTCGTCGTTACGTCACAGAAAATCGGCCGTGTTCATATTACGCGTGGAATAATTGTTCCGATTGTTCAGAGTCGAAAATGTTATTTGCAATGCATTTTTAAATAAAAAAAATGACTATTGATTCATAAACGATTTTTGTAATGAATTTTTACATAAAATTCCAATGAATTTTGTATACAAAATTCATGATACATAGATTAACGATTTTTTATAATGAATTTTTATATAACATTTTAATTACTTATAATTAGAATAATAAAAATGCATTTTTTAAATATCAACATATTATCATATAAAATTATAATAATTTGTAGTGAATTGTTTACATATTACATATTATATAAATTATATTTTCAGTTATATAGAATTTATTATGAATATATATATAGACATTCATAATAAATTCAATGAATACAGACATACATATTTTTTACATTAATTGAAAAATAATATCAACTCCTCGACACATTTCTCGGTCATACAATAACAAAAAAAGAAATTGCAAAATTTTTCGTAAAATAAGCGCGATTAGCACGAAAAAAGAAAATAATTTCAATCTCGGATTCGCTGTATACAGTGTCCGGTATAAATTCGCGTAACGATGACTGAGAAAGAGAGAGAAAGAGATGCGCGCGCGATAGTACGTTCGCTGCAGTAGCGGATGCTGCATGCACGATGCAGCATATTCGCAGCAGTGTGGCAGCAGAAGAGATGAGGCGAATGGCCCAGAGTGAGGCGGTTTGACCGAGAGCATCACCCACCCGGTACTCCGCCCCCCCTCTCTGTCTCTCTCTCGGTGGTAACCAGGAAATAGCCGAGCTTTCGGTGCACCGATAACATCGTCATTACGTAAAAGCCACACATAAAATTTCATACAAATTTGGGCTGCCAGCTCTTATATAGGGGGACGAAAAATCAGGGTTAGTATCGGGGAAAATATCTTTTTCTACTCCCTTCAGATCGATTTTAATTTAGGAAAGAGTCTTCTACAGAATTGAAAAAAATAGTTAATAGAGTATTAGGATTATATATTTTTTCGATAAAATTGTTTGAATAATTATGTATATCGATATGAATAGTGATTTAAACAATCTTTATTTAAACTACTGGGTAACCTTATTTTTATATAAAAATACGCGTTTGAATGAATACTTAAGAATTAATTTATTTAGAATTTTACAATCTTGAACAAAAACAGTCAATAGGGTATTAGGATTTTCTTAATTTTAGATGAAAATGTTCAAGTTATTATTTATATCGAAGTAAATGATGATTTAAACAATTTTCATTGATATAATGGTTAACATTATTGTTATTGAAAATAAAATGTTCGAACGAATACGTCAACATTAATTTAAACATTAATATTTAAACGACACTGTAAAGAAATACTACATGAAAAATATCCAACTAAATATTGAATCGAAAATACTGAAATGAAATTTTCGCGAATTCCTGCAAGTGCTAAAGCTCGAAATGCTCCGCATAGCCTGACGGGTTTATATCGTGCTCTGTTGGTAGAATCTCGTCGTTTCCGCGTAAACGAGGCGCATAACCGACCCTTATCCCTCTCCGCGGAGTGAAAAGGACCATTAAGGATACACGACATCCTTATGTATACGAGTGCAAAATTCAATGAGGCCGAAAGAATATCAAAATGCAGAAGAAACGATTCTCGTCGTTAAAGTTTGTCGGTCAAAAAAAAAACACGTTTGGATTTGTTTGGGTTCCATCTGAATATTTAGTTCATTTTATTATTATTATTTTTAAAACACTGGTTATTATTATTAGTTAGCTAGTTGGGATGGAAAAAAGATGGCCGAATCGTAAGGTTGTGGCGAAAAATAACTCTAGAATAAAGTGAACTAGTTATCTAGTTATTATTATTTTCGTCAAAATTTTAATAATAATTATCATTACAAATAGATGAGAATTATTTTATTCATAATTATATTGATTATAATTATGAGTTATAGAAATGACAAAGGTCATTAAATATAAAGTCATTAAGGCCAGAGCCTGAATTAAAAGGCTCTGTTCTTTTAATCTTAATTTTTAATCTTAATTTTTTTAAATTGCTTAAATCGATAGATCTATCCAAGAATATATTTACAAAGTTACAGAGGCCAATTGTAAATATTTTCGAAGATACAAAGCCAAAAGCAGGGAAGCGATTAATATTTCCTTCTATTGAAAACTTTGAAGCGCGTTTTCTCCAGTTTTCATTTTCACGATTTTTCCAAATTGGCGGGCGTGATAGCAAAAAAACTGAACGACCTATTGAATCAAACCAATGTTTATTTTCTTCAGTATGAAAGTCTCTTCTAAGTGAATTAAAAAAGTCGTTGGAAAAGTCTTTTTAAATAATTTTTATAGCATGTTAAAGTGTTTTTTTAACCCATTTTTTTTTAAACCTGAGAAAAGTTATAATTTCACGATTTTTTCAGTTTTTTCTTAATTCACTCATAAGAAAAATACATGATAATTGAAAATTTTATTGGTTTATTTGGTTCAGTCAAGAATTACGGACTGCAGTGTCACGACGCACATGGAATAAGCTGATAAATCGGCAGTCATTTATTGTTTCATGTTGAAAATTGTTTTTTATACATTTCAAATATGCATGAAAAGATACCTCAACGTTTACTGGGCTCACTTGTTTTTTCCCTTCTAAAAAAAATCCCGAAAAAACGCTTTTTCTGGACCTACTAATTCAGGCTTCCGCCGAAAGAAAAAGTTTTGTTGAATAGATGTATAAGATCGTTTGGCTCGTTTGGCTTTCTTTGCAATATTTGTTTATTATTACTATTTCGATAATAATATTGATCATAATAATAGATGAGAAATTTTAAATGATAATGAACAATTACTTATCATTTTTATCAATGAAAATGCTTAATGTAATTAATGACTTAAACAAAAAAACAAATTAAATGTATCAATCAATTTAGCGTTTCGATCCTTCTCGATTGAGAACAGGACAAAAACTCAGGAAGTATATTACAATAATTGTTGTAAACACGTCAACAGGAAGGGAACATTGTGTCCATTAATCGAAGCTATTTGATAATTATTTTGATTATATAGCCATTTGTTATAATAAATGAAGATTTAATTCTTCATCTCCCTCGCTCCTCTCTCTTTCTCGATTGCATTGTAGTCTTTTTTAGCGAACAACCGGAAGTGTTGGACGTGTACACACTACCGGTATACAGAGAGAGGGAGAGGGGGGCTATTAGCGTCGAAAAGCTTGGACGTTCACGCGATACATGTCCAGCAGCACGAATGAATTATAATGGTGAAAAAAAAGGCTAATGCGTGATAAGAAAGGCCGACAAGGATCGAGGGTTGTTATTTAAGAGGAAAAGCCTGACAGGTGACGCGCGTCCTAAAGACACACATGCCAGTCAAACTCACGTCAGGTTTGAAAATAAGATTATTATAGATACGTATGTTTGTACAGTGAAGAATAACTCGAGTGAGGAAGGCTCCGGTAGAGCGATCAAATTGTTTTAAGGCGGGATATACATTTACAACGATCAAAAAATCGATTTCTTTTTTTTTACTTTAAACGATAGAACTATATATGAGGCGACCCATGTCACTTCAGCCAAAAAAAAAAAATTCACAAATAATTTTGATAAATCGCGTTACTTTATTGAAAAATATTCATCGAGTGTCGGAATTAATTAAAAACTTTCTGACGGTTTTTCTCGTTGATTACCATTTTTTAACATTTTTCCATTCAAATAGCCGTATCTTTGGCAGGATTTGATGTATTTACATTTGTAAAAAACGAAAATGTGCGTCTTTTTATGGACTTCCAGAAAATATTAATTTAGATTTTATTGAGCAAGTCGAACGTCTGTTTCAGGGCAAAATATGCAAAAATATTTTTTTTCTCAAGGAAAGGCACTTGTTATTTTATTTTTTTAAATTTCCCCGTATTGTGAATACGAAAAATGGATTTTTGGTATTTTTTATATTGTGGGATTCCTAAACACCGTGAAGTAACAGCTATTTGTTTTATTTTTATTTTTATTAATATTCGATTGAAGAGTGTGGAGCACTCGCTGGATGTTTACCAGGTTTTTGAAATACATATGACATACATATGCCATATGTATTTCAAAAACCTGGTAAACATACAGCGAGTGTCCACACTCTTCAATCGAATATTAATTTGAAAAAAAATAGCTGTTACTTCACGGTGTTCAGGAATCCCATAATATAAAAAATACCAAAAATCCGTTTTTCGTATTCACAATTCGGGGAAATTTACAAAAATAAAATAACGAGTGTCTTTCATTAAGAAAAAAAATATCTTTGCATATTTTGTCCTGAAACGGAAGTTCGACTTGCCCAATGAAATCCAAATTAATTATTTTCTTGAAGGTCATAAGAAGACGCACATTTTCCTTTTTTACGAATGTAAATACGTCAAATCCTGCCAAAGATACAGCCCTTTTAATGGAAAAATGTTAAAAAATGTTAATCAACGAGAAAAAACGTCAGATTTTTTTTTTTATTTCGACGCTCGGCTTTTTTGCAAATCAAAGTCTACGGGAAGCTAGACTGCACGCTGATTCGCAACTCCCGCGGCGACCTTGCTGTAACACTCTGCCAATGCGACGCCATTTTGATGATGGATTAATTAAAAAAAATTGTTTCGTATACTTTTATATACTATTAAAGTATACCTAAAGTTCGATAATTGTAGAATAATTATTTCTTAGTTTAAAAAATCTCTCAATATTGCTTATTTGTTTCCTGTCTAAATGTATATCCCGCCTTAAAGTATCACGTAAACAGTGGCTGGCTAAAAGAGAGTTCTGGAAAACGTTCAAATACCCTTATTTCAATACTCAAAAAAATTGCGAAATGACCAAGTGTGAATTTACGTGAACTTGGGAGCCAGCGAACAGGTGGATTTTCAATATTTTTTGCTGATGAGAGTATTGGGATAAAGAGGTTGGAAATTTACACACGATTAATACATAGTCTTGTCAAGTATAGGTTTTTTTTTAATTGAAAAATATTCACAAGCAATGGAGTTATTATTATTTAAAGAAAGTGCCATCGTTGCTGCATGGCCAATGGGAGCAGGTTGTTCTGGCAACTTGAGTAATATTGCAACTTGAGTAAATTGAAAAATGCACTCTTAGCATAGTAATAAAGCTTTCGTATGACAGAACAGTTTGTTAAAATTTTGAAAATTCCGAAAATGGCAATCTATCGAATAAAAAGTTAATTTTTTTACAAAAAAAATTCATTATTTGTTATCAACAAATGGATAAACATACAAAAAAAATCGGCCAATGGAAGCGGGGTGCCGGGGAATGAAATTGCTACATTTTGCAATAAAAAATATTTTTTTATTTCGAAAAACATTTAGGGTCGTGTTTTAGATGAATAAAATAAAATACCATTCAATACCCAAAAGTAGTAATGAAACATGCCCGAAGATTCAAATATGGCGAAGAAATTTTCAAAAAAAAAATTTACGAAAATCAGCCAATTTTTTCCTCGCCCAAAGGTCTTTCGCCCCTTAAGACCGTAGGCTATGAAACGATGAAGTAAAAATCGTTTTTTTTTTCAATATTAAGCTTAGACCCCTTAACGAAGTAAACGGGTTTCAAAATTCTCTTCTGATGAAAAATTGCTTCAACCTTTCTCGAGAAGGAAAGGACCAAAGCAAATTGAAAGGGATAACGAGCAGGAACCGGAGAACTATGACGACAACGACACCGTTGATTTCGCCTCGTCGTTAAAGCTTACCGGCCTTTCGTCCTTTTTTTCGCTGAAAATATACTCGGTGACCTTTCAATTGCCGAGGCTCCCTTGGACCTATCGCCAGTTCGAAATATCACAGTCGCGCGATGACAGAGCGAGTATATCGTTTCAGATCGTACACACATACCGAATCAACCTAATGAATCCAGAGGCCCATTAGTCAATGGGAAACGAGTCTCGTCAACGCGAACTTCGCCCGGAAGCTTCGAACATACGGAGAGGAAACATTGTCAAACCTGTAGCAAGTAAATTCAGTAATTGCAGGGCCTTCGAATCGCTTCGTTCGAACTTCAACTGAGAAAAAAAAATCATTGATCCAATATCATTGGTGTTATTGAATGGAATTTTGTTGATTCAATTGTAAAATTGTTGGTGTAAATAATCGGATTTATTAGTCCAAACAAAACGCTATTGACTTCAATGACATGATAAAATTAAAAGTTTTTTTTTTTCATTCAAAAGATATATTGTTAGCCGAGATCAATATATTAATGAAGCTATCTAAAAAATCATCACGAACAAATTATATAGTTTTGAATGCATTTTCTGCAACGAACAAAAAAAAGCATTTCAATTCATGACATGAATATTGTTGATTCGAGTACACAAGAAAAATTGAATTTCGCTCGTATGATTCAGATAAAATTTCTATTGAGTAAATATGTTATTTTTTTCACCATAACCGATATTGATTTCCAAGTACATTGTTCGTTAAAATATTAATATTTTATTTTGATTAAAAAATATCAGGCAAATGTCTGAATCGGTTAAAAAATGATGCGGAAATAAAATTCGTTTCTTGCGCATTTGGTTGAAAAAATTCAACCAAATCATGTTCGAGCGCCACCGAAATTATAGGTGTGAGGAAACCCGTAGTTCTCGGAGTAACCGCTAGAAGCCGCACGCGCGCTCGTTTCGCGTGAGCGTAGCGCGAACCGAAAATCTACTTAAGGGGGGATTGTCTTTTTTTTTCGCAAAATTTACCGCTTTTTGGGAATTTGTTTGTGAAGAAAGTATACAACGGAAAACTTGTGAAACTTGGCATATAGTTTTATTGATCTGTTTACTACATACAAAAAAATTTTTAAACAATTTTATCAAAAAATCCGCCTCCCACCCCCCTCGACGCGCGATGGTCCTTTTTTGATGGTGTGCACGATTACAGCCTTCACGTTCATCCTGCAACAAAAACCCAAAAAGCATTTTACTTTAGACACATATAGCTATCGTTCGATGGAGGGAAAAAAAAATTGACGATTTGGTGACGTTTTGAACTTGAAGTATCGATTTTTCGAAAAAAATTGATCGATTTTTTGTTATAAATAAAAAACTATTAAACGTATTGCTTTTTTGCTTCATCAAACGATAAAAGGATGTCAGCTGAGCATTCTGTCCAAATTTGAAGGCAATCGGTTGAATAGTTTTTGAGAAATCGTGCACACCATCAAAACAGGACCATCGCGCGTCGAGGGGGGTGGGAGGCGGATTTTTTGATGAAATTGTTGAAACATTTTTTCGTATGTAGTAAACAGATCAATAAAACTATATGCCAAGTTTCACAAGTTTTCCGTTGTATACTTTCTTCACAAAAAAATTCCCAAAAAGCGGTAAATTTTGCGAAAAAAAAAGACAATCCCCCCTTAAACGCCGGAGATACTCTAAAGAGTATCGCTCCTTGGCCTTGGCCTCAAAGTGTAGTATCTGTTCTTATCAGTTGAATATCTGATATTTTCTCCATGGATATTCCATTGGATATCTAATATTATCTCCACTATTATCGTGGATG
The DNA here is from genome assembly GCA_963210295.1 of Ophion ellenae. Lineage (NCBI taxonomy): Eukaryota > Metazoa > Arthropoda > Insecta > Hymenoptera > Ichneumonidae > Ophion > Ophion ellenae. The sequence goes on from OY723392.1 coordinate 36,013,553, forward strand.
ATCATTCTAATCCTCACTTTTTATTTAAGATTTAAAACAAATTGAAAAACTTACGTCCCATGGCACATTCTTCCCGATGCAGTAAAGTAATAATTAATTCTATTGATTATATTTTTGTACGAAATAAATAATGTTGCAGCAACCGCTTAATTATTTCATCCATACATCTACGGATTGTATGTAGAAAGATTTCAATGGAATATAATTTTATTTGAAGGATAATGTCGATATTCAGAGAACAGAAGAGCTTTTTCAAATAAAACAATATGTTATTTAAATCAATCACATTTT
>OY723392.1:36018843-36043843 GCA_963210295.1 Ophion ellenae
TTTTTTTTTCATCGTTCTGCAGTCTTGCAGTGAAGGACGATGCAACGAGGCAATTGGACTCGTTGCATCGCCCACTCTGATCCCTGAAGAATTCATATCCTCCGTGAAATGTTAATTTCCTCCTGGAACTCTGGTCTTCTTCTTCCGCTTCTTTCGGACGTTCGAGGTTTCAATCCCAACGGTGAAATTTTCCGATAACTCGCGGACGAGAAATTCGCCCGGATTCGGAGTAGCGATTTGCCATGTGGGACAAAAGGATCACGAGTGAAACGCAAAATTGATGAGAAAAATTGCCTCGACTTATACGTTCTTGTATTTTTCCTGTCCAAGTCCAATAGTCCAAGAGTCGATCCAGTGGTCGACCGGAGAAATTTCGAAAATTCAAATATCATCAATCTTGATAAAAAGAAACGACTAAAAAATTACACATAAAAAAGAAGCCAAACGATGACGGTCCATTGGCGTAGATGGGACTCAACGGCAAAGCCACCCCGCATAAAACTCGCTGTACAAGGATGCGTTGAAAAGCCGGGTCCAGACCGACCGAGCATGCCTCGCGAGGCAGCCTCGCGAGGCATGCCTCGACCGCGAGCCATGCGGTGTCGGTACGGTTGCCGTGCTCAAGGGTGCGTCAGCCTGAGCTGCTCATTCGGTGTGAACGGTCGTGACGACGCTCGCAAGCCGAAGCAAACTGACTGCTCAAACTGGCTCACCTTGCCTCGCGAGGCCGGCCTCCACTCAGAAAAAAGATTTATTAAGGGATCGTCTCAGTGTGAAATGTTCGAAAAATCGATTTTTTTTTTGTTGCATTATCAGATAGTATACACTGTAATAAACATTCTCTCAAATTTTTAAATCGAAATTCAAATTATTACGGTCGCTACAACGTTTCTTGTAGAAAGGGAACGGAGCGAGACATCTGCCTCGCTCGGCGCTCCGCTCGACCGTTATTCCTTTTGTTTATTTTTCTACCTGCGTGTTACCTTCGAAAGGTGCTTACGTTCTATAACTTTCCAAAATAAACTGGCCAAGCATTTCAGTTCGTTTTCGACATCAACCACGGATAGACACCGATAGACCGGATAGACGCCGATTGATCGTAAGTAAACGATTTATCTAAAAATGTTCCAACTTCAATCTTTAAACGCGTTTTTCTCAGAATAGTGTTTTTCAAAACGGTTTCCACTCTCAAAGGAAGAGTTTTGAAGATATCTAGTTCCCCTTTGAAGAGAACATTTTTAACGTCATTCTTCATAGCGCTATGGAAGCTTTTTTTTTTTGGAAATCTTCCTATTTTTTTTAACGAAAAACTGTCGAGAAAAAGGGCCAAATTCGATACATTTGTTCAAACCGCCGCCGATTCGTCAAATTAAAAAAAAAACCCTTCCATAGCGCGATAGCGACTTTCCTACAGATTAATAATCTTTTTGAAATTTTTGTTTCAGATCAAAATTGCGGCAATCGTGGAAACCGTACAGGACCTTTTTTTATTACGTGTCATTTCAACAATTTATTTAACTATTGTACATCCAATAAATAAACATTAAAAAATCATTTTGTATTCGTCATGAATGTATTTATTTATTTCAAAAAAACCGGACCGATTAGTTTATTTGAACATTAAAAAAAAAAATCGCGAAAATCAGTGATTTTTCGGAGGGTCACACTGAGACGATCCCTTAATGACGAAAAAGTTTGTCTCCTGGCCAATAAGTTTTCTTATTCGTATGTCGGCCTACTACGATTTTATTGGCAGCTAAGCAATTTTTGTATTTAACTCTATGTTTAAGATTTACTAAGAATTTTTCTTAACATCTAATAGGATATACAAGTTAGAAGAAAAAGGCGTTTTATATCCGACAAATACAGTTTTTCTTAACATCTAATAGGATTCTTCATAATCCCCCAGTTGGTTTTTTTTTCGAGGAATTGTGTCATTTCGTCCGTCATTACTTTCTTACTTGACCGTTTTTTTCTCACTTTATATTCTTACTTACGCTTAAATCATTCCTCACTTTCGAGTTTCTCACTTCCGAAACGCAACACTGACGCTTGTGCCAAAAGCATTTGCATAGGAAGAAGCTACATGGTAAGCGTATGCGTGAGCTACATCTGACGAGCGGCCAGCTGTCGGGCCCGTCGCGTTGAAGGGCACAGTGCGCATGCGCGCATTAGTATCATAGTCGCGAAATAAGAGGTTTTCGTGATTGGAAAGTAGTATTTATTTGATTCGAGGAAATATTTATTCAATTTTTCTATTATAAATATGACTTTTAAGGAGGTACGGTGATTGGAGCGAGTTCAAGATAAAAGCCCGATTTTTTTTATAGCATTGTCGAGACCTTCGTCCATGCGTATGCGGAGTTTCCACGAGGTTTACCCTACACTTTCCGAGTTATTAATTGTTAAAGTTGGTGAATTAGTCACACGTAGACGACAAAATGTGCCTGTCCTCGCATATATCGATTTTTTTGTGCTACTTGGAGCCAAGAAACACGTAAAAAAAACTGATGGTTGCGTTCGTTGAATCTTTGTGATCGATAAGGCACCTTGAGTTGGAAAGCTCACCGCAGAAATGAGCAATAAATTTAGAAATAAAGTCGCAAAAACCGAAGTTTTCGGAGAGCGAGACTTCGCGTGACGTAACAGCAGCCATCTTGCTCGACGTGTGGCAACGCCGGATTCCCGCGCAAATTTGATTCGTCTATCGGATATTTTCAACGCGAATTAAAAATATGATCGTGCGAAGCCGTACATTTTTTAATGGATTATAAAGGGCCTTTCGTCGATATTTACTTGAAGTTCTTTTACGTACAGCAAAGGCATCTCAATTTTTCTGGCGACATGTACCTATACAACGCATCTATATATAAATTCAGCATGGGAGAACCGTCATATAAAATAAACGTTCCTTTTTATACCGGCAAATATTGTGAAAATTGGGAAAGGGAAAAACAACATAACAATCGTTGAAATATGTTTTGACTTTGGACAGATTGGACATTGGACATTGAGGTTAACTTCAACGCGACGTTTTTTATTTGCAATCGCAATATTATCTTTTCATTTTCTAATTCTTGTCCGTCAGAATCTACATTTGTCTCTAAACTGGACTTCAGGTACAATCCCGTTACTCTTTTGATAAACTTCCACAGTATTTTCATTCTCCATGTTGACCGGCTACAAAAAATAATAAGGCGGGCGCGTGGAACCGATGACAGCCACCGAAAATGCGACGATGCTAAACGTCAACGATATGGCGTACTACTGAAGTCGAGTAGTAGATTATTAAGGTTGTTTCCATATTATTAAAATTACAGGAAACTCGAAATTCAATACTTAAAAGATATTTCTCGAAAAATAGGCCATATACATATATCTAAAACGTGGCGGTATTGCGGCGTGAAATAGACTCTAAGTTTACTAGCATGGTCATCACCGTACCTCCTTAATTAATGTGAAAAATCGGCACGTAAAAAAACATATTTAGTGACGCCGAATAAATGCTGTAGCTACAATCACGTAAAAACTGTCTCCATACGAGTAAACATTTATTAATTTCTAATAAATTATGTTCTAATGTGCGAATTTATTAGAACATAACAAATCTTTTTTCTGAGTGTCGTATGCCCTTCGTTCTGCCTCCGAGCGAGGCCTGCGAGGCGTGCTCGGTCAGTCTGGGCCCGGCTAACGGATATCGATGCATCGTATATACAAGCCCGTTCCGACAGTACCGTAACTACTGGCTAAACTGCAATAACCATCAGAATCGCTATTAACGAGCGTGCCCTAAGCGCATCGAGCCATTTTGAAGTACGAGGGTCCCACCAGCATCGGGCTTGGTATATACTCTGCAGAGTATCCTGCAAATCCTGGACAAACCCGAGAAGTATTGTATCTGGAGACCTACCGACCGATATACGGGCATGTACAGGATGTGTCACGAGAAACAGAACACCTAAATATCTCTGTTGGATTTGAAAATACGAAATATGTACAGATCGGAATTTGAAGGGTTTGGAAGGACGCACATGGCGATGATAGTATTTTTTCGGTTTTTCAAGGTCATCGAAGGTTTTATAAATGGAATGACATATTTTTTCCCATTGCACATTGTAGTCGGCATTCAAGCGAATTCAACCTTGTAACATAGTATGACCTTCGAATAACCTTTAACCCGGAAATATTGAATTAAACCCTTAAAAAAATATGGCCACCTTATAATTGTAGCTCGGTATATATGCGTCCATGTGTGTATATCTCTTTTTCTTTACATATCGGGTGTTCGATTTTAACCTTACACCTGATGTATCGCGGAAAATACTGCTCCGATCAAGAGTTGAGTAGAATAACATTTTTAGGGTTCAAAGGGGGATGATGAAGAAAAAAAGAGTAGAAATGAAAAAAAAGGTATAAAATCATGTGCGAATGAAACAATTTTTTTCGTATGAAAAAGTGATTCACTCATAAAATTAAATACACATCTATTTAGTATGAATATCAAGCTGTTAGAAAATATATATTTTTTTATGTACAATCACATTTTTTTACCTAGAACAAAAGACAAAAAGTCTCGTCAATCTACCTTAGAATATCTGGAGAAGTACGTACAGAGTTTTAAAAATATTGTTTTATTCAAAAGATGTAGGTACTTGAACTTAAGAAATGAATTTTCAGTGAAAAATTTCGTTATAACTGCTCATAAACTGCTCATGAAATGAAAAGTTTTCGGATTAATCAGAAATTCCGTACGTACTTTTCTGCGAAATGCAATTGGGAACATAACTTTTAAATTTGAAGTAAATCGAGTGAAAATTGTTGAAGTTATTTGTCACGCCAATTGGAAAAAAGCTGTTTCGAGAAGTTTCGAGTAGTCGGCCATATTGTGTATCGAAAAAAAAATTTAACAGCTTCATATTTATACTAAATAGATGTGTAATTAATTTTATGAGAGAATCACTTTTTCATACGAAACAAAATTGTTAAATTCGCATATGATTTTATACTCGTTACTGCGGCCTAAGGCCTTAAATGGGATCATTCATTTTTTTCACCCAAAACTTTGTCAAGTCAAAATTACCAACTTTTGTCGGAAAAGTTTTTTGATAATATCATAATTTTTAAGCTAGAAAACCATTTTTTTTACACTATTTTAGCGCTTTCTAAAATGGACCACGAGGAGGTAAAGTTTTCAACATCCCTAGTGTAAGTGAGTGTGTGTATATGGGTGTGAGTTTGTTCGGGTTTGTGCGATAACCCAAACAAACCTAAACAAGGATTAGGTCCTTGCAGTTAGGATTAGAACCTAACCCTTGTTTGGGTTTGTTTGGGTTTATTCGATACACCCATACACACGCACACTTACACTAAGGATTTTAAAGACTTTACCTCCTCGTCGTACATTCTGGATAGGGTTAAAATAGCAAAAAATTGTATTATGACCGACAATTATGAACGTTAGCAGAAAAAAATTCCTACAAAAGTTGTTAGTTTCGGCTCGACAAATTTTTTGGTGAGAAATTCATGATCCCATTAAAAAAAGAACATGTCGACTATTTTCACGTTGCAATATTTAATTGTTGACCAAATAAGATTTTTTTAACATCCCCCTTTGAAACCTAAAAGTCTTATTATCCTCAATACTTGATCAGAGCAGTATTTCACGAGATAAATCAGGTGTAAGATAAAAATGGGACACCCAGTATACATACATACATACACACCCACACACACACACACATACACACACACACACACACACACACACACACACACACACACACACACATATATATATATATATATATATATACATATATATATATATATATATATATATATACATATATATATATATATATATATATATATATATATATATATATATATATATATATATATATACCTGTCTACGGGCCATGTAGCGTAGATTTCTATCTAACCAGGTTAATCTAGCCTGCCATGCCTCCTCCATATCCATCTCGTCCATCTAACACTAAAATCTACCACAGAAATCCGGAACTCCTTGCAAACGTATACTCACCGAATAATCTCCATAGCCGTATAACCTTTTGCATTCGGTGTGTATTTAAAAAATATTTGTTATCAAATTGTCGTATCATATCCGTCTGTATATGTATGTTCCAAACGTCGTCTCGCGGACGAGCGGTCCCCCATCCGAGTATTGGCGTCGAAAACTTTGGAAAAATTGTTATCGGCTCGCAAGTTGCCCCGGTGCCCAGTCGGTTTGAGAATTGACGGAATACAATGACACTCGATACGTTCGATCGAAATATTCGACAGCTTGACGTCACAAGCACACCGGCAAATTAAACACCCAACCCCAAACGCAGCTCCCAAATCCATACCCATAGTCCACGCAAATTAACGTTTTTAGGAGAAATAATTTATACAGAGTTAAAATTTTTTGTACGAGCTCTTGATACAGGCAGAAACAAATATCCGAAGAGTTCCCACCTTCCCGGTGGATTCATCATCCTCTAAATTGAAAAAAACCACCCCCAATCGGTACTTTTTTTGGTTTGTCCAATTTTTCTAACGAACCGTAGCTCAAGCGGGAAAAAAGTATAGAAAGAAAAGCATTTGCCATACAATTTATCATAAAACGTGTTCTATTGACTTTTTAGCTAATACCTACTTAACTCTCACAATTAGCGTTTAAAGTGGGGGGTAGTTTGGACCCCGCAGTTAAGGCGTTACCCCCACTTGTAGCGCAAAAAAAGCCTTTTTCATGCATTTTTTTAAAGAAAACTACAAAACTTTTTTAATCGATCAATATACCATCTTAAAGAACACATCTTGAAGAACTTTCAGTAATTTTTTATTGAAAAATATTACATTGTTTAGTGGCAAATGGCCGTCAATCTGTTTGCGGTGACCAACATTGCGGCGAAGTGGATCATCTGAAAAAAAAATGCGGATGGATTGAGTCAAATATAAGTATAAACTAGTCTTTAATCGAAGGATTTTAAAAAATATTCATTTTTCACAAAATGGCGGACAGTCAAAGTTAATGGTTCGATTTTAACGAAAAAAACGGCCGTTTTTTGGCTATAAAACGGCCATTTTTTTCGAAGAAAAAAAATCGAACGTTTAAAGACTACATTTTTATGTATTAAATAAGCCTGCAAAAATTCAAGAAGATCGGTTCATTAGTGTTCGAGTAATCTTGGTCGCCGACTTCAGAAATGCCATTTTGAGAAAAACGCGTTTAAAGTTTCTCTTTCAACGCTCTTTCAACGCGGATTTTTCTCTTTCAACGCTCATATCTCAGTCAATTTTGTTCGGATCGACTTGAAATTTTCAGGACATATTCTCAGATACTTATACTTCAAAAAAATGCAATAAAAAAATCGATTTTTTCAAAATCGCAAGTGGGGGTAAACCCTTAAAAATTAGTTGAAACTATTTTTTGACAGCAAATATCACGGACATGGTTTGTTTGGTGAGAAAAATTAATACGAACGAACTTGTAGAGCGGAATGCATTCTCCAAATTGGATATTTTTCGATAAAAAAAAATATATGTGACGTGCTTTTTCTTTTGCGTTTTGCAAACGAGCATTTGTTATGTTGATCTTTTTTCATTTTTTCTACAGTTCGACTAATTTTATGAATTAGAACGTACTTTTCATATTTTTGAACACTATCCTCTTCGAACGTCAGAACTAAATATGACGGTAAAAAAAGCACTTTAAGGGGTTAAGCCACTCTAGAGGCCGAAAAAATAGGCTTTTTGGGGATTTTTTTTTCAGAAGAACTACAAAATAAATCGAGATTACAAAAAAGGGTGTTTATCATACATATCAGTGACTGTATACAATAATTTTTTTGAAGCGATTAATTTCAAAATGGCGGCTGTGCAGCGTTTGTCTCAAAACTGCATTTTTTAAGTTGGCCGGAATCATAACTCAGACAATTTTCAACCGATTCACTTGAAATGTTGAATATATCTTGAAAAATACATTGTCTATGGAAGTACGTAGGATTTTTTTTTATATTGCATAGTTCATTTGTTATTAACAATTATCTGACGATTTTTAGGCAAATTTTTGACATTTCAGAAAAATCGTCAGATAATTGTTAATAACGAATGAACTATGCAATATAAAGAAAAATCCTTCCATAGACAATGTATTCTTCAAGATATATTCAACATTTCAAGTGAATCGGTTGAAAATTGTCTGACAAGGAACACCCTTCAGGTGACACCCTTCGATTTTGTTGAAATTTGGATATGTTATAAAGCAACGAAAAGTAATCGATACGTATTTTTTTATCGGCGGAAAAATGGTTTTAAGGGGTGAAACTAACCCTCAAATATAGGGGTGTTTTTCGTTTTTCGTCGATAACGTTATCGTTCTCGTCTCCAATGTATAGTGCACAAAAAAATAAACGTTGGTGCAATTCGAATTTTTTTAATATCTCGTACCGTTAAAACGTCATCGACGAAAAACGAAAAACATCCCCATTTTTGAGGGTGCGTTTCAGGCCTTGTTCTTCCCGTTTGTTAAACCGTTTTTCCGCCGATAAAAAAAATACGTATCGCTTACTTTTCGGTGCTTTAATAACATATCCAAATTTCAAAAAAATCGAAGGGTGTCACCTGAGGGATGTTCCTTGTGAGTTATGTTTCCGGCCAACTCAAAAAATGCAGTTTTTAGATAAACGCTGCACAGCCGCCATGTTGAAATTAATCGCCTAAAAAAAATTGTTGTATACAGTTACTTTTTTGGGTTAATTGTTGTATACAGTTGTATATGTTAATTGTTAATTGTTAATTGTTGTAACATTTGTATATGTATGTCAAATACCCTTTTTTGTATCTCAATTTATTTTGTAGTTTTTCTGAAAAAAAGAATCCCCGAAAAGCTTATTTTGTCGGCCTCTAGAGTGGCCCAAGGCCTTAATACACTTTTTCACCGCAATCAATTCATTTTATTGAAATAGCAAATAAACTTGGAAATTCCATTGCAATCAATAGTTCTTAGGCGTAAATGATATTTTCAGTATCAAACTCTTCGGGGAGATCTTCATCGGTTGTTGAGTTGAAACAAGCTTGTCCATGTACCACCACCCAAACCCAAACAAACTCAAACACCGAGCGATTAATCGCGAATATCCAAAGATTATTTTACAATCCCGGCAATATAAGTGTGCACGTGTGTGTGTGTGTGTGTGTGTGTGTGAACACATGTTGGTTAAAAATATTCTCAAATCGAGTTAAAATAAATCCCCTCGAGCGCGACTTCTATAAATATCCTTTCGCGAATTCTTGTATAAAAGGATATGACCCTATTTCCCTGCACAGACGGACGAACGACGCGATTCCTCAACAACCCCGTTCCCGCCACCGAAAAACTTTCGTATCGTGCTGCGTTCGCATATTATATGCATAGAGAGCTCGCTATATATATATATATATGTGTGTGTGTGTGTGTGTGTGTGTGTGTGTGTGTGTGTGTGTGTGCGTCTTTTCCTCCCGCTGTGGGCCGCCATTCCTCAGTGGGACGTATTCGAAAGACGTACGTATACGTGCCGGAACTACGTACATTGCGCCTCGTTTTCGTACACTCGCACTCCATTATGTACCGAGCGCTGTTTACCTATGTGCATACGTATACAGGAGAGTCGTCCTCGTCCTTTTGGTCGTCACGCACCTGTATTGTAGATGATATATATATATATATATATATATATATATATATATATATATATATATATATATACGGGGAAAGAACATGATGAACCGGTCATGTCCAGAGGTGATTTTGAAGACATTTGGGTTTACTTAGGGTTGAATATGGAGGCGATTAGCCCCTGATGTGAGGCCTCGAAGTTGAAAGTCTTCAAAATTACAATTTCCTTATATATGCATGTATGCATATAAATATGTACAGTGTGTCACAAACAGTGATGTTCAAAAAGAAAGTCTACATGTCCCGTATTAAGGGGTTGGGCCACTCTAGAGGCCGAAGAAATAAGTTTTTTGACGATTTTTTTTCAGAAAAACTACGAAATAAATAAAGATTACAAAAAAGGGTGTTTATAATACATATCAGTGACGGTATGCAATAATTTTTTTGAAGCGGTTAATTTCAAAATGGTGGCTGTGCAGCGTTTATCTCAAAACTGCATTTTTTAAGTTGGCCGGAAACATAACTGACAATTTTCAACCGATTCACTTGAAATGTTGAATATATATTGAAAAATACATTGTCTATGGAAGTACGTAGGATTTTTTTTATTGCATAGTTCATTTGTTATTAACAACTATCTGAGGATTTTTTAGGCAAATTTTTCACTTTCCAGAAATTTGCTCAAAAAATCGGCAGATAATTGTTAATAACAAATGAACTATGCAATATAAAAAAAAATCCTACGTACTTCCATAGACAATGTATTTCTCAAGATATATTCAACATTATAAGTGAATTGGTTGAAAATTGTCTGAGTTATGTTTCCGGCCAAATTAAAAATGCAGCTTTGAGATAAACGCCGCACATCCGCCATTTTGATATTAATCGCTTCAAAAAAATGACTGTATATAGTCACTGATATGTACGATGAACATCCTTTTTGGGAATCTCGATTTGTTTTGTAGTTTTTCTGAAAAAAAATCTCCAAAAAGTCTATTTCTTCGGCCTCTAGAGTGGCCGAAGGCCTTAATACCGATCCGAATCAGACCCATGTATGTTCTGCGATCTTTTCTACTTTTCGAGGAAAACGCATTTTCGATTTTTTTTTTCTCGAGCAACAACATGTGCAATCCGCTACAGCAGTTCTCCAAATTCGGAAAAAAAATGTAGATACTTTTTAGCCTTGTTTAGGCATTTTTTACGAAAGCTGACATCGATGTATGTTCTACGATCTTTTTTTACTACTCGAGAAAAGTAAAAAAGTTTTTTTTTGTATTCTTTCTCTCAAGTATTTTTCATATTTGTTTTCTTGACCATAAACATGAGAAAATCATTAGGACCGTTGTTCAAATTGTGAAAAAAATTAGATACCCTTTAGACTTGTGTGTACATCTTTCACAAAAGCTCACACCCATGTATGTTCCACGATCTTTTTTACTTTTCGATGAAAAAGCATTTAAAATTTTGTTTTCTCGACCAACAACTTGAAAAATTTACTACGGCGATTTTTAAATTCTGAAAAGATTTTGATACCTTTTAGACTTGTATGTGCATCTTTACGAAAGTTCACATCCATGTGTGTTCTACAATGTTTTCGACTTTTCGAGGAAAAAGCAGCGAACAAAAATTCTCGTGCAAACATTCGAAAATTCCACTAGGACCGTTTTCCAAATGTTGAAGAAATTTAGATACTTTTGTAACTTATACTTCCGATGTTCACCATTTTTTTTTGTGAAATTCCGATTTCCAGTATGATTATTCGACAATTTGGAAGACATAAGACCTATTTTCCGGTCTTGCGAGTTAAAAAAATCCAGAATCATAGTTTCAGATGAAATTCAATTCGGGTGGAAGTTATTCCATTCTCAATTGTTCTTTAACCCTACGTTGGCACACTGTGTCGTTTTGACCCAGTTTGAAATGGAATGCTCACTTTCCCAAATTTGAAAATTTTCAACAATTTTGTTACAACAATTCAATTTTATACTTTCCGAATTTCAATTATGCAGACATATGTAGAAATCTTTAAGACGTTACCCCCACTTGTAGCGCAAAAAAAAAGGCCTTTTTCATGAATTTTTTTAAAGAAAATTTCAAAACTTTTTCAATCGATCAATATACCATCTTAAAGAACACATCTTGAAGAATTTTCAGTAATTTTTTTTTTTGAAAAATATTACATTGTTTAGTGGCAAATGGCCGTCAATGAAATAATGTTTTTATATACACGGTTTGCGGTGACCAACATTGCGGCGAAGTGGATCATCTGAAAAAAAAATGCCGATGGATTTAGTCAAATATAGGTATAAACTAGTCTTTAATCGAAGGATTTTAAAAAATATTCATTTTTCACAAAATGGCGGACAGTCAAAGTTAATGGTTCGATTTTAACGAAAAAAAAATCGAACGATTAAAGACTACATTTTTACGTATTAAATAAGCCTGCAAAATTTCAAGAAGATCGGTTCATTAGTGTTCGAGTAATCTTGGTCACCGACTTCAGAAATGCCATTTTGAGGAAAACGCGTTTAAAGTTTCTCTTTCAACGCTCTTTCAACGCGGATTCTTCTCTTTCAACGCTCATATCTCAGTCAATTTTGTTCGGATCGACTTGAAATTTTCAGAACATATTCTCACTTATACTTCAAAAAAATGCAATAAAAAAAATCGATTTTTTCAAAATCGCAAGTGGGGGTAACCCCTTAAAGTGTCTCTCTAATTTTTTTCAATGAAAACCCACCGAAGGATTGTCAATGGCAGGTGGATGAAGTACTACGCGGGTCGAATTAATCCAGTGCGTCAAAATCGTGGCCAAATATAAGTGTGTCAACGAACGGTTAAGGAATCATCACAGTGTAACGCGTCGAAAAATAGCCGATCTTCCCGATTTTTTTTTTCGATCGTTAAAACACGCTAATCGGTTTGATTTTTTTGTGTTAAATCAAAGCACTCACAAAGAACAGAAAATAATTTTTTAAACGTTTATTGTTATCTTTTCTACTTTTTTTTACTGTTGAAAATGTCTTCGAAAAAAGGAGTCCTCGCGGTGAATACGTTTGTGGTCGTAAATATGATCCGAAATAAAATTTGCGAAAAGATTACTGATCAGTATGAAAGCCGCTATCTTGCTGTGGACGTTTTTTCCAAATCAAAATTGACAATATGACGGCGGTTTGAAAAAAAAGTATCGAATCTAGTCTATTTTTCCGACAGTTCTTCGTTAAAAAATATGAAGATTTAAAAAAAAGCTGCTATGCCAAGATAAAGAATGGCGTGGAGAATGTTGTGTCTAAATTTGAGACGGATAGCTTAAAACCTCTCCCTTCGAGAGTGTACACCGTTTTGAAAAACGACATTTTGAGAAAAAAGCGTTTAAAATTTCGCGTGCGGAATTTTCATATAAATTGTCTGCTTACGATCAACTGGCGATGACAGGTCCGTGTTTATAATCGTCTATACTATGGGTCAATGCAGAAAAAAATCGATTTTTTCAAAATTTTACACTGGGATGATTTCTTAATCATTCTAAACTCTATTTCTGCTACGTTATCCTATCCTACTTTTTACATTCTGTGTCATCTAGTTCTCGCGAATTCTCCGGTACCATACGTTCTTATTTTTTCCTCCTTTGTGTGTGTGCTTTCGTCCTGGAAGTTTGTAAGCACTCAGGGGTCATTTACACCGAAATAAGTTTTTTTTTCATCATCCCATCTTTAGTGACCGATCCTCTCGAACCTATTTTTCAGCCTTTAGTTCAAAATCTTTTGTCCAAAATCAACGTAAATTTTTCATTTACGTTAGCGTCAGTTGTTCATTTGTTTATCACACCAAAGTGTACTTCGTAATGATAACACGAGTAAAGCAAAAATCACGAGTCAAGTGCATACACAAAAGAGAAAAATAAGAGAATGCTCCTTTCTCGAAGAGTAAAAAGGATCTTCGACATACATAAGGGGCGATTCTGATCGGTATCGATACGAGGCTTTCGGATTTACCTTTTGGACGTCACGTTTCGGGCCACCCTGTACACAGGTGGTACCCAGTACAGGTGTACTCTTTGGCACTACCAATTCCTGTCTTGTCGCACTGTGCTCGCATATACCTTGCAAAGTGTTCTGTATATCGTCTGCTGCATCTCCCAACGCTGTACAACTTTGCCTGTATACCCTGCAATACGTGTCCTGTGCGCACCTATAATTTTCCGTACGTACTTTCATGTATTGGTTCAGTCTACAATATATATATGAGGTATTCCACGTGAATCCGGTGGACTTTTTCCCTAACCCCTGCCAATTCGATTTGGTTTTTTATCTGATTCCGTCAACTCTAAAAGATACCCTGATTTTTTTTACATTTTTCGAAACAAGACGTAGTCAAAAAAAAAATTCTCCGAAAAAAACGCCCTTGTTTAAAAATATGAAAAAATTCCCAAAAATGCGTTATTATATGTAAAAAATTTCAAGCTATCACCCGCAGTGGAAGTATTATTTTTTCTGTGCTTTCTGAGCGACTAACGTTCAAAAAGATCCGAAAAATTCATGATTTTTTTCGACCATTTTTGAATAACCAAATGGTTATCCAAAAATGGTGAAAAAAATGCATTGTGGGTATCAAAATATTTAAGTGTCCGCCTGAAGTAAGCGGTTCTTGAATTTTTCGGATTTTTTAAACGTTAATCGCTCAGAAAGCACAGAAAAAAATCATACTTCCACTGCGGGTGAGAGCTTGAAAATTTGGACAAATAATTACGCATTTGTCCACCGGATAAAGTCCACCGGATTCACGTGGAATACCTCATATGTATATGGATGTATATATATACACAGGGTGTCCTATCATAAATGGATAATCCCGCAACTGTCGATAGGTCAGATCAATTCCTACTATATGCTGGAATTTCAGTTTAGTAAAAGTCCCACGGTTTTCGAGATCTTGGGTTTTATGTTATTTTTTGAAAAAAAAATCATCTGCTTTTGGTTTTTCGCATGCCATTTCTACAAATGATATGAACCGACAATAACTAAGCAACTGTTTAAAGTAATTGGCACGATATGCATAGTACATTTTTTTACACCGCAGGCTATCAAAGTTCAGATGTTCGAATTGGTTTGTATGAAAATTCTGCATAAGATCTTTGTTAATAAAGTTTCCTTGACATTGAAGGTTAAAAAGAAGACTTTTCTAGATGAAACAAATAACCCAGAGTATTTAAAAAAAAACCGGGTCAAAAAAGTTATCATTTGTAGAAATGGCATGCTCAAAACCAAAAGCAGATGATTTTTATCTCGAAAACCGTGGGTCTTTTACTAAACTGAAATTCCAGCATATAGTAGGATATGATCTGACCTATCGACAGTTGCAGAATTATCCATTCATAACAGGACACCCTGTGTATGTATATATGTGTGTATATACACATATATACAAACATATACTGGTATATAGAGATTTGCAGTACATAACACGAGGCACCCAACAGTGGTGCGGGGGGAGGGGGTGAAAACTGAGGGAGTCGTTTCTAATTTAGATTTATGGTACTCCGGCACACACGGTGTGCGGCCCGGTGCTGCTGCACCGATGCTGCTCTATATATATATATGTCAAATAAACCCCTCCGCTATACGAGTGCAATAACGTAAGGACGTAATTCGCGCAATAAAACATTGACACGAGGCCCCGAAACAACGCGGCCTTTCGTAAGTCAGCGCAGTTGGCGCGTTAACGCTGATGACTATATATATATAGTCATCAGCGTTAACGCGTTATATATATATATATATATATATATATATATATATATATATACATTCATACATATATACATGTATATATATGTGTGTGTGTGTGTGTGTGTGTGTGCGTCGGTATGGCATAAAACGGTGGTATATCTAGGAAGTAGTAACGGCTGGTTGCTAGTCGGCCTTATCGCGTGACCGGTATGAGGACGACGCGGCTACGGGAGCAGTGGCTCGGCGGGGGGGGGGGGGGGAGGGGACGTCATCGTACACGAGATTGTGTGGCAAGAAAGGCCACGAAGGATCTTTGCCGGAAGTGCTACCCTAATCCAGAGAAAACTTTTTTCCGGTATTCTTCTTTCTTTCGTTCTTTTCTTATATGTATACGTTTATGTTTTTCTCTTTTTTTCTTCGTCCTTTTGCGAGCCCTCATAGCCTGCGCTCGTCCCATTATTTTACCGCCTGTCCATCGGAGACCCTCCGGCGACCTTATTGCACTAGAGAGAAAACGAGAGAGAGAGAGAGAGAGAGAGGGTGAGAGGGGGGTTATTGCCAGCATATAGACAACGGGGTCTCACGGGCCCGTATCCTCCGCGTGCTCGAGAGGATAAGAATCGCGAGGAGGGCTGAGGATGATGAGGGATTCTAAAGGCGAACGGAGCGCAAAGGGATTTTTCTATTTGATATCGGAGTATGTGTCTCTTTATGTCTTGTTCGTGCTAACTCACTGTTTCTCTCTCTCTCTCTCTCTCTCTCTATCTCTTTCCCTTTCTCCTTCTCTCCGCCTCTCTCTTTCTTGTTCTCTATCACTCTTTACAACGAGACTGCATTGTCCTTTCTTCTTTTTTTTTTCTCAAACCTTATTATCCTTTATTCAAATGCAAATATATGCGTGTTCAACGGCATATATATATATATATATATATATATATATATATATATATATATATATATATATGTATGTATGTATATATATATATATATATATATATATATATATATATATATATATATATATATATATATATATATATATGTATATATGTATGTATATGTATATATGTATACATATACATATACATACACACACACACACACACACACACACACACACACACACACACACACACACACACACACACACACACACACACACACACACACACACACACACACACACACACACACACACACACACACACACACACATATATACATATGTGTGTGTGTGTTCGTGTGTATGGGTGTAGAAACGCTAGAATCCGGAGCCTCAATTTTCCTCCTCTATTTATCATTCGCATATAAACATGTGCGTGTATGTGTATGTGTGTGTACGACGTTCTCTCTTTCCTCTCATACCCTTTCGCAGCGCTCTTTTGGCACGTTTCTTTTCTTAGGCGCGGCGCGCGAGGATAGTCGGAAGAAAGTGAGTCAAACGTATAATATATGAATATATATGTATGTAGTTACGAAGAGTATAGCACGAGAGAGGATGCAACTCAGGGAGGCCTGTGCCACGACCGGCGAAGCTGCATTGCGGCTGTTACGCGCCGTGTTTTCTCTCTATACCCACTGTGCTCTTTCTCCTCCTCCCTTTTCCGCTCTTCTCCCGATACCGCGCCGCGCTATATCTCACTCTCTCTCTCTCTCTCTCTCTCTCTCTCTCTCTCTCTCTTCTCTCTCTCTTCCTCTATTGGGATTTACCGATGTAACCTGTAACTTGGCTGCTCCGCACCCCCTCGGCCCTTCACGCCCCCTCGCCAAAGGGTAGTTTCGCGTCCAAGCCACAGCCGAGGGACGTGTGCGTGTGGTTTCCAGGCAGAGTGTACGGGCTGGCCGGAGGTGAAAGAGCACGGAACTTGCAACGAATTCCAGCGCACTTTTTTTTCTTCCGCCCCCTTGTCTCGACCGCTCTGCAGCTGTGTGCAGTGTGTACATATATATGTATGAGCGGATGTAGTTTGCATATATATGTATATGCTCGACCGTACGGATATATATCGTACAGATATACCTGTGCCGTGACTGTATCTTCCCTCTACGACCCCCCAACCCTCTTGGCCCCTTGTATACTCGGGAATGGCCGAAAGTGTCGAGACCGCGTGACCCGGCTAAAACGCCGACGATATCGATTGGTCGATGACGTCGATGAGAGGCAGAGAGAAAGAGAGAGAGAGAGAGAGAGAGAGAGAGAGAGAGAATGAGAATGGGCGAAGAGTCTTGCTGAATATATATATATATATATATATATATATATATATATATATATATATATATATATATTGTAACGTTGCGTTACCATATAGAGACTATCCGAGAAAGGTGAGGTAAGCGGGCTGGCGTAGCTCAGTTGGTCAGAGCAGTCGACCGGCAATCGAAAGGTCCCGGGTTCGAATCCCGGCCCAGAAGCGCACCGCATTTTTTTCGGATAGTTCTCGTGAGTTTTTTTCGGGGGATTACAAATGGCGCCCAACAGCGGCCCACGGCCGAATCAAGGATATACGGAACCAGAATTGTTCTTGATTGCCGTGGAAAAAAGAATCCCCTCCCTGAGACAAGAGTCTCATTGAGCTAGCCCCTCCCTTCCCCTCAGGCCAGGACGGTCTGTAGTACCCCTTCCCCCTTCCGTCCCTCAGACAATCCCCGCGTCTGTGGTAGTTCCCATTGCGTTGAGATTAGTTTGGGCAAAAATTCGAGTCGACCCTCCAGAGCCGGATCGACTCTGGCAGGGGGGTTTGTAACGTTGCGTTACCATATAGAGACTATCCGAGAAAGGTGAGGTAAGCGGGCTGGCGTAGCTCAGTTGGTCAGAGCAGTCGACCGGCAATCGAAAGGTCCCGGGTTCGAATCCCGGCCCAGAAGCGCACCGCATTTTTTTCGGATAGTTCTCGTGAGTTTTTTTCGGGGGATTACAATATATATATATATATATATATATATATATTATTGGGGCGGAATTTATTTTCCATGCTACGTGTATTGTACCTAGTATACAGCGGTACTTGATACATAGCATGCCCGAATCACCGGAGGGTAGTTTGCGAAAGCACCATTATTTTTCGCGAATTTTTAAATATCTCTTTTGTCGAGTATCCACCGCTATTCAGCAACGGCTTTTTATTTACGCTACAAAAAACAATCCGTATTGATGTGCCGCGAGGCACCAGTGCACTTCCGACAAGAATGTACATTCGGCTACGATTTTTATATATTCACACACTTGTACAGGGTGTCCCTCTTATCTCTGCCACCCGAAATTAATCGGTAATTATCGACGTCACAAAAAAATGTTCCAGACAAATGTTGTACGGTGTAAAGGGGGTCATCAAATGCGACCATTTTTTTTTTAATGCGGCGAAGGCGCTGACGCACAGTGAAGGTCACCGCTACTTTTTCAAATGGAATGGTACATTTTTTTTCAACCATCTTGTGGAGCACCTCAAGCCGCGTAAAGACATTAGGGGGTCAAAGTCGTTCAAGGTCATTCAAGGCCAGTATCGATGATACAAATCGAAATATCTCAGAATATCTCATATCTATCAAATATTTGGTAGTGATCCGAGATACTTAGATTTGTATTTCATTTTAATAGGTGACCTTGAATAACCTTGAACGACTATGACCCCCTAATGTTTTTTATGCGGCTTGAGGTGCTTTACAAGATGGTTGAAAAAAATGTACCATTCCATTTGAAAAAGTGGAGGTGATCTTCACTGTGCGTCAGCGCCTCAACCGAAATAAAAAAAAATGGTTGCATTCGATGGCCCGCTTCACACCGTACAACTTTTGTCTGGAACATTTTTTTGTAACGTAGATCATTACCGAGACATTTCGGGTGGCAGAGATAAGAGGGACACCCTGTATATGTGTATATATTTGAAAAATTGGAAACTCATAATTTCAGCGCGAGAGTCTTTAATATATATATATATATATATATATATATATATATGGAATACAAGAGTCACAACTCTTATTTTTCGATTGCGAAAACAATTTTCCAAAATGCATCCTGCGAACAGCCAATCGTGCACGACCGTTTCTCTACATACTACGATGACGTTCAATTGCAGGAGATAAAAAAACAGTCGACAACGGTGAGGAATTTTATTATTGCGCACGTTGTTCTGTCGACATTTCAAATTGTACGTACTTTTCGTGCAAAATGTAATTTATATTTCTCAAATTTGCGGGAGATATTCAATTTTAATAGCCGATGAAAAATAAAAAAATACTGCAGCAATGTGCTGTAATCTCGTTTTGGGAACATCATTTCCAAATAATACGCGTGCACTCATTTGAATACTATAATTATATTATAATTATATGAAGATTATCGTAATTATTATTATATTTAAAATACTAATGTTAATAGTGCTGAAATAATAGTGATAAATATTTCTGATCAATTACACCGGTCAACAAAGAAAAGAAAAATTGTGTTTGTATTTTAATAAATAAATGTTAAGTCTATACATCGATTAATCACCAAAATCTTCATTTGTTACGTATAAAGTTTGCTTTAGTATTTTCTACGTTGATAAATAAGTCTTGGCGTTTTTGGATGATAGTATGAGCAGCAGATAGCAGCACGTTTGAATAACAAAAGCAAACTTTATCTGCCAAAACTGTTTTTTCTTTTATTAGTTACGTGGAAGAAATTTGACCCAGACTCAAAATTTGTGTTGACCACTGTTATCGTTGCAGGTACTTACATTTGAATATGCTTATGGAGAAGTGCATATTATATACAATAACAATATTAATAACAAACATTTAAATAATTATCATAGTAATAATAAATCTACAATAATAAATATATTTGACTCAGACTATTTATACTTAAGGGGTTAGGCCACTCTAGAGGCCGAAAAAATAGGCTTTGGAATTTTGGAAAGTGAAAAATTTGCCTAAAAAATCGTCAGATAATTGTTAATAGCAGATGAACTATGCAAAATAAAAAAAATCCCACGTGCTTCCATAGACAATGTATTTTTCAAGATACATTCAACATTTCAAGTGAATCGGTTGAAAATTGTCTGAGTCATGTTTCCGGCCAACTTAGAAAATGCATTTTTGAGATGAATGGTGCACAGCCGCCATTTTGAAATGAATCGCTTCAAAAAAATTATTGTGTACAGTCACTGATATATATGATAAACACCCTTTTTGTAATCTCGATTTATTTTGTAGTTTTTCTGAAAAAAAAATCCCCAAAAAGCTTATTTTTTCGGTCTCTAGAGTGGCCTAAGGCCTTAAGGAGGTACACCAGCTTCATACAATGTTGCCATGCTAAACCATGGTAAAATTTCAAAATGGTGATAGATCAATAAAATTTGGTGAATATATTCTTTAGTATTATATATGTCAATACAATTTTTTTCAGATTTTTTCATTGTGCCGTTATCGAGTAATTGAACATTGAAGTTCACGTGTATAAGCATAGTGTTTTTATAGATATAGGTATATATTCCGGGTATAAGAATAAACGCTTGTGAATTATTTGTAAGAAAACGGCACAACCAAAAAATCTGAAAAAATTTGTATCTACATGAATAATACTAAAGAATATATTCACCAATTTTTATTGATCTATCACCATTTTGCTGAAGCTGGTGTACCTCCTTAATACGTATATACGAAAATTCTTGTTGAAAATTCTTATCTCGTACATATTTATACTGCTACCCCGATGCAGGTACACCCCCATACCTGCACCGATCTACATTGGCGGGAAGGGAGGAGAGAGCTGAGTGTTGGTTAGCGGCACAGCGAGCCCGTACATTTTTTAATTAAAAAAAACTGCTTCGATGTGAATAAGCTCGCTGCCGAAATACATTCCCTGGCACAGTTACCCAAATGTTCCGCAGGTATACGAACTATATGTCATTTGCACACGAACCGCGGCTGCTGTCCAAAAGAGAGGCATGTACCATTCAACCACTTCGCGTGCTGAACGTCACGACGTTTCGGTCCTTTCACTTGTCGGGGGTTGATTTTTTCCATGTTATACTCGCTATAGAAGCTGCCTTTTCTTTTATTTCATTCTCTCTCTCTCTCTCTCTCTCTCTCTCTCTCTCTCTCTCCTCTCTCTCTCTCTCTCTCTCTCTCTCTCTCTCTCTCTCTCTCTCTCTCTCTCTCTCTCTCCTCTCTCTCTCTCTCTCTCTCTTATGTTCTCGGTCCTTTTCCCGTCTTCCATCAGGATAAACACGACTGTGCAATCGGAGAGAAAGCGACGAGAGCCAACTACCATTATGATAAAATCGGGGAGAGGGAGAGAGAGAGAGAGAAAGAGAGAGAAAGCGCCAAGTATGACGTGCACATATATAGGTCAGCCTCGTCTTCGTCGACATCCATTTGCTCTCTCTCTCTTTTTCTCTTCTTTTCTCTTTATTCTGTCTTTCAACTTCTCTTTTTATCCATCCGGCATCTTTCTTACCCCCCTCAGAACCCCCCCCTCTCTCTCTCTCACTTTTGCTGACGATCTTTTGACATGTGACGACGAAACATCCCTCGGTTGCTTATGCAAGCTTTTCTGCACGTGCAGTTTTGGCATCATCTGTCTTCTTCTCTATTCTGAATTTTTAACGAATGGGAGGAAATTCGCCATTTTATCTGAGTTTCCTTTGCGTACTGCTTCAATATTATTTTTCCACGAAATATTTATATATATATATATATATATATATGTTAGGGTGGTTAAAAAAAAATGAATTCCTTTTTCGTGCTACTCGGCGGAAAATGTTACTACGTTATGAAAAAGTAATTCATACAAAATTTGAGAGGTCTAAACATTTCTTTAGGTAGGGGTCAAACGACTTTTAATTTCTTCGACTTTTCGTCAATGTTTTTTCTCCGACAATAGATATCATAATAATATAATTTTCTCAAAACTTTTTATGCAATGTAGCATTTTCTATGTCAACATAAACAGGTCGTTTTCATTTCAAGTAGTTTTAATAAAAATAATAATTCCAAACGATGTTTAAAAAAATATGTATTCTGGATCACAGTATGCGATTGTTGAAAAACTTACGTAATTACTTCGAAAATCGAGCCGAATAATAATTTCCCCTCTCGCAAAAACGATGGGTTTTCCTGTGCTCGCTCACGACTTGCAACAGATATTGTTTTTAGTCTTCATTTTTCGTAATCAAACCGTTGAAATCTTTCATCAAAGAAACGGCTCGCTCAGCTATGTCGTTCACAACTTGCATGTTTTTAAAAGTAATCAAGCACGTATTATAATCGTGATTAAAGTCCCAAAGTGAAGGATTCAAGTCGAAAAAACTGCACGGGAGCTCAAAGTGTTGGAACAAACTTTTTTACATTTTCATTTTTACGTGTACTGTGACGTAGCTCAATACAGCAACTACTGGAAACAGTCAAATTAATCGCGAAAATAACTCACGGACAGCCAGAGAAACAAAGGTGCTCGAATCCGTATGACTTTGTTTTCTTACTCCAAAACAACATATTACTCCAAAAAAACACGCATACTTGTTAGACGTTCAGTGATGTAAACACCGTGTTCTTGTTCATCAAATCGTTGATATAATTTACACGACCGAATTACATATATTGATTCTTAATCTGCAAATACAAATTGTTTATGGTGAAAAAAAATATTTAAATAAAAATTGTGTACTGTTGCAGAAAAAATGAAATCAAGACTTACATTGGATCACGCACTAACATTTACTGCATCGAGATAAAAAAAAATTAATACTCCGATAATCATGAAAAATAAACATGAAAAAGGCGTTTGAGCACTAACTAAAAAATTGTTTAGAACCCTCAAATTTTGCAAAACTTTATTTTTCTTAACCTGCGTCAGTTTTCCATTGAGAAAAAAAATCGATTTTTTTAACCACCCTAATATATATTAGGGTGTATATATATACACAGGGTGTTAGGAAGGTCGATGCAAAGCCTTAAGTCCTAAGTCCAAAGTCTAAGGATTTCCACTTACATACCATGGTAAATATGATTTTTGGCAAATTTTACAAAATTAGGAACTAACTCGTTTACCTTTTAATTGAATGCTATTTTTTAAAAATAGCTTTAACATAAGAGATATTTCAATTTTTGGACAAGTTTTCAATTATTCAACACGTCCCATTGAGTCAATTGTGTGGATACAGATGATTGTATTAGGGTTTGTCGATTGAATACACATTAAGCTAAGACGCAAATAAGTTTTTAGTTACCAATTATTGTCTGCATTATGAACGAGTTAGTACCTAATTTTCGGAAATTTTCCAAAAATCGTACTTACCATGATAACTCAAAATTCTTAGACTTTGGACCAAGGTAGCCTAGGTTAGATATGTTCCTAACGAGGTGACCTATCACCCCCTTAAGGCTTTGCATCTACCTTCCGAACACCCCATATATATCAATATTGCATATTTACATACATACTTATATTTATATATATCACAGGAAAATGGCATTAATACGCAGTTAGAAATCTCAAAAAATCGATTTTTTTTATTGCATTTTCGGAATGTACAAATATGTGAGTATAATCCCTGAAAATTTAAAATCGATCCAGCGAATATTCTCGGAAATACACACATATTTTCTAGCACCCTCGGAGCGCGTCTCCGAGCGTCCGAGAAACTTCAAACGCGTTTCTCTCAAAACGGTGTTTTCAACGTCGGTAAGCACGATTTCTCAAAAACGGCTCAACCGATCGGTCTGCAATTTTAACACAACCTTGTCAGATATATTCTTCAGGTATTGATCGAAGGAATAAGATTTCCGATAATTATCTCTATTTTTTTCAACGATTCAACG
The DNA here is from genome assembly GCA_963210295.1 of Ophion ellenae. Lineage (NCBI taxonomy): Eukaryota > Metazoa > Arthropoda > Insecta > Hymenoptera > Ichneumonidae > Ophion > Ophion ellenae. The sequence continues at coordinate 36,043,039 of OY723392.1, forward strand.
AAAAAAATTTGGTCGAAAATCGAAATTGTTTCTTTCCGGAGCCACCATTTTGTCGAAAATTAAAATTTCGACTATTCCTTCGATCAATACCTGGATTCATCTATCCCATAAAAGAATCTTTTTGGTTTTTTCATTTTAGATAATCCAAACCGGAGATACTTTGCTCACCGCCGGACACTTTTTTTTTCGGCGACTTCCAGGAGACTTCCCACAGGAGCAATGTTAATGAATATTTTTGAAAATAAAAAATGCTAATCTAAAGCTAAAAGATTCCACTACACTGCCTAATACTTTTCGTTGTGCCCAAATGAATTCCTTTTCCAGAAAAAATTCGTGAAAAAAACGACTTTTTTTTACCTTGCAACTGCATATAACGCCTTAAAATAGTACACCTACACATCTAAATATGTATATATGCATTAGCCTATAACTTCAAGCCCTACAAGTTTTTCAACATTTCGGCAATTGCTCACCGCAGTTTTTCCGGCCGCATTCACTTTCTGACAAGAAATTCTCCGCAGAATGGAGGATATATATATATATATATATATATATATATATATATATATATATATGACAATAAAATGCAGTTCTTCAAAGTTATACCTGGCTGCTGGTCTTCATAACTCGGCCGTATATTCGTGGCCGGAATCTCAGATTGCCTCTCGCACAAAGTTTCTTGCGCGTACATTAGAAAGCGGAGCCTTGAGCGAGCGCCGCTTCCGGTCGTTAAGTGTATATATATATATATATATATATATATATATATATATATATATATATATATATATACACGTCACAAAAC